>CM076583.1:834887239-835284521 GCA_034641835.2 Pinus albicaulis | reverse complement strand
TCCAAGGATGCATGAGGTAATTATAACTAATATTTCTAGGCGAGGCGAGGTATTAGAATAAAGTATTTTGTGCTTGAATGAAAAATTAGTGATGTAGGTATTTTGCATCTTCATCATTGTAAATGCGTAAATATTGATCATTGTAAATGCACAAACATATAGTAGTTAAAGTATGATTACATAGATGTACTAGTAAGCAAAATACTTAATCTAAATAGTTTAAAAAAATTAGTTGTGTTAGATGAGGTTCATTATAATATTCTAGTATTAAGAGTGAGAACTACTAACATCTCTATACAAGGAATGTTTTTCTTGTACTTTTTCTTTTTAAGGCTAGTTGCTTTTCCTTTAGATCCGTTATAAGGAATTTCTTTGTTACTATTCAACATATTTGGATATGGAATTTTTGATTGAGGTTGCCATGATACTTCACTGAACCTAGAGGGTTTCTAGAAGACTACTGAAGAAGGTTATTGTTTGGGTTTTGAAAATGATCCAATTTTCTTATTTGGTTTTTTTTTATTGTGAACCTATTTCCATTGATCATCTTTTTCATGTGTTCCTTGCTAAATTGGAGAATTCTTAGTGTAGTATTTTGCAAAAGTTCCATATTTATGGCATGATTTACACTTGAATGGAAGTTTCTCATACTCTACTTGTTGGATATGTTTCTAATGGTCTAGGGTTAAATATAATGCTTCAAGTAGTCCCTTTTCCATTTCCACTTCAACATATATGTAAGCATAGACAAACAATGCATCCATTGGTTTAAACCTATTAGTATATTTTCCAAGGGTATTTTCGTTATGGGAATTTCTCGGTGATGGTGATGTCAACCATAAGGATAAATATTTTTGGAGCAAAAGGAAAAAAAAATGAATTTTCTAATCATATTTTTGTGTTATCTCCTTGTAGTTATACACAAATTTCAATTGTAGGAACTCATTGGAAGTGGAATTATAACTTCGTATCCAATAAGTTCCCACTCTACATTTTCAAGAAGCATCTTTTTTTATGTATTTATAAATGCTATCACTATGAGCATATTAAAAGTATGCAAAGTGGATGCCCATTGGATGCATAACTTGATTATGTATCCAGTGAGTGCATCCACCTGAAATTTAAGTAAACCTGTAAGGAGATAAGATGAAAATATGACTTAAAAAAATAGTTTTATTTATTTCCTTTGGAAATTCATAACTCCTATTTTATTATTTTCCTTAGGATGCCCATTTGAAAACTCAAAAATTTTCTAATGTTATGCAAAGCATGGTGTCTTCATTCTAGAAATGCAACAGGAGATGCGGAAAATGCATGCACACTAGAACCATAGGTGATACACCATTTTGGGGGTTGAAATATACCAGCTCTCAGACTCCATCCGGCCTTGGATCTATCATGCGCCGAGAGGGATCAAATCTCTTGAGGTGCAAACCTATTTTTTGAGTGAAAAACTTGAGGAAAGGTTTGCAACTCAAGAGATTTGATCCCTCTCGGTGCATGATATATCTAGAGTTAGATGGATCTAGGCTAGTTCCAGGCGGAGGCATCAACGCTACATTTTTCAGATTATTAAATTTTTTGTATATTTTTGAGATGTAAGATGGATCTAGGCTGGTTTCAGTCATGTGCTGCCAAGGAAAATCTATCAAAGATATGATTAATTTTATCAGTAATATGTAAATATATCAAATATTAATATAATCATTTTAAATATGCTAAATATTTATGAGATTAACTTGGTCATTTTAATTTTAAATTTTCTTAGTTACCTCAGTTCTTTGAGATGATAATTATTTTTAATAACTATAATGATGAAAAATGATGAAATATTTTTTTTAAATGCAAAGTGACAATAATAGTGTTGAAAGATAGAAAATGTGAATAATAAGAACGCACTCATGTTACAATCAATCTCAAACTATTTTCTTCTACTATTCTTATTTCCTCCCTTGTTAGTTTTGTTATCTTTTCATATCGATTATATGAAAAAGAAAATTTAAATTGTAAACCATTTAAATCTTTAGCTCGATCTATTGTAGTAAACATGATACCTTGTCTCTCTTGCTCTCCAATATTAATAGCTTAAATTACTATAACACAAAAATCAATCTACATTATTAATAACTTTTTGTGCTTACACTAAAATCAATGCATATTGTTAATCCAATCACTTTAATATTAATGTACCTTCATATATCCAATTACATCAAATCATAAATCAACATATACATTGAAATCAATGCATTTAATGCAAGCAATCAAATAAGATTAGAAAATAACTTCTACATTGAAATCAATGCACCCAATGCAATCAATCAAATAAGATTAGAAACCAACATCTACACTGAAATCAATGCATTTACTCAAAGCAATCAAATAGGATTAGAAATCGCCATCTACACTGAAATCAATGCATTTAGCGCAAACAATAAAATAGTATTAGGAATAATCTATATTGAAATCAATGCATCTAGTGCAAGCAATCAAATATAATTATAAATCGACGTCTAAATTGAAATCAACACATCCAGTGCAAGCAATCAAATAGTATTAGGAATCATCACCTACACTAAAATCAATGCATCTAGTGCAAGTAATCATATATCATTAGAAATAAATATCTACACTAAAATCGATGCATCTAGTGCAAATAATCAAATAGGATTATAAATCACCATCTCCACTTAAATCAATCCATCTGGTGCAAAAAATATTCTTCCTCTCTCCACCCTCCATCCATATCTATATCCCCATCCATCTCTTTTTTTTTTGTCTCTATCTCACCCCCCTAAACACACATGCTCTCGCACTCCATATATATCATTCTCTTTGTCGATCACCCTCTCTCCCCATCTCTCTCTTCTTCCCTCTCTTCCCCTTCTCTCCCTCTCCCCCGGTAATATCTCTTTTTCCTCCTTTTGTCCTCTCTCTCTCTCTCTCCATCTTCCTTATCACTCACACATACTCTCTCTCTAGGAACCAACATCTACACTGAAATAAATGCATTTACTCAAAGAAATCAAATAGGATTAGAAATCGCCATCTACACCGAAATCAATGCATTTAGTGCAAACAATCAAATAGGATTAGAAATCATCTACATTGAAATTAAGTCATCTAGTGCAAGTAATCAAATATAATTATAAATTGACATCTACATTGAAATCAACACATTCAGTGCAAGCAATCAAATTGTATTAGAAATCACCACCTACAATGAAATCAATGCATCTAGTGCAAGTAATCAAATATCATTAGAAATAAATATCTACACTAAAATCGATGCATCTAGTGCAAATAATCAAATAGGATTAGAAATCACCATCTCCACTTATATCAATCTATCTAATGCGATAAATATTCCGCCCTCTTTCCACCCTCCATCCATATCTATATCCCCCTCCATCTATTCTTTTTTGTCTCTCTATCTCACCCCCCTAAACACACGCGCTCTCGTACTCCATATATATCAATATCTTTTTCAATCACCCCCTCTCCCCATCTCTCTCTTCTTCCCTCTCTTCACCTTCCATCTATATCTCTATCTTCCCCTTCTCTCCCTCTCCCCCATTAATATCTCTCTTTCCTCCTTTTGTCCTCTCTCCCTCTCTCTCCATCTTCCTTATCACTCTCTCTCTCTAGAAACCAACATCTACACTGAAATCAATGCATTTACTCAAATAAATCAAATAGGATTAGAAATCGCCATCTACACTGAAATCAATGCATTTAGTGAAAATAATCAAATAGGATTAGAAATCATCTACATTGAAACCAATTCATCTAGTACAAGTAATCAAATATAATTATAAATCGAAATCTAAATTGAAATCAACAAATTTAGTGCAAGCAATGAAATTGTATTAGAAATCACCACCTACACTGAAATCAATGCATCTAGTGCAAGTAATCAAATATCATTAGAAATAAATATCTACACTAAAATTGATGCATATAGTGAAAATAATCAAATAGGATTATAAATCACCATCTCCACTTATATCAATCCATCTAGTGTGAGAAATATTCTTCCCTCTCTCCACCCTCCATCCGTATCTATATCCCCCTCCATCTCTTCTTTTTTGTCTCTCTATCTCACCCCCCTAAACACACACACTCTCGCAATCCATATATATCAATCTCTTTGTCAATCCCCTCCTCTCCCCATCTCTCTCTTCTTCCCTCTCTTCACCTTCCATCTATATCTCTATCTTCCCCCTCTCTCCCTCTCTCTCCATATTCCTTATCACTCACTCACTCTCTCTCTCTCTCCACCTTTCTCTCTCTATTTCTTTCTTCTTACCTCTCTCCTCCTCCCCCTCCAAGTCCATCTCTCTTCCCCTCCCTCTCTCCACTCTCTCACATCCTCTCTCTTCCTTCCTCTCTTTCCCTTTCTCTCCCATCTCTCTCTCCCTCTCTCTCTCTCTTCACCCACCAACTATGTTACTATATCCCTCCCTCTCTCTCTCTCTTCACCCACCAACTATGTTACTATATCCCTCCCTCTCTCCTTATATCTCCTTCTCCCCCCTTATCTCCATCTCTCCTTATTTGTCTCTTTATCTCAGCCCCAAACATACACGCTCTCTCTCTATCTCTCCCTTGTCACTCCTCTCTCTCCACTTCTCACTCTCTATATTTCTTATTTCCTACATCTCTCCCCCTCCAACTCCATCTCTCTTATCGATCCCTCTCTCCTCCTCTCTCTCTCTCTCCCCTAAATCCCTCTCTCTTCCCTGATCTCTCTCTCTCTCTCTCTCTCTCTCTCTCTCTCTTCCCCCCATCACTCTCCTCCTCTCTCTCATCCTTCCTCTCTCTCCCTTTCTCTCCCACCTCTCTCTCTCTCTCTTTTCCCTCCAATCCTCTCTCTTCTCCCATATCTCTCTCTCTCTCTCTAATCCTCTCTCTTCCCCCATCCCTTTCTTTCTCTCTCTCTTTCCACCCCTCTCTCTCTCCAACTACATTACTATATCCCCCCCCTCTCCTTCTCACTTCTTCTCTCCCCCCTTCTTTCCATACATCTTACTTTGTCTCTTTATCTCACCCCTAAACATACACACTCTCTCTCCATCTCTCCCTTATCACACTCTCTCTCTATTTCTTGTTAGTTATGTAAACTAATGAACATAAATATTCGTAAATATAAAGCAGATTATGGAGTAAATATGAAAAGAGGTTTTATTTACTTACCATACCTCTAGTTTATTTATATTTTTATTTATTTACCATACCCCTTTTTTTTACTATGGTATTTGGCCCATAGGCTTGTTATATAATTAGATTTTTATTTATAATCCTATTTGATATATTGTTATTTATTTACCTTACCTCTTTATGCCTCTTTTATATTTATTTATTTACCATACCTCTTTATATCTATTTTATATTTATTTATTTATTTATCATACTTGCTTATACCTCTTTTATATTTATTTATTTACCCATGGTATTTGGCCCATGGTATCAATATTAATTTGTCCCATGGTATTCGTCCCATAGGCTTCATCTAAATAAAACCTATTTTTAAAGTTTTTTTTAAATATAAAAAGGTTTATGGAATAAATATAAAAAGAATTTTTATTTATTTACCATACATCTAGTTTATATATTTTTTTATTTATTTACCATAGCTCTGGAGTAAGTATAAATTCATTTTACAAATATTTAATTAAAAAAATATTAAAAGATTTTGGATTTTGATTGTTTGTGTTGAATTAACTCTTTTCCTTTGATTTAGGAAATGGTATTGACTTTAGTAAAGAGTAAAGATGTTTAAAATTTTACTTAATTTGGAAATTCAATGTGGTAATTTTTTTTGCTAAAGGTAAATTTATGATCCATTCAAATTCACGTATATAATTTACTATCCATTCAAATTATATAAATAATACATAATTGTATTAGAAATTGATATATGTTCTAGCACAATGCGATTTTTATTTTTTAATTTAAAACTTAAGCCGACATTTTGTATGAGGACGTGACCCACTTGACATCGGGGTCATATTGGGCTGTAGATGCGCTCTTGGCGATATAATCCATTTGTGCAAGTAAATCCTTGTGGTGCTAGAAAATAAGATCCATTTAAATATTAAATCTTTAATATTTATCCTAAAAAAGGAAGGCATAAAACCCTAGTCACAAAAAAAAAAAAAAGTAATAGGTTAACTCTCCCTTGATTAGAAATTGATGATTCTTTTGTATTGAAAGTTCCATTGTTATAGGTTATGGGAAAATATAGGAAAAAACCCAATCAACACTATATTAGCCAACTTTAGGGCCATTGTTACACCAATTTTTGGTCATCTAACTTGTTACTATTAGATGGACCAAAGTACACCATGTAAGACCAATTTTACCCTAAGTAAAATTGCTTTCACTATGAAAAAAAACTTAGTAATCCTTAATTTATTAAGTTGTTTATGGTATAAACAGGAAACCCCATGAGGAAATATTGAATAAACCCATATTTGTTTGATTTTTCAAGGAATAATTAGTTAAACAATAATTTAATTAATATTCCTGGTCATATTTAACCTAAAACAGGAAAATTAATGAGATAATTCATTATTTATCTTATTATTTTCTAGGAATAATTATTTAAGCCTTATTTAAATAATATTTCTTGTCAAATTTGACTAAATAATTTATAAATAATTGAATAAATCATTATTTATTTAATTATTACTCAACCACGTCCTTAAATAATAAATAAATCATTTATTTATTTATTATTTACAAATAAAAGGATTTGACCAAATTCAAATTCTTTTTCCCTCCAACAAATATAATAAAATATTCCATAAAATTTGGATCTAGAATTGGTTAATAATATTTTAATTATGCACCAATATCTAGACTAACTCAATATTTTTTTATAAATAGAAGGGTTTTTCCATTCACTCACTACCTTTTGCTGCCTAAAGATCACTCTGGATCTATACTTTTGGTTTGACTTTGATCCTCCATCATTGTCATATTTTGCTACCATTTTTCTTGTGAGCTCCCTTTGAGTTCCATTTTTTTATGGGTTTTCTACACCATCAAGAGAGAGAGATCTTAGATCTAAAGTGTTGAGGACTTACAAGAACCCATCCCATTGAGGGGGACTGGTAACATCTTTCTATGTTCCCTTCCTAAGTGTCAAAAAATATAAAAATTATTTAAAAATATTCTTGTCTTTTCTATTGGATTCATGGAGAAACTCTTGCTTTTATTTACTGCTTAATGTATTTTACTGCATAGATCTAGATTTTGTAGCATTTATCTTGGTCAACTAACTGCAGATCTAAAGAAATTGGCAACCATATTTGATGTTAGGGTTGTTTTTTATGCACAGCTAAAGTGGATTTTTTTCGTACGCTTGCGATTAGAATTCATCCTAACAACCTAATACTGGTGGTAGCCTCGACCCTAATGCTGGGAATACTACTAGTGGGACCACAACAAGAACTATCCCGGCTGCTCCCTTACTCCCCTATATGGCAGGCCTCAGTGTTCCCGATTTTAACTAGTTGATCAATGACCCCATACGCCATGACGCTGGTTGGCCTGCTATGCCAACTGTTATCACAAAATCTGACCCTGATAGGCTACTCACTAAGTAGACTTCATGCAACTCTTTCAGACCAATCTTTTGGTTGAGGCTTAACCTCCTCAACCTGAGAGGGCTCTCTCAGAGGTTTATGATTTTATATTAATGAATAGATGGATAACTCTAAGGTAAAAGGATAAAAATGTATAACTGGTTGTATCACAGATTAGCAAACATTCATTGGGCCATGGAGTCAAGATAATCTTCAACAAAACATCATAATCTGTTGAGCATGCAAGTCAAGGCACTTGGAGTCTAGGTTAGTGAATAAAACAGTAACACAATGAAAAACACAGTTTATTTGCATGTGAAAGAAGTTAGAGCATTTTCAAATGAATTCTAAGTAACACATAAAAATACTACTGCAGATAGATAATTGAGGAAGGCCATAGAAAGATGATAAACATAAACTCCTTATGAATCTTGAGTTGTCAAAACAGATCTCTGTATTAAGTTGAAAAAAAACACAGTGACATACAATAACACAGTAAATTGCTAATGAAAATGCCCAACCCTTATGAATTCGACCTCATGCTCTATATAGAGCATTTACAATCTATGATTCCTTGATCCTCCATTAGAGAATTCAAATTCACTTATTTTGACACCTTTTCTAATCTTAAACATGCCATTAATTACAAAGTGACAACTTTATTGCCTTTGAAAAGTCATAGTTCTAATAGGAGTGAAACTCCTAAATATGCTTGCAACAAAATTATCTAAACTTTAATAATTCCTTTGAGAGCTGCAATCCCATGTATTCAAACTTTGATGATGCTTCCACCTTTGAGGTAATCAT
This sequence comes from Pinus albicaulis, assembly GCA_034641835.2. Classification (NCBI taxonomy): domain Eukaryota; kingdom Viridiplantae; phylum Streptophyta; class Pinopsida; order Pinales; family Pinaceae; genus Pinus; species Pinus albicaulis. The sequence goes on along the minus strand of CM076583.1, from coordinate 835,276,125 downwards.
GTTGATGATGCCAAAATCTGTCCTAAAAATCAGGAGATAGGTTTCCTGCTTTTTAGCCCTTAACTTCCATTTTCATCTTTGAGCACTTGTTAACATTGATAGCTTAGTTTCATATCTGTCACATGTGTCAACAATTGCCTTGAAACCTTTAATATTCTACCTGTGCAAAGAAAAATCTCCGAAATAGTGTAGAAGGTTATGAAATATGTATGCGCTACGAAAGTAGTCTGTTTTAGTAGCGCAGTTTGTAGGTAATTGTAAAAACTTTCCTTTAACCATTTTTTCTCTTGTTTTAAAATTTGAATCTTCACCTGTAATCTCCATGCTTCCACCAACAACATTTAAACTCAAAACCCATCCACCTTATCTCCAAAATTCATATGTAAAAGTGGAAAAAGTCATCTTCAGCAGTTTCGTAGCGCGCTACGAAACTGCTGTGTAGGCTTATTTCAAAACAGTCTTCAGAAATTTTTAAGTCGAGGATATTTACACTTCACAAGGACTGATATTTTTGTCAGAAAACATAGTAACTTAACCTCAAAAAGATGATTTTCATCAAAATTGTTCTTCACCTTAATGAAAAACCGATTTAAAATTTATCGTTTTTCTGCACTGTTCCATTACCCTATTTCACTATTGCTTTGGCTTTTCTTGAGATCTTGTTAGCTGGATTTCTAAGTCTTCAACTTGTCTCTTTAGTCTCCTATTGCTGGTCCTCAAATGAGTATTCATAACCCTCACAAAACTTGCTTCTTTTATGGCTAATACAGTCCAAGTGAAATATCGTGCTTCACTAGTCATTATTTCTGGTTTAGAAACCTTATCACCTTCCCAGAGGGCTTTCATCCTCTTGAAACTTGTTTTTTCAATAGCATGCTTTCTAGCTCTCTTCTTTAATCTGACAATTTCATGATTGGCTGATTTCAACTTTTCTTCCATCTCTTCGTAACTGATTTTTCTGTTTGTGTGGAGAATACTCTATTTTTGGCCTTTTCTAGTATAGGTGAAGAAATATCTATAAATTCTTCATGAACAGTAGATGTTTCCTCTGTTTTCTCTAGCTCATCATTAAGCTCTTGAAATTTCTTTGACTGTCTGGTTACAGGCTTCCTAGCCTTGAAGACAAATGCTGCATCCTCATCATTGAACTCCAACTTTTTAGATGACTTCATCAATTCTTATGAAGTCAGCTTGTACCAAAGGGGACTCTTCTATGTCTATGGCTTGAAATATATCATATAAATTTCCCTTTAAACCTGGACTGTCACTTGTTCCTAAAAACACTGCTTTCCCCTTTGATTTTACAACTTGATTCCTAGTCAGTCTTTGTTGAACTTGTTTATCAGCTGACTGTTTTTGTGCAATTTCTTCAATTTCATCTAACCTTTGTTTTGCAGATTGAGGAGTTTCTTTAATGAAAATTGATGTCTTTCCTACCTGTTCTTTCACTTGTTTCCTAGGTTTTAAATTCACAAACCTTTTTTTCCTTGTCACTACAGGCTTGCTGGATTCTACTGGTGGAGTTTCTTTTGCCTTAGGGTTACTGCCTGTAGTTTGAGCCTCTACTCCAATTCCACATAAAAATAAAAATGACAACCATTCTCTGTTAATATTTTGGAGTCAATTTAAGACCATTAGTTTGATTAGACCATGGTGAAATAGAGAAGTTTCACACCCTTTAGATTTCATTTGAACCTTTTCTGCCATCTTAGCTATGCTTCTATATAGGAAAAATGGCAAGTCTAAAGATATCATGCCTGTAAAGTGTAACAGAAGTTTAAAATGGTATGAATAAGCTTTATGATACCTGCCCTCGCATGTAAAATACCTCTGGATATATAAGAGTAGATTTGCATAGCTATATTTGATGCATCTTCTGGGAATTGCATTGTTTAAATCCATCTCTGTGAATTATGGCTTTAGAAACAGCTTGCATGCCTCCATGTCAAATCTGAAACCCTTAAACCATGTTTCTTGCCCTCTAGGAATCTCAGTTACCAAGGCTATGGTCTCAAGATTAACTGACAAATTTAATATTCCAATATTTGTGTTTGAACCACTAAAATGCAAGGCAAATTCCTTAGTTACTTGACTGTGTCCTCCCTGTAATGTTTCACAAAAATTCAAACACCCTTCCTTCCTAAAAGCCTCTAACACTGTTTTGTATTTATCTAGGGCTCATGTGCTTTCAGGTTCTGACCTTAAGTAATGCCCTGACCTGTGATTTTTATTTTCTTCTGTCATTCTTGCATTCAGAAATTTCTGTCTGGTTCATTTAGAATCTGATTATCAGCCTCGATTTAATTCAAAATAGTCAGCCTCTCTTGATAGAACAGTCAGCCTCACTTGTCAGCCTCGCTTGATAATAGATGAGAAAAGCTTTGGCGTAAGATGACCATAAGCTTAACACTTTAAAATATATGTTGAAGTGTTGTGCATGAAAACTGGAATAAGTAACCAGCCTTTTCAAATTTGAACTTGCCTTTCATAAATGAGACCTCTACGATTGCAATGATGATTTTGAATGGCTGCACATTTTGGAAATGACTCCTAATGATGAAAACCTAACAGATTCTGACCGATTTTATGATTGATATGACTTCCTTATGAATCCGCGCTTTCGTAGCATGCTTAGTGCATTTTCGAGGATATGCACTATGAAAGTAGCAGCGCTTTTGTAGCACAAAACTGGTTTTTTCAACTGGCTGTGCTACGAAATAGCGATTTCGTGGTTTATTGCAAAAAAAAAAATTCAAAGGTTAAAAACATGACTTATAAATGGATGATGGGACCTTTAAACCATGAAATGAGACTTTTAAACTTTATTTGGAAATGAAAATGACACTTTGAAGACTCCAAACCCTATCACTTACCCTTTTAAGAATGAAATGACTCAAGACCCATTTAACACCATAACTAGAAGCAAGGTAAAATTTCAGAGTTTAGGAAATTTATTTTTATGGTGATAACACCAACCAAGCTCCCTTCCGACATCCCCAAGTTTGAAGGTCTTGTTGGAGAAGATCCTACAAACCATGTTTTATCTTTCCACATGTGGTGTTCGTCTAACTCCATCACCAGTGACTTTGTCCATCTTCGGTTTTTCCAACGTACGCTTACTAGAGAAGCTTCTAAGTGGTATGTTGAACAGGCCTCCTCCTCTCATACTAATTTTGCAACTCTTTCTCGGCCTTTTCTGTCTTACTTCCATCTTCCCCTTCGTTATGACACTAGTACCGAACTTTTGACCTCTTTTCGTCAATCGTCTGCGACCCGCCTATCCGATCATGTCCAGGAATAGCGGAGAAGAAAGAGCCCATGTTGAGCCCCTACCTTCGAAGACCGTGTCTAAATTGACTGGTTCCTTAGATCCCTTTTTCCTGCTATCAGCAAAGATGTCGCATCTCATTTCCCTCAAATCGAAGAAGCTCCTCTCCAGATTGCATTAAAATATAACCTGATCTACGCATAGTCTAATTATGTTTATGTCGTCTTACCTGATCTCCCTAGACCCAGTGGTGACAACGCACCGGGGGCATCCCATGCCACCGACAGTATCGTTGGAGCCCTTTCTCATCCATACACTCATCCTCCCATGGGTTATGGTTTCCCTCACGGAGGGGCCAGCTCCTCCAGCACTTTTCCCCCTCCCGGTAGCATGTATGTATCCAGGATACAACATGCCTCCTTATTTTTCCCAACTTGTTTACCACAATTTTTCCCAACCTCCTTATTATCTGTATCTATAGCCTACTGCTCCAGATCCTCTAGCATTAGCACCCCTGCTTCCCTTTCCTTCTCAACCTCTGCAACAACAGCCACTGCCCCCCCAAGGGCAGGTGTATGCACAGCAGGGTGTGACTAATCCTCCTACTTCAAAAAAGAAGAGGAAAGGCACCCAAAATGATTCTTCCCCCGGTAATCTAGGACATAATCTGCAAGGGAATGCACCTAACACTACTAAACAGTAACAGGGCACTTCGCCCAAGTAGGACAGGCATGTTCGCGCGAATAAGCCTTGTTTTTGTTGCAGTGTCTATGGTCATTACACCCACGATTGTCCTCTCTTACCTCAAATGCATCAAATGTGGGAGACTCAAGCAGAATCACGACAGCAAGCTTCCCCTTCAGTTCCTCCCAATGATGCACCTATCCAGCTGGCTGTGTGACCAATCCTTTCCCTCAGAAAGGATTCGTGGCTACCCAACCACCTGAAGGTCAGGAGGCCACTCAACCTCCTCCATCTGGTACCTCTGATTACCAGATTCTCATGATTAACTTTGACCAACCCATTACCATTGACCTCAACCTTCAGACTCGGTCCCGTCAGTACAACAAGCCTCCCGCTACGTCTGCCCCCGAGCCCCCTTCTTCAGGTTCCACAGAGCCTCTTTTGATAACCAATGGTCCTTTACAGATCCCTTAGCCTAAGGCAGAGCTTCATAACAAGATCCCCGAGGGACCATTATGCCAAAACGTTGCTTCTAGCAAAGCTTCCCATTTGTATAGTATAGTCAATGATTTGGCGCAATATTCTGCTACCATCTCAACACTGGAGCTCCTCCAGTCATGCCCTTCACAATGAAAAGCTCTAATAACTACCATGGGCACTGTGGATCCTTTAGATGATCGTTTGATAATCTTTGATGTTGACCAATCAAGACATCCTCCTCTTCCTACTTCCGTTACCTTCCAAATCCCTGTCAAGATCCGGAATTCTAACGCCTCCCGTTGTATCATTGATGAGGGGGCTTCCACCTACGTGATGTTTGCTTCGGTTTGGAAGAAACTCAGATCACCTGAGTTGGCCCCTTCCACTATCACCCTCCGAGCGTGGGATGGTCACTCTTCCCAACCCATTGGCTTGTTCCGCAATTGTCCTATTACTCTTGCGGGCAAGACTGTTTGCATTGACGTAGAAGTCATTAATGCCCCCTTAGATTTCAACATTCTATTGGGTCGTAGCTACATCTATGCGATGTCTGCTGTAGCATCTGTGGTTCACCGCAAGATGTCCTTTCCTCATAATGGAAATATAGTCACCATTAACCAGTTGACATATTATGAACCGAAGTCTCAGACGTCCCTTGAGTCCATCATTTCTTTGGTGGCCAATAAGGAAACCGTCAAACCTTTGACCAGTGTCTCACCCGGGCTTCCCTCAAGCGGCCCGCTTCGGTTAGTCAGCAGCCCCGCCCTCCGCAACCTGCTCCTATCACTTCGACTCAACCTTTTGGAACCCCTCCTCCTAGCCCTTCATCTGCAGCTGGTATCCATGAGCCTCTTTATCCTCCTGGCACGGTTCCTCCTAGTCTTAACCATCTCGGAGTTTTCCCGCCTGACCATTACCCCTCTTGTTAGATACCGTTCCTAGCTCCCCCTCCTGGAGTGTTTTCGGTACCTGTTATGGCTACCTTATCTCTTCCTAACTTAACCCTGGGGATCCTAGTTTGGTACACTGATCCCCCAGCTACTACCCTACTTGGTCAGCCCAAACCTTATCTTGCTTTGACCCCGGTTCAACTGGTCCCCATAACCCCTCCCTTTCCTACCGTGCCTCAGGCACCTCAACGGGAACCTACTCCTGTTGCGATAGCTTCGAGTGAAGGTGGCAAAGTTCGCAAGAAGGCACCTAAAGACAAGGCTGCCCCAAAAAACCCTGTTCCTCCTTAGCCTCCAAAGTCTACACCTTCGTGTTATTTTTGTGATGTTTTCGGTCATGCCACCCATAATTGTCCTGAATTTCCTCGTCTCAAGCCCATGGTCAACGAAGCATTTCTTGAGTCTGATATCCGAGAAGCCCATGTTACTTTACCTGATTCAACCAAGAAACTCAAGGATTTGCGCACAAATCACCCCTATGCTTTGTGTGATTTCCATGGCCACTATACTTACCTCTGTCCCTACCTCGAAGAGTACCGCTCCTCTTTGGAAGCAGTTCACCAATTTGAGGCCAAGCACAATGAGTCCACTGCTACCTTATTTGCGCATTTTGCTTCAGCAGAACCAGAGGACACATCCAGTCCCATAGACATTCCCCCTTCGGATGTTGAAATGACAGAGTCTTCAGCCACTGTCCACTACCTGTCATCATCTATGAGATCCTCAGTGGAAGACCCCCCTAGGACTTCCCCTTCTGTTTCACCTGACCTCCCTTCAGCGATCACCTTGGACTCAACATTGGTGGATCTTTCATCTACTTGTTTTTCTATCACCCCTTGTGACGATACGCATGTGAACCTCTCTTCTCAGGATGATGAGTCAGGTAGCTCTGCCGCGTCAGGTGGTATTTCTTCCACTAGTCACCTCATATTCTATTATGATGATGACATTATGGAAGTAGTCACCACCCTTGACTTTATCTATCCCCCCTTACATCGAACCCATGCATTCGAACCACACACATCTTGTGGCCATTACATTGACGCCCAATGTTTGGGTAAGGGGGCACCCATATTTGAGAGACCAGGAGAAGAAATTCTCCACAACTCTCCTAGTGTATCTAGTTGTGTCAACTATAGTACCCTTATTCTTCCCCATTTAGAAGAACCTCTAGAGTCCCATATCACTTCAGATCACTCTAGGGATGATACCCCTCATCATTCCTTCATCTTACATCAACAACCCAGTCCACTAGACATTGTTGTTGACCAACCTATGGGTTTTCTAGGAGAGCGCCAATTCATTATCTCCAAATCCACTCTTTGGGATAGTGACACCATGTATTCCAACCTAGAAACTTAGTATATTTGCTTCATATATGCAATACCAAAAGATATTGTTAATCCTCCATTCCCTTTCTCGAACTGCATAACCATAACGAAAACACATGGCACACCACATCATAAAAATGTGTTTAGATTCCCATTTTTATAAATACATTTTTCCATGAACACAACATGCTTAGGGGAACCTATGCCGCTCAACCATAAAAATCCCAGATCTCAACCAAAAACAGCATTGAAACCCCCTTTCTATGACAGCTCGCACTTTTTAGGTCATTTCCTGGGACAGGTCGTAGTTTTTTTCCTAGTACCTGCTACCTAGGTCGTAGAACAAACCCCAAAAAGTGCGACCTGGTCTGTTCATGAGCTCTAGGTACCTAAAATGAAATTTTGATCCCCTTAATTGAAATAATATGATTAGGCCTCTTTCTTGCAACTGACGGATCTTGGTTCCAATGGTTAGTTTGTCTGCTACAATCACCGCAAGATTTAGTGCCTTCTCTCCTCTCTACCTTCACCACAGCTACACTTGCAAATGAGTGAATTTGGAGGGAAAATGCCTTATTAAAAGAAAAACCCCATATTTTTCTTTCGCCTGCTGCGGCCAAACCATAGCTCAGTTTGACAAACTGTCTGTACCGTTGGAAATCTCTCACCGAGCTCTCAAATCGGTATTCTTTAGTTTTTTATGATTTGATACTTCATCACGACACATTTTTCCAAGAAGGGTCACTTCACCAATTTTCAAAATCAAATTTTTTCACTTGCAACACTTGTACTCGGGGCACCATTTTTCCTCCATACTTGTCCACGCTTGTGTCGATTTTCATTGTGAGTAACCATCTTGTACTCATGTCTTTATGGTCCACACCAGACCTTTTCTGTGTGGCAGCATCATCAAGTAACCCTTGTTTAGAGCATCCGAGTTGAGTCATTGTCACATCCATGGATTCTATCCCGAGTCCCTTTGTATCCCGCTATAGTCCTTCATCCTTCATTGCTTGGTTCCTCTCTTGTATGACACAATATGGAATTCAGTCCTACTGTCCCCTCTCCCCTTTGATATTGTGTCAATTACTACCAGGTCATCCATGCCCTTCATTCTCTAGCAAGAAAAGTCGTCAACCCGCTACTCAGTACCCCCCATTCCATCATCATCCTTGGTGTCAGTCTGTCAGTCGCTCTACTATTATCTTTCATTCCTTAGTTGAGGATCCCTTATTGCCTCACCTATGGCGGACCTCCTTCTGTCGACATCAGATCATTCATTACAAAAGACAGGTATAGAGGGTGGTGTACCTTGGTTCCAGCTTCCATTCTTATTCAGTGCCTCAGATCAGGCAAAGGGACTCCTTATTTACCTTTTACTTGATTGTTTCTCAGTTCCAGCTCCTTACAAAATGATCAAGATTTGTATACTTGATGGTTCATTGATCCAGTAAATTGTACCGATGATTCCCGGGTGTGTGTGAAATGTTTCAAACCTCATGAGGGGATGGTCCTTCAGGTAGCCCCCCACATGCCCGGATGACCTCTTCATTACATCCTTCGACGCAACTCCATATATTTGATGGTTCCAGCCTCAACCGCGTGCAATGCCTCTTTATTTTTCATGTATCATTAAATTTTCAGAGCCCTCTCTTGTTTACAGGGCCTATTTGGTTGTACTTATATCTCATGTACTTAGATATTATTGTATAATTCCTTGGTGTTATACTAGGCAGAGAAAGAACTTTGACTAGGTTGAATTATACCTGCCTCTAACATTTCTGCAATCATACGTTCAATTTCTCTCTTTTGGACATAAGGATATCTATAAGGCCTGATGTTTGGAGGAACACTTCCTAGAATAAAATGAATAGCATGATCATGATCACGAATAGGTGGGAGTCCTTTGGGAGTTTCAAACACCTTGGAATGATTGTCCAAGACTTGTTGGAGATCTGCAGAAATAGATGATTTTGATGTCGGAACTTCTGGTGAGCATAATTGTGCAATTACGCCTCGTTGTTCTTTCTTTAGAAGCTTTGTCATGCCATTAGAGCTTATTATCCTTCCTGGCTTCCCTTTAATACCCCGTAATTCGACTTCCTTTCCTTCTGAAAAAAATTTCAAGAAAAGTTCTTGAAAATTAAAAGCTACCGTCCCCAAAGATTGTAACCATTGTACTCCTAGTACAACATTAACACCTCCCATAGGAATGGAAAGCATTGGACTAGTCAATACATATTCCCCCATGGTTAGCTTGATATTATGGCATTTTCCAGAGCAATTTATAGTTTCTCCATTTGCAACCATCACTTGACATTCTGGTGCTGGGTATAGGAAACAATTTAATTCCTTGGCTACCTTATAATGAATAAAATTATGGGTGCTACCCGAATCAATCAACACTATTACCCTTTTCTTCTTGATATGTCCTTCTATCTTGAGAGTTTGAGGAGTGGTAATTCCTGCCAGTGCATTACACGATATGGTCGGATTCATTTCTTCCTCTTCTAGGGCTGGTTCCTGGTGTATATCCTCTTCTTGTTCGTTTTCTTCTTCCTCTTCACAATCTATGTAAAATAATTTCTTCTCAGCACACTTATGACCTTTAGTGTATTTGCTATCACAACTGTAGCAAAGCCCTTTTTCTCTTTTTTCTTCCAATTGTTGTGGTTTCAACCTTGTAGGTTGTGGAAATCTAAGCGTAGCAACACTTCCTTCTTTATAGAAGTGAGTTGTAGGCTTCCTTGTCGCCATAATTTTACATTCATTTTTTCTTTCCAACCTGAATGCCTTCTCCAATGAATCAGGTTCCAAAACGCGAACTTCATGTTGGATGTTATCCTTTAAAGTACCTATAAAGAGATCAATCCTGTGTTCCTCTGGAATATCAATTACCCTTATATTCAATTTTTGGAAGTCCTTAATGTGCTCCCCCACTAAACCCTTTTGTTTGAGGTTTATCAATTGGCTAAAGAAGGTGTTGCTCTTTGTATTCTCATAATGTGCTATCATTTCATCCGTAAAAATTGACCAAGTGACAATTTTTTTATGGGAGCAAAGCCATCGATACCATACAAATGTATTTTTTTCCAAATGTAAAGTTGCAATGCGTACCTTTTGTGTGTTTTGCACATGATGGAGATCAAAATATTGCTCCATTTGTAGTATCCATGTTACAGGATCCTTTCCATCAAACTTCCTCATATCCATTTTTGGAATATGGTGGTTCTTCTTGCTAACATTAGAGTTTATGAAGTCACGATTAACATTTATTTTGTTCTCATTGTGAGTTTCCTCTACTATCTTTTCACCATTAGGAAACATTTCTTGTATCAACTTCATCAAACCTTCCATGTCTGCTTTTAGATCATTCTTCATGTTTTCCATGTTGTCTTTCATTTTTTCATCGATCTTAGCTTCCATGTCATCCATCTTATATTCCATACCATCTATCTTAGATTCCACACCTTTCTTCAAACCATCCATCTTCACTTCCATGCCTTTCTTCAAAACATCCATTTCGCTTTTTTTTTCTCTTTGCGAGAGAAAAATTTGGTGCACTTGCTCTTGTAATTTTGATAGATCATGTTGCAATTCTTCATCTTCATGAGTCATAGTAGAGCCTTATGAAGGCTTAATGGGTGTTTAATTATTTTTACAGGGAATTTTTTTTTAACCCAATACTGATATATATTCTACAATATTCCCTTGGGATCAATTCAAATTGATTCTTCAAACACAGCTTATGCAATTCGTAAAAAAAAAAAATACACACCTTTTTCCTGATTTTGAGGAGCTCGATATTGAAATTGGATTATCTTTGTGATTGCGGCTCTTAAATATCTGAAATTGGGCACTAAGGTAGCCTTCTGAATTATATTTCAAATGCCATAGGTCTGACTTGATTTGGATTCTCCAAGGCAAAGTTATGTCCAATCTCCCACAATGACCTAATTATGGACTGGTTTAGTAGAGCAAACTTGTATGACTTGCCACGTGTCACTGTTTCGTATTTTAACTCTGAAATTGATAGAAAAGAAACTACATTTTGTGTACTTGCTACCACTTTTTACGACACTCCAATCCGATGCTCCGAGAGAGAGTTATGAAGATGTTCCCACGATCACCTATTTGAGATGAAATTCAGGAGCTTGAAAAAGCACTACCTTCCACAAATCATATCTCCGAAAATATTGTGAACCAAGCTCTAAAATATTTTGACAAGTTTCCTCAAGATTTCAGCTTCGCGCCCTAAAAATTTTAGATTCTAAACCTTCGTATAAAAAACGTTATAGCGCAAATTCCATGATGACCTATTTAGATTAAATTGAGGAGCCTGCAAAAAGACATAACTTCCACAGATCATATTTCCAAAAATATTGTGACCTAAGCTCTAAAATTTTTCAAAGATGTTCTTCAGGATTTTAGCTTCACACCCTAAAAATTTCAGCTTCTGAAACTTCGTAGAAAAAAAGTTATAGCGAAAATTCCATGATGACCTGTTTGGAGAAGCGAAACCCTAGAATCCAAAGCTTTGATACCAAATGTTGTGAAACCAGCTCCAAAAATAGAAGAAAAGAGATATCAACGCCTTAGAAATAAGCTACTTCGAGGGGGCAACCTCCAATACATTACATGAATGAACAATTCCTGGATGATACAAATTACAAAACCTCCTTTCTATATATAGGAGTACATTGGGCCATAATGTAATCCTAGTGGGGCCACAATGTCATCCTAGCCGACCTAACAATAATAATTTAAGGGCACAATAATAACAATATGGGGGTTACAGGGGTACAATAATAACAATAAGGGGGTTACACTAACAACAATAAGGGACTATACTAGTAATATAGGAACCTAACACAGTAAGATTTATAGAACTCACAAGATTCAAGAATTTTGTTTCTAGAAATCTAGGATAAGCATTTAGTCATCTACAAAGTCAAAAATTACTAATGACTAACAGGTGCCTACTAGTTGGTAGATTATGATGGGATTCCATTGTTGCAGCCTGAAAATGGGCTATATCTTAAATGTTACTATGCCTGATTTTGCGTAGTAAACACTGTATTATATGCTTTTATTGCGTGTGTGTAGCAGTGTGCCTTTTAGAGTTTTTCATGTGGTTAGTAATCCGCTTTGCATTTTTTTGCAGATGTCAAAATCTTCGGAACCATTTTTTGGATATGTTGATGGTGCCATTCGTGGTACTCAAAATTTATCCTCTACATCATGGCCATATTTTCTCCAAGTGGTGAGTTAGTGAGCTTCCAAAGAATTTGTATCTGTTGATCATCCAACAATATCGTTGAGTATAGCATGTTAATTGATCTACTCTCTGATTCCATTTCTCTTGGCATTCACTTCATCATCATCAGGATGGACTCACAACTTGTCGTACTACAGCTTACTAGCGTTTATATTGTCTGAAATCCAACAATTCATCACATTTTCCTTAGAGTTCATCTTTTGGAAAGAAATTTTGATTACATTCAATATCAACATATTTCCATAAACGTTAACATTATGGTTGATTCATTGGCGAATTATGTGATAAATAGACATTTGCATCATGTGTAAAGATAGATTTTCAATTCACATCATACAATTGAATAGGATTTCACATAATCATAAAAAAACATTGAAAGTAAAATAGATTTATATCAAGTTTTTTACAAAATTGTGTCCAAGTCATGTTAGTCATCTAACCTCAAAATGAATACAGACATAGCATAATCTAAGTAAACCTAGTGATTCTCATGATAGCAGGTCACTTCTTGGGATATCATGCGCAATAGCCTCATCCAACAGTTAGGCACACTAATGGTATGGCGCTGCAGCCTCATAGGTAAATCCTCGATCTGGGCATCCGGTATCCCAAGATTCAATCCCTCCACGTGCTTCTGCAACTCAGTAAGAGTCTCAGCCAAATCTAAATCTTATAGGACTGCTCTTCTGACAATCCTTTCTACCGGTTATGTCGCTTTCTATGCACGAACCACCGGTTGAACGGTACCTACATCTGCATACAAAAAAAATCTTTATTTTAGTCTTGGAAACATAAAAAAGCACAAAAGTATGTAAAAAACCCCAAAAGATCAAAAACATGGTCAAAATTTTACCTATAGCACCCCGTTGAGCATCGATTAGTAAAATCAAATCTAAATCTTCGCGGAAATCCATCCCTGCATATGGATGCTCCTCTATGAAGATATTATGTCTTCGGAGCCAACTAAATAATGCAGTGGAAAATGAGATTGATGACTAACCAGCATGTCTAGCCATTAGCTTGACCCACCACTGCATTCGTGGATCTCCAAGACCAACTAATCCCAGTGTCACATGTTGTGGTTTCTTTAATGGAACTCGCTCCAAAATAAAAGTGATCAAAATCGGCCCATAACTAAAATTTTTGGTCTTACCACTTTTTACCTTGGTCAATTGTTATTTCATCTGAAGGAGTGTTGCTTCAACCCAGTTGAACATGGTTGGCTTGAGACACTCAAACGCATGTTGCATGTATCATCTGTTCATGACATGTACTGTCACGCTGCCATCTAGCTTTGCGATAGTGAATAGGAGTGTTCACGAAGGCATATCACGCACATCTTTAATATTTATCTTTCCATATTTTATAGGCTCAATTCTCGGTCGACAAAACTATTGAATGTAGTCCTTCACTGTTTCACCTCCATGGATGGAGCCCGCAAGGGAAATGAGGAACCACATCTCGACAAACCTGTCAAAAAGTAAATGTCATGAACCAATACTGGGAGCACTTTGTCCCCAATGTGAAATGCCTGTAGTGTCGGGTCCCACGAACGGATCAAGAACTGCAATAGTTCCATGTGTTGCCTCATCCCTGACAATCAGAAGTACTTGAGTAACCCAAATTCCCTGAGGGTTCTCACTGTGCCAGGATCATTTAGGGAAACTATATCATATTCTTCATGTTCTCTTTCTCACCATGTAATCAAAATTTTGATCTGATCAAAGTCTGAAATCATACCATAGGCTTAGTTAGGATCAATTCCATGCAAAAAACTAGAGAAATTTTGGGAATAAATTAAGATACAACTTTATGAATTGCACCCAACGCACCCCTGAGAGGGAGACAAAGCATTGCAGAGAAACTGGGCCTCTTTCGAGCCTCTCTGCAATGCACTTTTTGACATTCAAGGGTGTGTTGTATATTTACCCTAAGGGCCCAAAAGAACCTAACAAATGTGCATGAAACTGAAAAAGAAAGCATTAAATAGAAAGAGGACGGTAATATCTTCTACCTGGTCCAGACGAAAAAAGAAATGGTCCACAGAATCTGTCACAATCAACTGTTGAATTTCGAGGGTAAAATAGGCTCAGAGCACTAAAATTCAAATGGTAAAGGTGAAATGTTAAAAATGATTTCAGTAATTTCTTATTTTAATAGTCTTTTTGATTAATTTATGCATATTTAATGAAATGCCTATGGTTTTTACACATTTTTACTATCAAACAGGTATTTTTAATCCGTTTGATGGTTCTTTGAGAATTTTTGTAGTTGAATTATGGTGAGTTCACCATGCATGATCGTGAAATGCAATTTTGACCTCAAAGCATAGTTTTATCTCTTTTTCGAGCTTTGTTAAACACAAAAAAGGAATTCAAAGCATACTTTTATCCTCTTTTTTCGAGCTTTGTTAAACATGAAAAGGAATTTAAAGCATAATTTTATCCTCTTTTTTCGAGCTTTGTTAAACATGAAAAAGGAATTCAAAGTGCACTTTTATCTCTTTTTCGAGCTTTTTTAAATGAAAAAAAGGAACCCCCCCCCCCCCAAGAGTTTTCTTTCAGCTCTTTTCAGACTCTCAAAATATGAAAATATTGTTGAGAGATTGCCCTTTAAAGCTCATTAAAAGAATTGAAATGACATGTACTCAGTATAAGTTTAACCCTTTTCCGGACTGAGATAGATTATGATTATGAAAAAAGAAAACCCTAGTCGAACATGGCTAGGAGGTTCTCTTAGGTATTATTTTATGCTTTTTTGGATTTGAGGGACTATCATATGAAAAAGAAATTGTGGAGTTTTCTTTTATTCCCTTTTTCAAACTCTCTAAATATGAAAAATGATTGACTTTTATTGTCATTAAACTCGTTAAAGCATCAAATAGAAACGGACTTTTCCATCATGACAAGATCGAGTTTCACCTCCACTAGACTCGTTAAAGCATCAAATAGAAATGGATTCACCCGAAGGGTGGAATTATACATCAGGCATATGTTATCCTCCTCAAACATGTTAAAAAATAAAGAGGTACTGGTCAACATTAACTGGGGAAAATTAGAAAGGGATAAAACACTTTATGGTAGCAAGTCGCTCTTGAACATGACACCTATTCACTTCATCTTCGTGATTTTTGGGTTGGGTAATCTGCTTGATAGTCTATCATATCTATGGTCTATCATACCATCCATCACTTCGTTTTTGGGTCAAAAGCTGCCAATTCATTCAGTGTCACCCATATGTTCAAGAGAAGTCACTTAGTTATTCCTCATCCTTGCAATACTCATAAAACATAGTTATCGGCGAAATAGGTAACCCCGACCTCTAGCCCAAAAACTCTCAGCTCTCGAAAAGCATGAAAAAACACGAAAAAAAAAAAGTGTGTCTTCCGAACGCACTTGTTTTTTAAGGTCAAATTTCAACATTTTCTAAAATTATGCTAAAAAAAAATTGTTTGTTGAAAAAAGTATTGAAAAAACACCCCCCCCAAAAAAAGTGTGTCTTCCAGAACGCACTTCGTTTTTTTTGAAGGTCAAATTTCAACATTTTATAAAATTATGGTAAAAACAAAATTGTTTCTTGGAAAAAAGATTGAAAAAACACCCTCAAAACGAAATTAGTTGATGCTGGAATAACCAAAAAAAAAATTGTGTCATACTTTTGGCATTTTTAAAAATAGAAGTAACATTTTTAAATTTTTAAAATTCAAACATTAAAAAAAAACCTAAAATTTAAGAAAAAAATAAATTTAAAAAATAAAACCATTTAAAAGCTTAAAATTTAAAAATATATGAAGATAAAAAAAATTAAAATAAAAACAAAGTAAAAATTTTAATTCAATCATTAAAAAAAACCTAAAATTCAAGGAAAATTTTTTTTAAAAATAAACCAAAAAAAAATTAAGATTAAAATTTCAAAAAATATAGAAATTAAAAAATAAAAATAAAAACAAAATAAAAATATTAAATTAAAAAAAAAAAAACAAGTTAAAAAAAAGGAAAATATAAAAAATAAAATATAGAAATTAAATTTAAAAAGAAAAAGAAAATGCTTATTAAATTTAAAAAAAGAAAAAAAAAATTTAAAACAAATAATTAAATTTAAAGAAATATATTAAATTTTAATAAATTTAAAAATTCAAAATTAAAAAAAAAACACTATTCAAATTATAAAGAAAAAAAAAATAAAAATTAATTAAAAATAAAAAATAAAAATAAAATACAATGAAAATATTAAATTTAAAACAAAATATATTAAAAAAACAAATAAACTATAAAAAATAAATTAAATTTAAATTATAAAAATTAAAATATATATATGAACTTAAATTAAAATAGGTATATACATCAAATTTTATTAAATTAATAAAAAAAAGTTAATATTAAAATAACAAATTAAATTTAAAAACAAAAATATTAAATTTTAATAAATAAATGAATAAACAAATAAATTTTGAAAGAAAAAATAAATTTTAAATATAAAAGAAAAAAAAAATATTATTAAATGAAAAACTTTAAAAACTTTAAAAATCAATTAAAAATGGAAAATTTAAAAAAAGAAAAAAAATATTAAATAAAAAAAAAATTTTAAAAAAAAAAATTTTAAAAAATTAAGTTTCATTAAAAAAAAAATCTAATTTTAAATACATAATTTTAATTGAAATAAAAAAATATAAAAATTTTATGTAATTAACAAAAAAATAAAAATAAAAAAGTAAAACATTTAAAAAAAATATTAAATCCAAATAAATTAAAAAAATATATATATAATTTATTGAATTTTATAAAATTATATTAAAAAACTAAACGTAAAATATATAAAATTATGAAATTAAAAAAAAAAAAAATCAATTAAATAAAAAAAATGGCAAAATTTAATAAAAATTATTAACAAAAAAAAAATAATAATAAATTTAAAACAAAAAAATAATAAAATTAAAAAAAGTTAAAACAAAATGAAATTTATTTTAAATAATTTAAAAAAAAAATAATATTTTAAAATTAAAAAAAAATTAATTAAAAAAAAAAATCAATTAAAAAAAAAACAAATTAAAAAAAATTAATTAAAAAAAAAAATAAATTTAAAAAAAAATGCGGTGGTGGTTGTTGGCCCGCCCGTCGGGGGCCGGGAGGCCGGCTGGGCCGCCCCCGGTGGCGCCGCCCGGCCGGCCACCGCCGCCCAGCGGGCGGGCCGCCCCGTAACAACCACCACCACGTTTTTTTTTTTTTAATTAATTTTTTTTAATTTGTTTTTTTTTAAATTGATTTTTTTATTTTTTTATTTTATTTTTTTTTAAATTTCAAAAAATAATTTTTTTTTTCAAAAAATTAATTTTTTTTTTTAATTTAATATTTTTATTTAAAATAAAATTCCTTTTTAAAAAAAAAAAAAAATTTAATATATATATATATACAACTATTTTTTATTTGATTTTATTTTTATTTATTTATTTTTTTTAATTTTTAATATTTTTATTTTAATTTGATTTTTTTTTTTAAATTTTAATTTCAAAATATCTAAAATTATTTTTTTAATTCAATTTTTTTATTTTAAATTCAATTTGTTTAATTTCTTTTATATTTAATATTATAGAATAATTATTTTTTTAAATTTAAAATTTTAAAATTATTTATTAAAATTTTAAAATTTTAATTTAATTTAATTGTTTTTCTTAATTTTTTCGTTTATTTAGTTTTTCATTTTAAAAATCTATAAATGGTTTCATTAAAAAAAAAAAAAAACACTAAATTTATGTATATTTGTTTTTTAATTATTTGCACTAGTTTTTTTTCATTTTTTTTGTTTTTTAATGATAGGTTTTTTTTTATTTTTTAATTTTCTTTATCTTTTTCAATTTTAATTGGTTTTTTTTTTAATTTGTTTTTTTTGTAAATTTTAAAATTTGTATTTTTTTCCTTATTATTATTATTTTTTTTAATTTAAATTTTTAAATTTAATTTCTTTTTTTTTAAATTTTTTTTTTCTAAATTTTAATTTTGTAATTTTAATTTTTAAATTTTTTTTTTTTAAATATATATATATATATTTTAATATATTGTTTTTTTTAATAAGTTAGAAAAAAATGTTTTTGATTTTTTTTTTTTTAATTTTTTGGTCAATTTTTGTTTTTTTTCTTTAAATTATGTGTTTTTTTCTTCAAATTTTGTCATTTCCTTTGATATAATTTTCAAATATTTTTGTTTTTTTTAATTTATTTTTGTTTAAATTTTTTATTTTTATTAGCTATTTTTGTTTTTTTTACATTTTTATTGGTTTTTTTATTGTTTTTATATATATTTTTTTATCTAAGTTTTGTGTTTTATTACCAACATGAAAATCACCACTCTAAAAAAAAAAGGTTGATGCAGCATCAATACGTTTCAAAATTAGCATGAAAATCACTGCTCTAAAAAAAAAGGTTGATGCAGCATCAATACGTTTCAAAATTAGCATGAAAATCACTACTCTAAAAAAAAAAGGTTGATGCAGCATCAATACGTTTCAAAATTAGCATGAAAATCACCGCTCTAAAAAAATAAAAAAATAAAAAATGATGTCGCATCAATACATTTCAAAATTAGCATGAAAATCACTAACATTTTAAAACAAATATTCATACTTCATAAATAAAAAATTTAGAGTGTCAAAAATGTGCACCAAAAAAAAAAATGGTGATTCTGCATCACCACTTTTCAAAATCGGGTGCTTTTTATGCAAAAAAAAATAGGTAACATTGCGGTTACCTATTTCATCGGTAACATTGTTATAAACCTTCATTTCATGGTCAACATCCCTAACATTGCTTCGTCAGTCACATTCTCTCTCCAAAATTATTACTCCCATTTCGTGTCATTGATGGGGGAAGCATCCATGCCCTCCTACAACAAGTTGCTTCCTATCAACATCAACTCATCATCCAGGAAGTTGAGTTAGAAACAACCTTTTAGTACCTTGGAGCTTGCTTACATCAACGATAGATTTCTCGCTTTCGACAACATGTTGACATCACAAGCCTTCGACCGAAAGACTTTGTATGATGTTTGACATCAAATAATTTATTCACACCATGCAAAATGTATTGCATTACCTTGAGAGCCATTATCATCAACGAAGGTTTCTCTCGTGTCTGTCAATGGCTCACATCATTGGCTGGTAATCAAACGGTGTCTTCTCATGTTTGACTTCAAATCATATATTCGCATGGTTAGACTCGTTCTTTGAGCGATCGAGTGAATGAGATAGAAGAGATCAGATCTAGTTTCGTCCATTCGGGCTGTGATTTTAGGAGTAGTACCAAATCATTCGTACAATGGTCATCATTCAAATCATGTCATCCTATCATGGGTCTATATCTATAGACAAGTATATATATGTAGATGACTTTATGATGTTATGATAGTTTATTTACTAATTATTGGATATGCCTCCCTTATCAATTCATGTACAATATGAACATATATCATGATGTAATGTATTTTAATTGATGCAGGTTGCCATCTGCTTCAGTTCCTC
The DNA here is from genome assembly GCA_034641835.2 of Pinus albicaulis. NCBI lineage: Eukaryota > Viridiplantae > Streptophyta > Pinopsida > Pinales > Pinaceae > Pinus > Pinus albicaulis. The sequence goes on along the minus strand of CM076583.1, from coordinate 835,256,625 downwards.
CCCATTACATTGTAAAGCAAATCACTCAACATTATCATTTTTTACTTCATGCTTTAGGGGGCAATTGTTACAGGTCAATTTGGGCATCATCCCAAAACACATATCAGTATCCATTAGGGTCTATTATACTCTAAATTAGTTGCTACATGCCCTAAAAATTCATCACATTGGTGGTCTTACTTCATGAAAATTTCAATGCTTAGATACCAATTGAAGTGCCCCATTGAGCCATCAACGCACCTCTAGAGAGTTGTAACTGCTTTGCATAGCATCTACTCCCAAGAAAGGCTATGTTGCAGAGGATCTAGGCCCACTTTGGAGTGCTTTGGTCTACTGGGAGCGAATTGTTCATTGGATTTTGGGAATCTTCCCAACCTCTAGTGACTTCTAGAAGTTGTTCCAACTTTCACCTCATCTGATAGCCTCAAATTTGGAACCCATGAATTCATTAAACCTCTTATCCTCCTATTCCCATGAACAAGGAAATCTCTTCATCCATTTTAAGGAAATCCATTCAATGATTCATTAATATCAAACTACCTTCATCTACTTATAAATAGAGCACTAAACATAGAGCACAAGGGAGCAATAATTTGTGTTAAGTAGAGTTATGTTGGTGAGATATCAACTCTTGAAGGTATTGTGCATGTATTGTAATGTTGCTGGATTGTTGATGTTGGATATGATGAGGATGGGACTCAAGTTGGATGAGTGACAGCGAATCAATCAACTGGTTGTAACCTTCCTTCTACTTCATACTAAAGAAATTTTTTCCTTTCCTAATGCATGTGTCAATGATGTTATATGTGTATTCATGAATTTAATCAATTCAATTTATGTAACTTGGATAGATCGTATTGCCTTTATGTTGTTTTTTGTCTTCTGTTTTCCATGGAAGGTATCAATCAAGCGAGTTAAGTTGGATTGAGAGCGACGAAAGCGATGGAGGGAGGTGAGGGAAAGTGAACATATTACAAGTAGGTTTCTCTCCCTTTATCTATTCATTTTAAGGAAAATGTCAAATATTTTTCTTTCTGTTGTTCTAAGTGCACCACCAGACTTATGGAAAGCATACTTATCCGTAGGTTTGTATTTCCGTGAAACAAGGATCCTTATCTCTACATGCCTCAAGCATAGAAGAAAGTGAATTCTCATTTGTATCCATGTCCTCCATGTTACTGCTTTCTCTAAATTCCTCTGCATGAGGAATTTCCTATTCTACTTATGTTAGAGTATCCTTTCGGTTTTCTGGGTTCTCTCTTTTTTTGGTGGAAGAGTCTCGATTTTGATTTGGATTTTACAACATCGATGTTTCTCTTGGGTTTGATGGTGGTTCTCCTTCCTCCTATGATGGAGTTGTCAATGCCTCGAAGTTGTTCTTGGAATAAACGAGTTCCCCTGATGATTAAGATAGGGTTCTTTGGTTCCTTCACCAATTGTTGACTCCTTCAAAACCCTTTAAGCCCTACTGTAGAGATTGAGGAGGTCGAGGCACTGGCTCAATGAGGTTAATCTTTCAACAGATTTTCATACTCATGGAAGCATGTGCAACAAAATGGGACATGATTATAGTCTACATTTTGCATTATATGTTCATTAAGATACAAAAGTTTAATGGATTATGGAAGAAATATTCATATAAATTTGGATCTTTTCATAAGCTATATATCTTCCTCATTTAGTGTGGTTTAAGATTTTAAATAAGGAACCTATGGAATTTCCAATCATGAAAAATTTTAGGAGATAATATTTGCATGTGGGTTAATTTTCCATGATTTTTCCAAAAACAAGATTCGCCAATTTCCATTCTTTTCTTAAAAAGATTCGGCCACAATTTACAATATAAAATTATTTTACCTTAAAAATCGCCAAAATTATATAAAGACTATATATAAAATCATTATAAACTTGAATAATTTTACAAATATATCAATAAACATTTTATAGTTTGCATATTAGGGGCAACTGAGATTCGCCAATGTTCTTAAACTTCAAGATAATTTTCCAGCCTTAAAATTTCCCCTGTTTCCAATGCCCTATAAGATTCCTTCTTTCCAATATTCCTTTGGGAGAGCGTAGATCCTTACCCATACTATGGTTATAATGAATTTCTCCTTTTCTAGGTAGTATGTTGGAGTCTAGAACCTCATGAAGAGCCATGCATTGTTTTATAAATATTGTCCGTTTTCTAAATCTATATAACACTGGTTATAATTTATGTTTTATCCATACCACCTAGTCTCTCTCAATGGGCGATATGCCAATAAACTTTGAGGTTAATGCGTAATTTTTCATATGCTAGAGGAACCCTTCAATTTTTTCTAATTGAACTTCGTACTTGGTGTTTTGAACCAAATCTTCCAAGAAACTTCTAACAATGCCTTGTCTACTATTTAATCTAAGGTTTGGTTGCTCGAGGGAGAATTCCTGGAACTGATTAATGATGCATCGTCACTTGATTATGATTTCCTGCAAAATTTGAGTCACCTAATATGACATTACGATAGGATCGGTTTAGACCCACCTCAACATAGGACCTTCAGTGCGAGAATATAATGGTTGTGATGATCCGAAAACTGGAAAGAACGAATAAAAATAATTAGGTTAAGGTCAACTGAAGATCTAGGTGAAGGGGCTCAATTACTTTATATAATATTTACATAATTGACACTGAAATATTCCATTTAACATGAACATTAAAACATATTACTTTCAATTACTTTATATAATGTATACATAGTTGATATAGAAATATTTTACTCAACGTGGGCTTTGAACTATTTTATTTATAACCTATATTGAAATTCGTTTTTATTAATTTCTTTAAATGCCACATATTAATTCCATTTTAAAAATTAAATGAATTTCACATCTTCCTCTTATTAAATTTTTTTTTTTCAATTAATTTTTATCTATATTTTGAGTTGATATAAAATTATTTTATTTAATATGGACATTGAAATATTTTATTTGTGGTTAATATTTTTTCTTTTATTGAATTATATTAGTTAATATTGATATATGTGAAGTTGATATTGAATTACATTAGTTAATATGGATATTCAAATATTTTATATATGACCTAGATTGAAATATTACTAAAAATTAAAAGAATTACATGTCTTCTTCACTTTGGAAAGTGAAAAAATGAGATTAAGACCTACATTGAAATATTACTAAAAAGTAGAAGAATTACACGTCTTCTTCACATTGGAAAGTGAAAAAATGAGATTTTTTTTTTACATTCAATTACTTTATCTACACTGGAAAGTGAAAAAATGAGATTTTTTTTTTACATTCAATTACTTTATCTATCTATATGAAGATTATATATATACCAGGTGTCAACTCTATATAAATTAGAGATAGAATAACATCTCTTTTGTACTTGGTTGTAATATAAAAATCAAACTTAATGAGTATAGTGAGAGTGAGATTATAGATAATTTATAATCTTTTTGATTTTATATATATATATATATATATATATATATTTGACATAGGTTTTTTATTTTAATTTTGATTTTAAAAGATATATGTTAACTCTAGGTTGAGTATGGAAGTAATTAGGCATCTCCATCATAGTGGACTATAGAATACACCTCTTAGAGCAATAATCATTTCAATATTGATATAATAAACAATGAACTCATGAAGTGTAGATTGGTTGATTTGAGTGGACCAAGTTGCCTAGATCCATCTTAACTCTATCAAGCGGGAGAGGGATCAAATCTCTAGAGGTGCAAACCTCTTTTTTGAGTGCAAAATTTGAGGAAATGTTTGCACCTCTAAAGATAAACCTCTTTTTTGAGTGCAAAACTTGAGGAAATTTTTACACCTAAAGATTTTATCCCTCTAGGGGCTTAATAGATCTTAGTTAAGATGGATCTTGGTTGGGTTTTTACACATTTAGAAATAGATTCTTAAAATCACTTTGTTTCAGAGCCAATCAAGGTTTCAGCAAAGACAGAAATTAAATCATTGTAATTTGGTGGTGCTTCCCCAAGGAAGAAATTAATTCATTCTAATTGAGGTAAACACAAAAAGGTAGAACAAAATAAAATACAGGAGCAAAGGAAATCAAACCTAAAAATCTATCCTTTCCCACAAATATTATTTTCCACTCGGCACAGCTCCCTAAATCCTTTCTCATAAATATTATTTCACTCTTCTCACTCTCAAAGAGATGCTTCACTTTATTTGTGTTAAACTTATATATTTAGGGAGAGAATTGATTTTTCATTAGGGCCGACGTTAGATTAATTAGAATAGTCAATGCATGTAGTGCACTCAAATACAAACATTCCAGATCCAAATTTATTATATTTAATAATATTAATATGAATATTATAATTAATAAAAATATTAGTATTAATATTCTGGTATTTGGCCCTTAGGCTTCACCTAAATTAAAAAAAAATTCCCGAGTGTTCCTAAATATAAAGAGGAGTATGGAGTAAATATAAAAAGAGGTTTTATTTTTTACCAACCTCTAGCTTATTTATATTTATATTTGTTTACCATGCCTCTTTTATTTACCATGGTATCTGGTCCATAGGCTTGGTATATACTTAAATGTTGATTTCTAAACATATTTGATATATGTTTATGTATTCACCATACCTGTATACCTATTTTATATTTATTTATTACCATACCTGGCCCATAATATTTAGCCCATAGTATTAAAAATAATTTGTTCCATGGTATGTGGCCCATAGGCTTCACCTAAAGAAAACCTCATTTTTTAGTTTTCTTAAATATAAAAAGGTTTATGGAGTAAATATAGAAAGATGTTTATTTATTTACCATACCTCTATTCTATTTATAATTTTATTTATTTACCATACCTCTAGAGTAAGTATAAAAATATGTTTTATTTATTTACCATACCTCCAATTTATTTATATTTTTATTTATTTAACATAAAAGAGGTTTTATTTTTTATTTACCATACCTCTGGTTTATTTATATTTTTATTTATTTACCATACCTCTTTTTTTTATTTCTTACCCTACATTTCTCATATTACATCTACACATTTCTTATGTGACAACTGCATTTATGGTTAACTAGTTAAAAGACATTTTAATTATTTGTTTTAAAAAAAGATTGGAACAATTAATTTTTTTACTAGAAAAGTTATTTCCTTTTAATTTTGAATAATAAAATTATTTATGGAAAGTAACTTACATAAAAAGTAAAATGTTGATGGTAAATGTTTTCCAAGAACTGAAAAAAGTGGTTGGACAGTTGAACAGTTTCCTGTTCCTCTGGGGATAAGAGATTCATCCAAGTGAGGAATGGGGGTTCTGTTCATGGGAAAAGGAAGGACTGGAGATTTTCCTAGGCTGGTAGAGACTAGTGGAAAACACTCAATAATTCCCCAAGATTTCTAGTTCCGACTGGACTTGGAGTCCTAAGGTCACAGCAGAAAGACTACTATCAACCTGAAACTTACAGTGGAAGCACGAGGGAAGAGCAGGACGTCATTACCTCTCTTGAAGGTTAGGAGGTCACCACAGCCACATAAATTTTTTAGATAAGTGAATGTTTTGTTTGGTAAGATTTGACAAAAAGAATCGTTGTGCTATTTTTTAATATAAGTGAATGTTTTGTTTTGGTAAGATTTGACAGAAAGAATTGTTGTGCTTAAGTTACTATAACCAGTTTTCTGATATTTAATATTAGGTAAAACTTCATGTGGAACCTCTCTATTTGTGTTAGAGATGATAATTTATCACTTAAATAACCAGTTCACGCTAGTAAGATTTTGAGAATAACTTTTGTAAATTTTGTAGTTTTATTCTTGTAAATATTCTCATAAAAACTGTAAGATACATGAGGCATGCGTAAATAATCTTCCACTTTTATTTCAAAACTCCATATAAATTTGATAGAGAATACGTATCAAGAACTATTGCTAGGAATTATAATAATAAAAGAATTTAGAAGATTATTCATTACCGTGCATATCATGTTCTTGCTAGAAAGTTTATCCAATCATAGGGATGTAAAACCCATAATGACAAAGAAATATAAACAAACCTCATGAATAGTTGAAAGGAAATATAAAATTTCAGAAAACAGATTGGCCTAAACATTTCGTAGACAGTGGTAAGATTTGGGTCCTGTTCGAGTACCCGCTTGCCACTTCTAACTCAACTATACATGGACGAGTCGTAAGGTGGTCCAAACACCATTATACACATTCACGTCAAATTTAATGTATAGTTATAAATGCATCTAAATATCAGATTTAACACTTTAAAAGTGGAGTATGTATATTTTCCCGAAATAAGATTAAGAAATGAAATGCCGAACATAACAAGAACGCTAGGAATGCCTAATGAATTTTAAAACTTATATATACATATTAGAGGTAAACAAAAAATACGCACAACCCATTACAAATACAAGCTACGATTTCATTAAGAGCTTGAGTAAATCACTCGTGGTTAACACAAGAAATATAGTGCATTAAAACTATTCAAGGATTTGAGTTCTTAGGTAGGAAATCCACTTTTAGTGGTTTTTACTTTTTCTAAATAAATGTACAAAGAATATTTTCAGAGAAAATATTTTTTCGAATTCCAAAAATGTTATGAAAAATCAACATTAACTTAATATAGAGTCCATGCCAGGAAGACGAAAACTCGGCTTCCGTAAAACTAGTAGAGACCCGTAGCTTGGAACCGAAGAAAGCCTTAGGAACTTTTTGTATCATATTTTACATGTATGTGGATTAACCAGTTGACAAGAAGGTAAACCAGAGGTGAAATTCACGGAGTACCTGGAGATCCAAAGTCAGAAGTTTATCTAAGATCCTCCGAACGGAACAACGCTTAAGCCGCTTCAGTATGGGACTTACCTGTGAAAAGAAAACACAAGAGAACTATGGTGTAAGCAAAAGGGAAAATAAAGTTTATTTACATGCATAAACTGAACGAAGGACAAAGAATGTATGAGAAAGGAGAAATCATGTCTCTTACTAGTAGAGAGAGAGAATCTTTAAATCCGAGATGCTAAGCGCTGGGCTGCATTCCAAAATAAGAATATAAGAAAATTGACAATAGAAAACTAAAATAGAAATTGTATAAACCATGAATTCGGTTAAGAACCTTACCCGAGAATGCAAAGGTACAATTTGGAAGAAGAGTCGAGAGACTTGCAGACAATCCGCAAGAAAATGGCTTGGACCACGAACTCCTGCGTTCGGTAAAGGGGCAAACTTAAAATAATTCACTCGTTGAGTGAAAGGTTGAAAAAATATAGCAGTGCAAATGACCATGACTTCCACAGAAGTTGAGAGGAAGAGATTAACCTAATTCCCATGTCATGGCTACGATATTCAAGAGCTGAGGGTTTCAGTCCAGACCACCACGGTGGAACCATATGGTCACTAGCAGCAGGTTACCAAATGGCGGTGGAGAGACAAACCACCGAAGTTATACAAGACCATTCCCACCAATGCACAGCCACCGTCGATGAAGTGGAAAATGAACGGTGATCACAATTGCAAGTGGCTATACACGAATCCCATAGATCCACAACTGCCAGAGCATTAAAGTGAGATGGACCTGATCACAGTAGTGTACGAGAGAATTAATGTGGAGAGGTATTTCTATTAACTGCCAAGGACAGAAGGCAGTAAACCAGAAAATCAAGTCTAAGTTTAGATTCACAAAGATATGAAAACTGTTATTGCGCCAGAACCAAATCCTAAATAGATAATTAAATAATTCTTGGATTATGGTCTGAATTTCCACCTCGACTTTTGGAATATGCATTTATGTTGAGATGAGGTCGGAAGATAGTTATGTGTTGTTATAGTAAAGTGTTATAGTGAACATTTTCATTAATTAATCTATGGTGGGTAATATAACAAGTTAACACCATAATATTAGCCTTGTATGCATTAAAATATATGTATTGATCTGTAGAGTAAATAATTTTTTTTTATGGTAAGTGCTACAAGTGGTATCAGAGCAGTGTTCATATGCTGGGACCCTAAGGGTTAACTAACAATTTACATTGTGTGTATAATGATGCGCAAAATAGAAGTATAACAGGAAATATCATGAGGAGGGGAATAACGCAACAGCCACCCCAGGACACCGGGGAACCCCATACACAACCAATAGTGAGCCCTGAGATGTGGGTTTAGCTGAGTGTCGATCAACACCAGCAAACAAGTAGACTACTGGAGGAACAACAGCATCAAACCAGTTTGTTGTTGAATACAATAAGGCAACTACAGGAAGAGATGGTATGAGTTCGAAGGGATAAAAAACGATTAATGTAAGAGCAGGAAAAGATACTAAAGAGAATTTCAGACAAGAAAAACCAAGAAGTGAAACACCCTAGCACTGACAGGGACATGCAAGAAGGTGATGAATAGAAACAAGGGACAACACCACTAATAGAGTGGAAAGAAGCCCATCCCAATGAAGCAACAAGAACAAAAAATACAATGAAGTAGAATCTGGCAATTTTTCATATCAAAATGAGGTTAAGAAGCAGAAAGTAGAGCTTCAGGGGGAGTTTCGAAAAATAAAACCACCAACATTTGATGGTGAAGCTGAGGAAGTGGCAGATGCATGGTTAATAAACATGAACAAGTATTTTCAGGTGTACGAATATGGAAACAACCTGAAGGCCAGATTGGCCATATATCAGTTAAGGGAGAAAGCCACTCTATGGTGGGAAGAAGTCAAGAACGTTCGCAGTGTTGAGGAACACGACGTTACTTGGGAATCGTTCCAGCAATAATTTAAAGACAATTGTTTAACAGAACGTTTCTACGATGAGAAAGCTAAAGAATTTCATGACTTGAGGTTGGGACAGATGACTATGGATGAGTACATCACTAAGTTCACCTCCCTGCTATGATATGTTCCATAACTTCGAGAGGAAAAGGCCAAGGTGCAAAGATTTCTAGGCAGCTTTCCAACACATATGAAAGATAGAATTGAATTTGTAAATCCTAGAACCATGGACGAAGCCATTTGTAAGGCACGAATGTGCTATCAGCATTCCAAGGCTAAAGGGGAGGTTGGCAAAAGTTGGTAGCCAAGGAAAGGACAGAAAAGTAAATAAAATTTCAAAGGCATCAAAAGCAATAATTTTAAGAATTCTGCATGAAGATTTTTTAGTAAAAAATTTGGCAGAAATCATCAAAGAACTCGATGGCCAGCAAAAGAGAAGCCTGCAGAGGCATCCAAAAAACCTGAGCAAGGGCAGGTGACCAAGCCACCTCTACAATGTTGGGGGTGTGGTGAGGCACACTATTATAAAAACTACCCACAGTGAGCAAGAAATGACACAGTTAAAAACTTGCAAGAAGCTTCCACAGTAGGGGATGTGGCGCAAAACATTCCTCGTATGAACGCAGTGTTGGGGGATCGAAAGGCAGATAATCAGCCAACGATGATTAAGTTGGAAGGTAAATCATTGTCTCAATCTATTTCTATTTTGGTAGACCCAGGTGAAATTCTAAGTTATGTTAGTCCCAAAATAGTGGAAATGTGTAAATTAAAAGAGCAGATATTCAAAAACTCGTGGTTAGTACAGCTAGGCACAAGAGCAAAACGAAAGGTAACTGCCAAAATTCCAAACTGTACTTTGGAAATTTCAGAACAACAATTAAATGTAGACCTGAACATACTGCCATTAGGGTCCTACGATGTTTTGTTTGGTATGGATTGGCTAGAAAAACATTAGGTTTTAGTGGACTACAAAGAAAATATTGTATATTACATAATGCAAGATGGAACACGCAAGGAGATTCAGGGAATCAAGAAGCCACTACAGCTATGTCTAATTACAACATCCCAAATGAATAAATGTATAAGGAAGGGATTTCAGATATATGCTATTCAGGTGGGATAGTCTAATTCCAAGGAAAAAGCACCTATGATGGAAAACATACCAGTGGTACAATATTTTATGGATGTTTTTCCAGAAATTATTCCTGGATTACCACTAAGGGGAGATATTGATTTCACCATAGAATTAATGCCAAGAGCATCTCATGTGTCAAGGGCTTCTTACAGAATGAGTGTTCCAAAATTAACTGAATTGAGAATGCAGTTACAGTCACTGCTGGACAAAGGTTACATTCGTCTAAGTGTGTCCCCTTGGGGAGCACCTGTGTTGTTCGTGAAGAAGAAGGACGGAACCATGCGAATGTGCATGGATTATAGACAGCTTAACAAGTTAACAATCAAGAATAAATATTCTTTACCCATAATTGATGATCTATTTGATCAAGTGAAGGGGGCCACATTTTTTTCTAAAATCGATTTAAGATCTGGATATCACCAGATCCGAATCAAGGATGAAGACATATGCAAGACTGCATTCCGTACCAGGCACCGGCATTATGAATTTGTGGTTTTACCCTTTGGGTTAACAAATGCACCAGAAACCTTTATGAGGTTAATGCATAAAATATTTCATCATTTCTTGGATAATTTTGTACTTGTATTATAGATGATATTTTAATCTATTCTAAAAACCAGGAAGAACATAAAGAGCATTTAAGGATTGTGCTGGAAATGCTAAGAAAACACCAGTTGTACGCTAAGTTCAGAAAATGTGATTTCCTTAAAATAGAAATCTAGTACCTAGGCCATGTCATTTCAACATAAGGGATTGTTGTTGACCCAGAGAAAATTAAGACAATCATGGAATGGCGAGTACCCCAGAATGTGGCAGATATTCGATCTTTTATGGTGTTAATTGGGTACTATCGGAGATTTATTAAGGGATTTTCCAAAATCTCTTTTCCCATTACCTCTTTGCAGAGAAGAGGAAAAGTCTTTAAGTGGACTTTTGAGTGTCAGAACAATTTTGAAAAGTTGAAGCAGATTTTGGCCACTCCACCAGTGTTGAGGGTAGCTGACCCCAACAAAGAATTTGAATTTTGTACAGACGTAAGTAAAGAGGATGTTGGGGCAGTTTTATCTCAGGAAGGCAAAGTAGTGGCCTATGAATCAAGAAAGTTGAAAGATCATGAACAAAGGTACTCAGCCTATGATCTAGAACTAACAGTAGTATTTCATGTGCTCTAGGTTTGGAGACACTACTTCTGGGTAAAAAGTTTGTGATAAAGACAGATAATAGTAGCTTGACTAGTTACTTCAAGCAAGTTGATTTAAACTCCAGACAGGCAAGATGGAATTCCTTTCTAAGTGAGTTTTATATGTACATCCAGCATGTGAAAGGTAAGGAAACCTGGGTAGCTGATGCTTTAATTAGGAAGTTGCATTGTGTTTATGAGATTTATTACAATGATCTTGAAAGTAAATTCTTAGATCAATTAAAAAGAAGAAGCACAAAAGATCTAGAATATCAATTCCTATGGCAGCAACTGGAAGAAACCAGAAAGCAAGGAAGTACTTTTGAGTATGGATTAAATGATGATCAGATGCTAACTTTTAGAGGTAATTTGTATGTACCAAACCGGGTGGACCTAAAGGAGATGATAATGAATGAATACCATCGTAGCAATTATGCAGGTCACCCAGGATACCAGAAAATGTTGACTATAATTAGAAAGGTATATTTCTGGCCTCGTGTGTAAAAATTTTGCTGAGTATTTAAATAAATTTTTGGAGTGTCAGCAGGTGAAGGTGGAGCATCAACATCCCGCAGGATTGTTGCAGCCCATACCGGTACCTGAATGGAAGTGGGAGGTCATATCCCTGGACTTCATTATAGGTTTATCATGAACAAAAATGCAAAACAACTCCATCATGGTGGTAGTGGACAGATTGATTAAATCTACACATTTTATACCTATGCAGTCTACTTACAAGACTGTACAGATAGCAGACATATTCATGAGAGAAATTTTCAGGCTACATGGTATTCTAAAGACGGTTATCTCAGACAGGGATGTTCACTTTACCTCAACATTTTGGAAGACTTTGTTTACAGGTCTGGGGACCCAAATAAACTTTAGTATAGCTTATCATCCCCAGATAGACGGTCAAACAGAGCGAGTAAACCAAGTGTTGGAAGACATGCTGCACATGTATGTGATGCAGCAGCCAACCAAATGGGAAGACTATTTGCATCTTGTTGAATTTTCTTACAACAATGGTTATTAGGAGTCTCTTAAGATGAGTCCTTTCAAGGCCTTGTATGGGAGGCAGTGTTGCACACCCATAAACTGGAGCAGTCCCGAAACAAAATTAATGTTGGGACTCGAGATGCTGACTGAAATGGAATCAGAAGTAAAGAATATAAGACAAAATTTAAAGGTTGCACAAGATCGGCAGAATATCTACGCAGATAAGAAGAGGTATTATCGTGAATTTGAAGTGGGAGACCATGTGTATGTGCGGATTAAACCCAAGAGGAGTACCTTGTGGTGGACCTCTTGTGCCAAGTTGGCTCCCACGTTCTGTGGACCCTTCCAAATTTTGGAAAGGGTAGGACCTATGGCCTATTGGCTGGCTTTACCCAGTCACATTAGAGTACACAATGTGTTTCATGTGTCCCTGTTGAAGCATTATGTGCATGATTTGAAACACGAAATTCATTGGCAGAATATACAGGTAGGATAGAATTAAAAAATCCTAACATGAAATATGATTTCTTTATGAAATTTGACAAGGAACTTTATTGTTTGCAGGTAGAGTCGGACGGCGAGTTTCTGGTCGAGCCGCAACACATACTTGACTGGAGGGAAATTATGCTCCGGAAGCAAGCCATCACCTAGGTTAAAGTGTAGTGGAAGCACTTCGACCCAGATTAGGCTACTTGGGAGGACAAAAGATTTGTACATGAGGCTTACCCAGAGCTCTTTTCAGAGCTAGAGTGAAACCCGAGGACGACGTTAGTTCCAAGGGGGGAAGTTGTGACAGCTGCCTTTATGGTTAACTAGTTAAAAGAAATTTTAATTATTTGTTTTAAGAAAATATTGGAACAATTAATGTTTTTACTGGAAAATTTATTTCCTTTTAGTTTTGAATAATAAATTAGTTATGGAAAGTAAATTCCATAAAAAGTAAAAGGTTGATGGTAAATGATTTCCAAGAACTGAAAAAGGTGGTTGGACAATTGAATAGTTACCTATTCCTCTGGTGATAAGAGATTCATCCTAGTGAGGAATGGGGATTATGTTCATGCGAAAAGGAAGGAGTGGAGATTTTCCTGAGCTGGTAGAGACCAGTGGAAAACACTCAGTAATTCCTTAAGCTTTCTAGTTCTGACTGGACTTGGAGTCCTAAGGTCACAACAGAAAGACTACTGTCAACCTGAACCTTACAGTGGAAGCACGGGGGAAGAGCAGGACGTCATTTCCTCTCTTAAAGGTTGGGAGGTCACCACAGCCAAATACATTTTTTCAGATAAGTGAATGTTTTGTTTTGGTAAGATTTGACAGAAATAATCGTTGTGCTTAAGTTACTGTACCATGTTTTCTGATATTTAATGTTAGGGTAAAAATTTAACATATTATCTTTCTTGTGGAACCTCTCTGTTTCTGTTAGAGATGATAAGATATGAATTAAATAACCAGTTCATGCTGGTAATATTTTGAGAATAAATTTTGTAGTTTTATTCTTGTAAATATTTTCATAACAGCTGTAAGATACATGGAGGTATACTAAATAAATATCATAAGTACCTCTGTTGACTGTATTATTTCAAAAACTGTACATGGTAATTCTTTGCAGAGGACTATTTTAAATTTGATAGAGAATATGTATTAGGAACTATTGACTTGAATTATAATAATAAAAAGAATTTAGAATATTATTAATTACTATGCATAGCATGTTCTTACTGGAAATTTTATCCGTCTGTTAGGATGTAAAACCCCATATGTCCAGGACATAGAAGACATAATGACAAAGAAATATGAATAAAACTCATGAATCGTTGTGAAAGGAAATAGAAATTTCTAGAAAATTATTATCTAAACATTTCGTACAGGGTAAGCTTTGGGTTCTGGGCACGGGGATGAAAAACCCCAACCTAGTACCCATTGCCATTTCTAACTCAACTATAGACAGACAATATTGTAAGGTGGTCCGGACACCATTATACACATTCAGGTCAAAAGTAATAGACAGTTATAAATGCATCTAAAGACTGTAGATTTAACACTATTATAAAAGTGGAGTATGTATATTTTCCTGAAATAAGATATTAAGAAATTAAAATGTTGAATATAACAAGAACGCGAGGAATGCGAATGAATTGCAAAACTTATATATACATATTAGAGGTAAACAAAAAATATGCACAGTCCATTAAAAATACAAGCTTATGATTTTACTAAGAGCTTGAGTAAACCACTGTAGTTAATAGTAAATATAGGTAGATTAAAATGTATACTCCAATTAACAATATTACTACCATAGTAGCCAATTCTAGAAATAAAACTATTCAAGGATTTGAGTTCCAGGCAGGAAATCCACTTTTAGTGGTTTTTACTTAAATAAATGTACAAAGAAGATTTATAGAGAAAAATCTATTTTCAAATTCCAAAAATGTTATGAAAAATCAACATTAAATTAATATAGAGTCCACAAGAAAATGAAAACTCGGCTCTATAAAACTAGTAGAGACTAAAGCTTAAACTGAAGAAAGCCTTGGGAACTTTCTGTATCATATTTTCCACATAGGTGGGATTAACCAGTTGACGAGAAGTTAAACCAGAGATGAACGTCATGGAGTACCTGGAGAGACAAAGGCAGAAGTTTAGCTAATATCCTCCGGACGGAACAACGCTTAAGCCACTTCAGTATGGGACTTACCTGTGAAAAGAAAACACAAGAGAACTATGGTTTAAGAAAAAGGGCAACTAAGGTTTATTTACATGCATAAATTGAATGAAGGACAATGAATTTATGAGAAAAGATAAATCATGTCTCCTACCAGTAGAGAGAGAGCATCTTTAAATTCGAGATGCTAAGTGTCGGGCTGCATTCCAAAATAGGAACATAAGAAAACTAACAATAGAAAAATAAAATCGAAATTGTATAAACCATGAATTCGATTAAGAACCTTACCCGGGACTGCAGAGGTACAGTGTGGAAGAAGATTCGAGAGACTTGCAAACAATATATAAGAAAATGGCTTGGACCACGAACTCCTGCATTCGGTAAAGGGGAAAAATTAAAAGAACACACTCGTTGAATGAAAGGTTGAAAAACTATAGCAGTGAAAATGGTCATGACTTCCACAGAAGCTGAGAGGAAGAGATTAACCTAATTCCCATGTCATGGCTGCGATATTCAAGATCCGAGGGTTTCGGTCGAAACCACCACGACGAAGCCATATGGGCGCTAGCAGCAGGTTACCAAATGGCGGTGGAGAGACAAATTCCCGCCAACGCACCGCTACTGTTGATGAAGTGGAAAATGAATGGTGATTGCAATGGCAGGTGGTTATTCACGGATCCCATAGATCCACAACTAGCAGAGCATTAAAGTGAGATGGACGTGATCAGAGTAACGTATGAGAGAATTAATGTCAAGAGGTATTTTCGTTAACCGCCAAGGACAGAAGGCAGTAAACCAGAAAATCAAGTCTAAGTTTAGATTTGCAAAGATATGAAAACCATTATTGCGCTAGAACCAAATCCTAAAAAGATAATTAAATAATTCTTGGATTATGGTCTGAATTTCCACCTCAACTTTCGTAATATACATTTGTGTGGAGATGAGGTCGGAAGATAGTTATGTGTTTTTATAGTAAATTTTTATAGTGAAAACTTACGTTAATTAATCTATGGTGGGTAATATAACAAGTTAACACCATAATATTAGCCTTGTATGCGTTAAAATATATGTATTAATCTGTAGAGTAAACAATTTTTTATTTTTTTTATGGTAAGTGTTACATTTTACCTTACATTTCTCACATTATATCTACACATAAACCTCAAATGTTTACAATACATTTCTCATATTACATCTAAACATAAGTCTCAAATGTTTACAATACATTTCTCACATTACATCTACACATATACACTATACTGGGATGAAAAGATGCAATAACTTTTATTTCATATAAATTTGTATTCAAACTCGAATTAAACATGAAATAACCAATCGGTGACAAATATTTCTTATAATATGTTATTGCTTTTAACCAACCATATCATTAATTTAAAGTGTATTTTTATATCACAAAAATAATACTTAATAGTTATTTTCCCATAAAAATTACAACAATAACTTAAATTTACAAGATGTTTGAAATTTATGTATATTTTACGAAAAAATTAAGTAAAACTTCTAGCCATTCTCGTATCCATTTCCTGATACTCTTCATATCCACTTCCCAACATTCACACTTATGTGAACTCCTTTAACATAGGAACCAATTAACTATTTGATTTTTACTTTAAAAATATAAAAATAAAATAAAACACAAGATACGAATCATCTCTTTAGGTAGTTCAATTGGTGATCACTTTAATAATAATAATGAAAGCCATGCTCCATGAACTTCCAAATTTAAACCTTCGAGTGAGTCAATCAACAAAAAAAACACATTAATAAAATGAACTTATTTTTCCTCAACAAAAGGTTGAGTTGTAAATGGTAGTATTTGGCTTTATCTATAGAAAAAAAAGCTAAACGCTATCACTTTAGACCTAACATTGTTTTTTATTCATTAAGATCTCATTTTCCTTGAAAGGAAGGAAATAATTTAACAACCAAAGATTCCCTTAATTCCTTTACATGTTATAATTTGGTCATTTCAAATGTTTTCTTGAAGAACAATGATGAGTTGTGTTCAAGGTTAGTTTTTCTACCTTAAAAAAAAGTAAAAACAAATTTACATAAAATTTGATTTTAAAAATTAAAATGAATAGTCTTCTCAAATTTAAACTTAAATAATAAAATGAATCATGTCTTCTCAAATTTAACATTAAAATTTAAAATAAACACTTTTACAAAATTATTATTTGATTTAAAATAATTACACTAAATACATAATACATAAACAAATTAGATTTGAAGTACAACAAAATGGGATGGAGGACTAGGGATTGCAAGATAATTTAAATTTAGGTCAATTATTTGGTGGATCCATAAGAAGGATGTCAAATTTAGTCTACCTTGTGTTGGAGGTTGTCTTAGCCCTCCATAGCTTAGTTCACATCAAGGAATAAACTTTTAATGGTGGAAACTTTATAGACTTTGATAAAAGTGGATAAAAATTATATTATGTATGATAGGTTAAAGCCTAACAAAGATAATTATGGTCCCTCTCAAGTGGAGAACAAGTTAGTGTATTCAATATTGGTGGATGGTGATAGGGTTGCTAATTCAAGGTAGGAAGGGGATCATGTAGGATTTGATGTGATTTGTCTTGTCAAGCTTTGAGATGTTCATATTCATAGAAGATATAATTAGGTCGCTAATCCCTCATTCTTTGATTATATTTCTTCCTCATCTATTCTAGAGACCCTAGATGATGTTCAGAGGATATTATTGAATGGTGAGAGATGAGAGCATGTCACTTATTTTGTTGGAAAGTATTTGGATCTCAAAGCTTTGTGTGGAGCTAACAATGGAATGACTTTCTCCAAGATCAAGGAGCTCTATGGGTTGGAGTCTCCTTTGAGTGTAAAGGCACCCAAAACTCAAGGCATTAAATGCAAGGTAGCCTCAATTGAAAATAAAATAAGGTGGTAATGGGAGGTGAAATGGTACAACACACAATAGTTAGTAACTTCATGGGAGGTGCATAGGGTATAGGAATTTTAAGGAGTGGATCCTATCTAATTGAATGACTTTAGTAGGGTGCTCATTGGTTTATTATATCATTAATAGGAATTTGTTGGATTTCATTTTCCATTATGTGATGCATGAGGTGAAACGTTTTTCCTCTTGATGGAAGTGGGTCATTACCCCATTATCATTGAAAATTTGGACTCTATTTTCTATTGCAAACATTAAAAAGATTGAGATTATGCATGTGTGGGTTAAATTTCCATGGATTTCTATTGATTTATGGTTTGATGAAGTTTTCAAGGAGATAGGTAATTCTCTTAGACACATATTAATTTGATATATCCTTCTACCATTCCAGGTCTATGGCGATGGATTGTTTTTTAGTATTTTTGGGACTTATGGAGGGTTTATATTTATGACCTTGAACAAAGGATCTCATTCCTTTTCCAAAACTCTTAATTAGGCAGGAATTATTCATAGATGTATCCATTGCTATAATAAGAAGAATTAGGTTTTCATAGGTAATATAACTTTTAGGAAAAATATATGGATCTATAAGCCTTAGAGGCTTGGATATATGTGAAATGTCGTAGTAGTGTGCTTATGAAAAATTTCATTAAATTGGTGGGTAGGAAGGAGAATAATATTTTGAGTGATGGCACATGTTTAGTTTGAATTGATGTTGAGCACTGGGGCCCTTCATAAGCTAATAAAGGACTCGAAATTCCTACTATAGTGGTCCCAAGCATTTCTCTGAAACCTTAAAGTGGAACTCTCATTGAAACGAGTTATTACATTAGACAAAGGTCAGCTCTTAAGGAATTTATCTCGTCTTAATATTCCCTATAATCTTGAAAGAAACATTTTTTTTTTTATCATTACTAATTGTGGATGTTGTGCCTTTGTTTGATTTGGGGGAGAGTGATTTCCTCACTCAGTTGTAGAGGCTTAGTAAAAAAAACCAATCCCTTTTGGATTATCATAATCGATTCCCTAGGAGGATTAAATGGCAGGGAATATATTCTCAGTTGTGCATCTATTATTGTTTCAAAGAGGAATATTTGTAATAAGTATGAAAAGGGTGTGAGGCCCAAGAAATACTAGGTACAAGATAAGGACTAAAAAGGAGGGTGTTTTAGATTTGATGTGGGAGGATGAAAACAATTTGGTACCAATTGATGAGAAAGCACCTTAGGGAGAAAGTATTGCATTTATTTGGTGCCAGTTAGGAATTACAATGAGGTGTTAATAGGGTAAAAAATTACATTGGGTGAATTTATTAGAGAAACAAATACCACAATGGAAGTTTCCATATGATTTTTCTATCCTTTAATTTTAAAGCCTTGGGCAACACCTATAAACAATAGGCCCCAAGGAAGCTTTTTAATGTCCACAAAATTTATGTAAATATTTTGTAGGAGATTATGACTAGGAAAAATGGAATAATTTGTTACATTTAAATATTATTTGGGGATGGATTTCTATGTTTCTAAACTCAAGAGGTAGGTATAGGGTCATCATTTATACTTACAAATTTGGTCTTTGACATGTACTAATTTTTTTTTTTTAAATTCTAGTTTGGAAATATCTTATACTCCTAATATTTGGGAAGGGATATAATTGTCCTAAAAATTTATGGTCCTCATGCAGATAGAATCGATCATAGGATAAGTTTTTCAATTGGGCTTAGTTAGGATAGGGATACATTGTCATTTGAGAGGCCTTAGCTTTTCTTTGGGCAGCTCAGAGGTTTGGGGGCCTATAATGTGGGTTAAAAACTTTATATATTATCCTTTGAGGATATTGGATGATATATGCTTATTTGATATCGAGTTAGTTATACGAAAACCTACTAGGAGGAGAAAATGTGTAATATAAGGAAATATCTCTAAGAACAAAAGGGTTAAGAAAAAGCAATATTGTTAAGAGATTCAATCGATTTTTGTTTTCAATTCATTTTCCTAATTGAAAATTTTCAAAATAAGACAATGTTTGAGTTCAAATGGTCATTCTTATCACATTTTGATGTTATTGGAATTAATATTAATGGGAAAATGTCTCCTAACCCCTTTATATTTAATCTAGGATATCTAGGGGATGAGGACTATGTCAAACTAATAAAATATCAATGGGTTCCCTAACATGACTCCCTTAAGAAATCAACTTAAATTTGGTGTGAAATAGAATTAAAAATAGTAAATCACATTGTGATATGTTGGGCTCGTGTGAAGAAGGGAAGGGATGAAATATACTTGGATAAGGTGGAGTCAAAAGTTATAAATTCTTTACAACAATGAGAAAGAAGGTTCACTCTCTAAAGAGAGAAAAGAAAAAAGTAAGCCTACTAAACTAGGGAAAAAGAATTTATTTTCCTAATAGGTTATAAATATACTTGGTTAAGGTGGATTCAAAATTTATAAGTGCTTTATAGCATTGAGGGAGGAGTTTCACTCTCTGAAGATACGAAGACAAAAAGTAATCCTACTAGAGCAAGAAAAGGGAATTTTTTTCCTAAAAAGGAAGCCACCTATACATCAAAACACAAATATCTTTGTCTTTCTCAAGGAGATTAAAATTCCAATTTTTTTTGACCATGCAAATCATAGAGAAAACATATAATATGGAAAATAGCCGATAATGGTGGTTCAATGTTTACAAATTTTGAGGACATTGCAAAGCTTGTGGTGGAACCCTATGAGTGAATGTATAAAGCATAAGGAAGGTCCATTATAGTAGAGGTTGTTAGAATGATTTATTTTTTCCCAAAATTTATTAGTGATGAATAAAATAAAGAGTTACTGGAAGAAGTGTATATGGATGAACAAAAATTAATTTTCATCATTTTAGAAAACATGATTCCTAACACTAATGGATGGCCAATTGAAATATTATCAAGGTTATATGTTATTTTTTAGAAGGAATTAATTAGTGTTGTTGAGGACTTGATATCGTCTAGGATGCTTGCATATTTTAATGCCACATTTATTAGGCGTTGTCTACTCAGGCCACAAATTTACCTCGAAAGTGATATTTCGTCAAAATGTGACATTTTGTTTTTCAAAAAACATTATCATAAGAGTCTTCGAATTGTTTTTTGATGATGAAAATGGGTTCAGTACCATTAAAAACCCTTTGGACACCTAAAATATTGAAGCTTGATAGGTGTAACCCAGATTTTCCAAAATTTTTGCCAGATTTTAGCAAAAATCATGCCAGAATTTCCACTACTTTCTAGGAAAAATTGTGGCCTCATTAGACTACTCTCATTCATTATCTTTATTCCAAACTCTGATAACGCCTGCTCTCTTTTGAGTAAAATAATGATATTTCACTTTGTAAGTGCATATACAACACTATTGATATGTACTTGAAATCTTGAGAGTTTATGGTAAAATTTTCAAGTGAATTGATTAGGGCTTTTAAACACTTATGTCATTTTAATTAGCAAATTAACATGATTTAAAACTCATTTTTGCAAAAAATAAAGAAGACATTAGTGCCATAACATTATACATAAGACACCAAATGATGAAGGAGTTCACCCCTCCTAGGCTACATCTCCTGGTCCAGCTTCCAATGTTGGGCCTCTTTCATTATGCTCAAAAATATGTTTTTACATCAAGTTAAAATGCTTATAATGCTAAAACAATGTCTCCAATGGCTCCATAATAGTCAAAAACCCCTATTTGGGCTCTTTCTACACTCTAAAAGGTCTAAAATTGTCTAAGTTATGTTCCAATGAATACTTCTGCTAATTGTCCTACGATTCGCACTTTCGTGCAATATGTTCTACAATGTCCACCTTTTGTGGCCACATGGAGCGACAAATTCACCCTGCGCCGACGAGATTCCTGTCAGACTGGGTGAAATTTGTCAAACCGTTAATCGCGCTTGGTCGGCCTTTATCGGTCTAAAATTGCACCAAGTGGCCCTGTCTCCGTTGCTGATTTCAGAGGTGGTTTAATTTTCCTGCCAGTGGTATTGACGCCAGTTGAACCATGGGTTGAACGACGGTTTAAGTTGAATTTGGGTTGGGGTTAGCGAAACCCTACACAATGTAGGTTTCGCTCCCCGCCCATTAGTTTAACTGTGGCCATAAACCGTTACATGTCATGTCTCACATGACTTAAACACCGGTGCTAACCATAACTATTGGCGCTCCTGAAATTTATATATTGTTTTATTGTAAGGTTTGCATTAATTCCAATACATTTCTCGACAGTAATTTATATATGGCTTGGAATTTGGAATTATGCATATTATAAAGTTTCGGGTCGGGGTTAACCCCTGACCTTGGTCGGTGGACTGGGGCCGGGGGTTAAATCATGTCCCCAAATCCAAACTTCTGGTCATGAAACTTTAAATAGAATCACCATACTATATAGTATAAGCAACAAATTAGCTGAGTTGGTGGATGGGTTATTTGGCTTATATGAATTCTTGTGTTCGATTCTTGCGGGGGATGTTCGACCTCCATAAAAAAAATTAAGTGGCCATTAGAAGGCCATGTGGCAGCCAAGGATTAACCCATGTGGCTCCTCCTAATTGATCCACCCATTAACAAATGAACCAATAGAAAACCATAAAATTCGAACCAGTCAAATGATTACGAGTTTCAACCACTTATTGGCCAATAACGGACTCATTAAACCTTCCAAGTCATGGCCCAGTCAGCGTACGGACTGCTCACTGGGCATCCCTACAAACTCAATTTCATTTTTTTAGTTGTTTCCCAATTTTAACATAACGTGATATTGGGAGCGTCTGATGTCAAATTTGAGTGAAACGAGTTGTGTTGGATTCAGGGAGATGAGATCTATGCTTTGGTGCTAGTTTTGAGGCAATCCGAGCACTTTCAATTTTGAGCACTTTCTTGATCCATTGGATCATTCCTCCCTACTAGAATCTTTTGGACCCCAAAATATCACTTTTAGTTATAAAAAAAAATGAGTGTACAGTTACATCACCCTTCCAATCTCAATCCATTTAGATTTTCTTAGATTTGTTGCCTTGAGCCCCACACGAAGATACTCCATGTTCCCTCATTTTGAAGTCCTTTTTTTTTTCTGTCAAGGATGGTGTCTTGCTACAATTATTCAAGATATTTAGGAGAGAAATATTCAATTTAAGGAATTTGAACATTCTCTCCTTGATATTCAATCAAAGGAGTCTCATACAATCTTAAATTATGAACATTAACAACTACACAAATTTGCATATATGAAGGCATTTACCTAAAGGAATTGTTACCAATATTTTCCAGAATTATGAATGGACCATATTGAATTGGTTTCAATTTTTTACCTTCTCGTTGGAGTCTGTCTTTGCTAATGTGAAGCCAAACTTCATCACCAACTTGGAAAATGTGATCCACATGATGCTTATCATGTCTTTTCTTATACTTGACTTGACTCTTCTCCAATTGTTCTTGAACTGTTTGATGTACCAATTGAACTTGTTCAATGAACCTTTTGGCTTTTTCTATGTCACTATGACCATCCATAACAACATCTTTCCCAAAGATAAAATATAATGGATATTTGGGCAAGTATCCCAAGCATGCCTCAAATGGTGATGTTTGAGGCAATGAATGCTTGTTCCGGTTGTAAGCATGTTGAATATATGGAAAATTTTCATTCCACAACTTAGGATGCTTGTTGCAATACCCACAAAGAAGATGTAGCATCGTTCTATTCACCATCTTTGTTTGACCATCTGTTTGTGAATCGGATGTTGTACTATTTTGAAATTTGGTGTCCATGAGTCCCCACAAGCTTGACCAAAAGTTCTTGACAAGGTGATAATCTCGATCACTAACAATGTATGTGGGAAACCCAAAATGTACCCATACATTCTGAAAGACATTAGAGAACTTTTGAGGTATAAAATGGGCCTCCTAAGAAAAATGTACAGCCAAAATAAAATTTATAAGAACCAAATGATTCAATATGATGATGTCAGCCATGGGGGATGATTCACCTTTTTTGGGATTAAAAAGTAAAAAGATTAAAAAATAATTAAATAATTAAAAAAAATCAACTTGTATTTTCAACTTATCTCTCTAAGGTTTTACTCAAGTGGGAGTACTTGTTGCATGCATTCATCATCCAAGTAGTACCCATGTTGCATACTTTCGATAGACCCTGCTACACGAAAATTGAGAAATACATGAAAAAATGTGATTACAATCATATTTTTTCATTTATTTCTCATTTTTCGTGTAGTAGGGTCCATCAAAAGTATGCAACATGGGTACTCCTTCGATGAGGAATCAAATTTTGCATCCAATGAGTGTTCCCACTCAAAATTTGAGTAAACCCATAGGGAGATAAGTTGAAAATTTAGTTTTTTTCTTTTTTCCCTCTAAAATTTGATGATGTAATCTTATATTATTTTATTATTTCCAATATTATTTTATAATTTCCTTAGGAAGCCCATTTTATACCTCAAAATTCCCCTAATGATAATTGAGTAGTTTGTTCAACTGTAACATGCTTTTTAAAAGGCATAAAAAAAACACATTTTGCTGAACCTATCCACAACTACATAAAGAAAATCATGACCTCTCCTAGACATAGGTATAACTCCTACATAATCCATAGAAACGCTCTCCCATGGATGAGAAGGTACTGGAAGTGGTGTATAAAATTCCAACTTTCTATTGCTAGGCTTACTGACATCACATAATGAACATCCTCTTACAAATCGTGACACACTTTCAAGCATACGAGGCCAATAAAAATATACCTTTGTAATTGTGTCAGTGTCTTACCTACACCGAAATTAAGAACAATAAGAGAAGTATGTGCTTCCCTTGTGATGTTGACTATCTCTCCTGTGGAATACAAATCTTGCCAAGATGGTACAACAAGTTATCATGCACATGATAATCCAATTTCTCTACTTGGTTACCTTGACACAAAGTCACATATACATCTTTAAAATCATTATCTAAATCATATTTCTCAATATAGCTCTCATGCATGACAAAATTATGCTTAAGAATAATGAATGCACTAAAAATCGATCTAGAAAGAAAATCAACAACATTTTTATGGACACATTTATTATACCTGATCACCAAGTGGAATTGTTGAAAAAATCCTATCCATCAAAAGTGCCTCACTTGTTGAAGCTTTTTTTGTGATTACAAGTATTCCAATGGTTGATGATCCATGTGAATGATTTTTTCCTTACCCATCAAGTAGGGTTTCCACTTTTTAACACTTTGCACCAATGCATACAATTCCTTGTCATATGTAGGATATTTAATCATTGCACCATTAAAAGTTTATGAATGAAAACAAATGGTTTTACCATGTTGCATAAGGAATGCATCCATGGAATAGTCACTTGCACCAGTATGTATCTCAAATTATTGTCTCAAGTCATGAAGTGAAAGTACGGGAGATGAACTGATCTTTTTCTTCAATGCATCAAATGCTTTTTGTTGTTTACCTCCCCAATGAAAAACCTAATTCACTCTTGTCAATGCATGCAATGGAGCTCTAATAGAAGAAAATTTTGCAATAAAATTTCTCTGGTATTGGGCTGCTCCCAAAAAACTTCTAACCTTTGTCACTGTTTTGGGCCTTGGCCAATTCAAAATGACATCAACCTTGGAGAGATCTATTTTCAACTCATCTCCTCCCATTATATGACCCATGTATAGTAAATAAGTTTTTTTCAAATTCACATTTCAATATCTTTAAAAACAATTATTCTTTGTTCAAGACATCTAATACTTTCTTGACATGCATGACATGTTCTTCACGGGACTTGCCGAAAATTAATATGCCATCTAAGTAGACTATCACAAATTCCTCTAGAAAAGGCATCAATACATCATTCATCACACACATGAAAGTATCAGGAGCATTACAAAGCCCAAAGGGCATAACCAACCATTCAAACAAACCTTGCTTTGTTTTTAATGTTGTCTTCCATATGTATCCTTCAGCGATTCTAATTTGATGATAGCCACTCCTCAAGTCCAAATTAGTGAAATACACAACATATTTCAATTGATCAAGTAAATCATCAATTCTTGGAAGAGGGTAGTGCTTCTTTACTATAATCTTTTTCAATGCACAGAAGTATGCACACATGCACCATGTTCCATATTTCTTTGGCACTAAAAATAGGTGAACTACATGGTGAATTACTTGACCAGATGATCCCCTTGTCAAGAAAATTTTGGATTGTTTTTTAATTTCTACATTTTCCGTCACTAACATCTTGTACATGCCATATTTAGGAAGAGGACAATATTTTTTCAATTGTATTTCATGTTGGATTCCTCTTTTGGGAGGAAATCTCTTAGGCTCCTGAAACAACTCATCATAACAGCTAACAACCTCAACCAAATCAGATTTCAACTTTGAATCACAACCTTCAAAGGCTTCATTGTCAACATCATTTTTGGGTTTGATCATTAGAAGTACAAAATTATTGCTAGAGTTAACAAGTCTCTTCATTTGTCCAACATTCACAAGTGAAAGGCTTAGTTTCTTGAGATGTGCTCTAACAATGTACTCAATACCATCTTCGAACAAGTGACATTTTTTTTCATGGAGATGAAAGATATCTCTCCTTTCATAAATATATGGGCTTCCCAAAATAATACCACATATGTCTAATGGCACTACATCAAGCTCTACCTCATCAATGAAGTTTGCAGTAATGGAAAATTTAAGTTTTCATTTTCTAGTTACTTGCAACTTTGCATTATCACACACCCAACCTAAAGGATATGGTTTATGGTTTGGAGTGGTTTCCAAATTCAACTTTTTGACAATGTTTTTAGAAATTATATTTTCTTGTGAGCCACTATCAAATAGAGTATCAATATTTTTATGTTTTGAGATGACTCTAATATGGAAAATCTCTATTTTTTATTTTTCACTTTGAGTTTCATTGTGGCAATTTGAAGAACTAGTGCTAGCAATGGATTCCTTACCTTTCAATCCCATAGTTGTGACCTTTGTTTCATCTCCTGAATCAGATCCTAAATCATGTTGTGTAGTTGCAGCTTTCTTTTGCTTTCCTTTTTTCTTAAACTTTTTGGGTCTCATCTCAGGATGAAGTTTCCAACATTGATCTTCATCGTGTTTGTCATTTGAACAATTCTTGCATGTTAATTTTCTCCCTCTTTCTTGATGGAAGCATTCTTCTTCCCTTTTCCTTTGAATTTACCCTTTCCTTTGTCTCCACTTTTAAATGGATTTTTTCCACCCTCATGTGGAACATTGTTCCCTCTTTATTCTAGATGTGTTTCCTATACACAAACCTCATCTAAAATTGTAGGGTTAAACATGATAATTGTATGTCTCAAATAGCTATGTAAACCTCCAATGTATTTGAGCAAAGTATCTTGAGAAGAAAAATCTACACCCAATATCAATGCTCTTCTTCAAAACTCTTGGGTATAACTTTGTACACTTTGGCCCTTTAATTGCCTAAATTTCTACCAATCCATGATATATTTTTTCATGTATTCCAATGGATAAAATTGTCTTCTCAATGCAGCAACAAAATCATTCCAAGAAGATAAAATCTTACCATGTTTTTGCATATCCTCTTGATTTTTGGCTTCCCACCAAAAAAGTGTTGAACTTTCCAACCTTAATGAAGCAAGCTTAATTTTGGTCTCATCATCCTTGATCCTTTGTATCCTAAAATACACTTCAAGCTAACAAACCCAATTATCTAATCTCTTAGCATTTACCTCTCCATTATACATAGGAAATCCAAATGTTATGTCAAGTTTTAACAGTGGAGTTTTACCATGTCCTTTTGGAGAATGTGGAGGTGTTTTTTAAGGGGTTGATGTAGAAGATGATGATGGTGAATAGGGTGGTGAGGATGGAGGTGAAGAGAATGGTGGATTCAAAGGTGGTTTGTCACCATTCCCTCCAGTCCCTTTTAGAGACTTGTCCCCATATCCTCCATCTCCTTTTGAAGGCTTATCTCCCTTTGGATGATTGGAGCTCTCACCTTGCAACCTTGTGTTTCTCTCTTCATAGAGAACTTTCACCATTTGGGTCATGTCAAAGAATTATTTTCTGAAATCCTTTTCATCCTTTGATATATTTTCAGGCTCTCCTTCATGTGCCATTACTATTGAAGCTTCAGGTGAAACTTGAGGTGAAATTTGTGTTGGATATTGTGACAAATGTGCTCTCCTTGTCCTTGACCTAACTTGAGGACTTGAAACCACAAGCTTTCCTTCTCTTGTTTTGAGCTTCAATCTTGTAAGAATCACAAACACTTGCAACAAAAGTATACCCTCAAAGCAACAAAGAACAAAATCTTCGATACCAAACTTATCTATATTTGAAAGCTTGAGAGTTTATGGTAAAATTTGCAAGTGAATTGTTAGGGTTTTAAAACACTTATGTAAATTTCCTTAACACATTAACATGCTTTAAAAATTAGTTTTACGGAAAATAAAGAAGACATCAGTACCATAACAGTATACATAAGAGAACAAATTATGAAGGAGTTCACCCTCCTGGGCTACGTCTCCTGGTCCAAGTTCCAATGTTGGGCCTCTTTGATTATGATCAAAAATATGTGTTTAAATCAAATTACATTGCTCAGAATTCTAAAACAATGTCTCCAGTGGCCCCATAATTGTAAAAAAACCCTGTTTGGGCTCTTTCTGGACTCAAAAAGGTCAAAAAATGACTGAGTTATGCTCCAATGAATATTTATGCTAAGTGTCCTACAATTTGCACTTCCCTGCAATTTGTTTTACAATTTCCGCATTTTGCGGCCATGTGGAGCGACAAATTCGCTCCGCACTGGTGAGATTCCTGTTGGGCCGGGTTCAACTTTTCAAATTGTTAACTATGCTTAGTTAGCCTTTATCCGTCTGAAAATGTGCCAAGTGGCCCTGTCTCTGTCATTGATTTCAAAGGTGGTTTAATTTTCCTGCCGATGGTACTGACATCGGTTGAACCATGGGTTGAACGTTGGTTGAGGTTGAATGTGGGTTGGGGTTAGCAAAACCCTGCATAAGGTAGGTTCCGGTCTTCTCCTATTGGTTTAACTATGGCTAAAAATCGTTACATGTCGTGGCTCACATGACTTAACCGTCAGTGCTAACCATAAATGTTGGCGCTCTTGAACTTTGGATATTGTTTTATTGCAAGGTTTGTGTTGAGTTCAATATATTTCCCATCAATAATTTATATGTGGCTTGTACTTTGGCATAATGCATATTATAAAGTTTTGAACCAGGGTTAATCCCTAACCCTGGTTGGTGGGTTGGGGTCAAGGGTTAACCCCGATCCCCACCTTCAAACTTGTGGTCATGAAACTTTAAATAGAACTTCCATGCTATATAGTATAAGTAACAAAGTAGTAGAGTTGGTGGACTCGTTGTTTGGATTGTATGAAGTCCTATGTTCAATTCCTACGGCGATTGTTCAACGTACATACGAAATTTTAATTGGCCATTACGAGGCTATGTGGCAGCCAAGGATTGGCCCACGTGGCTCCTCCTAATTGGTCCACCCAATAACAAACGAACCAATAGAAAACCATGAAATTCGAACCAGTCAAATGATTCTAAGTTTCAACCACCCATTGGTCGATGGAGGACCCAGTAAACCTGCAAATTCATGGCCAAGTTATCATACATACTGTTGATTGGAAATCACTGCAAACTCAATTTCAATTTTTTTAGCTATTTCCCAATTCAAAAAAAATGTGATATGGGTGCATCTGATGTCATATTTGAGTGAAACGATTTTGTTGGATTCATAGCAACGATATCTATGCTTTGGCACTGGTTTTGAGCCAATTCGAGCACTTTGAATTTTGAGCATTTTCTTGATCCACTAGATCAACTATTGAAAATATTGTTGCTATAAGGGTGAAAAGATTGCTAGTTGATTCAATCGCTAGTGAACAGTCTAGTTTCCTTGAAAGAGGGTAGATCCATGAGGCAATTGCGCCCAAGAGGAACTTCACCCATAAAAACAAAAAATATCTAAACCATGGTGGTTATGGTTGATTTTTCCAAGGCATATGGTAAGGACACTTGGTTGTATTGGAATTTGATGTTATTATTCATTTAGACTTTTATGTTCCCTATGTAAATTAGGCAATGAATTGTGTGAATTTTATTACTTCCTCAATATTGATAAATGTTGCAATGAAAACTTTCGTTAAGCTTAAAAGAGAGTTGAGAAATGGCTACAACTCTTCTCCCATTTTTTTCCTGCCAAAAGGCTTTGCAAAGCATTAATGGAGGAAAAGAGAACATGGCATTCAAAGGAATAAAAATTGGAGTTTCTTTCCACCTTTCATACATTCTATTTATAGAGGATATTTTGACATTTTATGATTGATAAAGGAAATATCCTATAAGCTCAAGCATATCCTTGATCTTTTTCTCAAAGATGAAAGTCAATGTTGGCAAATCCATTGTTTCATTTCTGGCCCATCTTCAAAATATGTGTGTGCGTGAAAATAAAAACACATCTTCATTTTGAAAAATGTATCAATAAAATGTTCAAGACAATTCTTCATGAGATTGTAGTTTTGCATTATTTAAATTGCATTTTTAATGCCTAAATAGATTAAATAATTTAAAAATCCCTTTGGGCACACAACATAAACTTGCAATTCAACACATATTTACTAGATTAGATTTAAAAGAGTAACACACACACACATATCTTTATTTTGAGCAACACATAGACACGATTCTTCCTCATATTATAATTTTCCGTTATTTAAATTGTACTTTTAGTGCATAAATAGATTCAACACTTTGAAAATCCCCTTCAAGGCAAAACTTAATGCACTTCAACCAATATTTACTATATTTCAAGACAAAAGTATGCCTTGAAAAGCCGCCAAAACATAGAATAGTACAAATATTTACTAAATTAGATTTGAGAGTATATATATATATATATATATATATAGCAACACATCAATTTAAAAATGTTAGACACAATCCTTCCTCTTATTATAATTTTCCATTATTTAAATTGTATTTTTTGTACAGAAATAGGTTCAATTCAACCAATATTTACTAGATTTCAAGAGAAAAATATATCTTAAAAAGCAGCCAAAACATAGAATAGTTAGAATACCCAAAATGTTTTAACTGTAAGAAATTTTTTATTTTCAATTACTTTACATAATATATACATGCTTGACATTGAAATATTTCACTTAACACAAACATTAAAATATTTTACTTTCAACTATTTTATATAATGTATACATAGTTGATATTGAAATATTTTATTTATAATATGAAATTTGTTTATTATTAATATATTTTAAATGTCACATATCAACTTCATATTAAAAATTAAATGAATTATATATCTCTCTTTTTAAGTTTATTTTTCTTTTGTAAATAAAGTTTACATTACCTCAATTTTTCAAAATACATTATCCCAAGTATCATGGATTATTCTCAATCTACATAGACCTATATATAAATTAGATTCAAGTATATCAAAATAATTCAAGTAAATCAAAATAAATCATCTTTGGTTGAAAACTACTAAAACTATCATGAATTGGTCTACATAGAGAAAAAAATAATTGTTGAAAGACATATCATGTGATCAAGAATAAAAAAAAGTCACTAGAACAAGGTCCTGGAACTTGCACTGATAGGGACAGTGGGTTTAAGTCAACACTATTGATAATTTATAATACTTGATTTAGACTAACCAAATATGTATGTTTACATTTTTCTTTAATTATATTTGACATTGGTTTTTTTATTTAATGAATTTTGATATCCTCAATTTGCAAAAAGTTATAATTTTTTTTTGAAGTTTCAAAGTGAAGGAAATATTCACTTTATAGTTGTGGATATCAATAACATTTAATGTATGTATGTTTATCTTCAAACGTGAAATTCTAATAAATTAACACTCAGCGAATCACAAGCATTTATTCTAATGTGTTGTTGCTTTTAACCAACCATATTATTGATTTTAATTGTATTTTCATATTATAAAATCAGTGTTATTTAAGTATATTTTGATGAAAACCACAACAATAATTTTAATTTATAAGATGTTTGAATTTCAAATATATTTTAAGAATAATTTAAGTAGGCCACAATTTCTTTTTAGAAATATAGATTTTTACGGCACTTTGGGAAAAATCTAGTTGAAACCTAAGGAATCACTTATTACCTCTCATTTAAAATTTTAGATACCATGGGATTTTGAGAGAGTTGAATCTTTTTCTACCTTCAAAATCAATATTGGAACATACATAATAATAATAACATATATAATTGAAAAAGCTACCATTCCAACCAAATTGTCCTCTGTTTAGACAACGCTTATCTTTTCCCACAAATTGAGGGAAAACTCCTAGCCATTATCGTTAATATTAAGTTATACATGTGTGTGTGTGAAAATGTTGAATTAAATTAATTAATATGAATATTAAAAAATTAGCTCAAACTTTAACAATTTTTTTCTAATATAAAAAGCAAATTATCTATTATTTGATTTTTTTGTTTTTTTTTTAAGTCAAGATTTTATTAATTTCTGAAAAAGGAATGCATAGAGTCTGTGTGATCTCACCCTGACAGGGTTTGTTGACCAAAAAGATAACAAAGACACATAAATGATGCTAAGGACAAGTCCATATATTGGGCCACAGACACCAAAACACGGTTAAAACAAAAAAGACACCAGAAATCATACTAATCTCTAGACGTAATGGATGCAGAGTTGGATGCAGGGTTGCCTGAGTTGTTGCGAAAGACAGTGGAGGGTAGAAGTCACACTGAACGTGTCCTTAGTAGTGCACCATCCATGTCTCCAATTTTTCAACTTTCTCCTTAAATTGATTTTTCTCCTGCAAGACCACAATCAGTCTTTCCCAAAATTGGATTTGAAAATAATGCAGTGACTTCAAAGAGATAATCTGCACCGCATATTCAACTTAATGCTCATACGAACCACTGCCATAATGACAGTACCGCTACCTTAGCATATGAAAGTGTGAAAGGACCGGGAGGCCCATCCCTCCACCATGACCACGTGGAATCATACTCATGTGGTATAGCCTTCACGTGTTGCGCACCCCATCAAGGAATCTATTATTTCATTTTAAAATAGCTCAAGTAATGGGATAAATTTTAAAAAATATATAAATAATATGAGTGAACCAATCATAATTGTATGGCAACTATTCCTCGTATATTTGAAATTTGTTTCCTTTGTTCCAACATTTTAAGAGGTTGAAGAATGGAAATTAAATGCTCCCAATTTACACAAATGGTTCTATTTTTTTTGGAAGTTTTAATTTAAGAAAATATCCACTTTATAGTTGTGGATATCAATAAATTTTAATGCATGTATGTTTTTTTAGTCTAAATTAAATATGAATGTTTAATAAATCAACACTCTATCTATCACAAGCATTTGTTTTAATGTTGCTTTTAACTAGATATATTATTGATTTTTAATTGTATTTTCATATTACAAAAGTGTATTATTTAATATATAGAAAGAAAGAATCTATTTTTAAAGTTCACGAAGGCTAAAAATAGTTTATGGAACAGAGTACTTCTCCATCTTATTTTTGTATTTAATCATTTTGGGAGTTTGTCTATTTCCACTTTTCCCGAAGAGCAAAAAATACATAGTCTTTCCTCCCACATATATTTTGGTATTTTCTAGCTCCATGTTTCACAACCGAGTTGATGAGAATTAGTCCTTAATTGAGAAATAATAATTTTAGATCTCCAAGAAATATTGGCCCCCTATATAGGCATTTTCCCATGAAAACCACAACAATGATTTAAATTTAAAAGATGTTTGAAGTTTATATAGTTTTTCATAGTAGTCTAAGTAGGCTACAATTTCGCCCTTAAAATATAAATTTTTCCTACACATTTTTAGAAAAATCTAGTTGAATTTTTTGGAAATCCATGGTATAGCTATCCAACTATAGAACTATAGAATTAGGTGGCATGGGGTTTTTGAGGGTGTTGAATATATTTCTATCTTCAAAATCCAGATTGGAACACTTTTAAATTAAGATTTTGCAAAATGAAAAACATCCAATTAAAAAAGTTACGGACCAAATTGTTGTCTCTTTAGACAACACCTATATTTTCCTACAAATTTGGGTGAAACTTCTAGTCATTATGGTTAATATTTTTTTTTTTACTCTCTCTATAAATATATATTAAGATATGAAATTATATTAATTAACATGCATATTCAAATATTTTATTCAATGCGTATTAATATAAAAAATTTATATTTTCAATTACTCTATCTATCTATATAAAGTTGATATAAACTTGTGTTATTTAATATGGATGTCCAATTATTTTATTAATGGATGAGAGTTAGTTTTTTTGTTATTAATATTTTTTTTTTTAAATACTACTGGTCAACTCTATGTCTATGTTAAGTACTGAAAGAATTACATATCCTTGATACTCAAGTTGTAATATAGAAAAAGAAAATTAAGCATAGTGAGTTTGAAATTATTGATAATTTATAATGTTTTTTATTTAAACTAACCAAATATATATATTTACGTTTGTCTTTAATTATATTTGACATTTTTTTTTTTGTTATTTAGTAAATTTTTTAACCAAATTTTGTATTTTTACTTTAGAGTATAGAAAAAATTATACATATCCTTAAATTATAGAATCCACTACTTCCACCAGGCCACACAAATGGTTCCAACTTTTTTGAAAATTTCAATATCATGGAAATATTCACTTTATAGTTGTGGATATCAATAATTTTTAACACAAATGGTTCCAACTTTTTTGGAAGTTTCAATATCATGGAAATATTCACTTTATAGTTGTGGATATCAATAATTTTTAATGCATGCATGTTTTTCTTCAAGTCCAAATTAAATATGAAGCTATAATAAATCAACACCTGGCCAATGACAGGCATTTTCTCTAATGTTTTGTTTCTTTTAACCAACCATATCATTGATTTTAATTGTATTTTCATGTTACAAAATAGTACTATTTAACTATTTGTGAAAACCGAGACAACGATTTAAATTTATAAGATGTTTGAAGTTTATATATCTTATCAAAAAAGTTTAAGTAGGAAACAACTTCGCCTTAAGAATATAGATTTTTATAGGCATCTGTTTGGAAAAACTTAGGTTGAAATTTTTGAAAATCCATGTTACATTGTTCAACTATAGAATTAATAGAATTTTAAATGCCCTTAGGGTGTTGACTCTGTTTCTACTATAGAATTTTAGGTGCCTTAGGATTTTTTAGGGTGTTGAATCTATTTTTACTATATAATTTTAGGTGCCTTGGGGTTTCTTTAGAGTGTTGAATCTATTTCTACCTTCAAAATCTAGATTGGAACACTTTTAAATCAAGATTTTGAGAAAAACTAAAAACTCTCTTAATTGAAAAAATGTTCAAATTGTAGCCTCTTTGAAATCGATTCCCACAAATTTAGGTGAAACTAAATTCTAGTGACAATATGGATTAATATTAACTTTTTTGCACTTTTGAATTATATATTTTTTTGGTAATCTTGGTAGGAATACATCTTCATCGTGTCCAATATATCATATTGATTAGGGCAGAGAATTGAATCGGTGACTTCACATCAAGGAGTGTCTTAAAGAGCACCCGATCCTCCTCTATCCAAGACCCCATGGACAGAAAGCTTTTGAATTATATTAATTAACATAGATATTCAAATATTTTATTCAAATCCTATCAATATAATATTTTTTTTACTTTTCCCCTATGAGGTGTTATCCAACTCGAGGGAAGATTGAATTTCCAGAAGATGAAAGAGTGTAAGGGAGGTGCATGGAGACCCCGCACTCCTCTCTAGAAAGCTAGAACAGTGTGGTTTATTTGTGGTATTCTAGCTCTCAGCAAGGCAGAGAGCCTCTAGTGGTTGGAGAACTGGGCGGAAGATGTAGGTAGGTAGAGATTGTTTCCACAGGGCACCACCTGCGACCAAAGGAATCCACTCTTTCGATGGTCTTCTCTGGCGGGTATGTTCCTATGGCAGTTTCTTATCTTGTATTTGCTCATGTCCCGCCTCTATCTCTGTGTCTCCGTTGGTGTAGTATGTTCATGATTTACTGCCTGAGGTACCAACCCGTGAAAGGAGGAAGGAAATATTGATTATATATGGTGAATTGTTTGTGGACCCATATGTTGTATCTATTTACTTCGGTATTTTGTTTCTGCGTATGGGAATGTATATAGAGGCACTGGTATGGAATTGCAATGGATTTATTTATAGGCCTTCTTGGGGTCGTACTTATGTCATTAGTTTGGGCGTTTTATTGCATTTGTTCCGGAATTTGAATACGAGGTGAATGGGGTGGTTTATTTCCACTTTATATGCCACATTCATTGCTATAACCCTGTCATTGGGTGGGTTGGTAAAATTTTATCTCATAGTTCTCTTTTTGTTTGCTTGAATACACATACAAGTTTTTTAGTGTGGAAACAATGGTGGATTGTTAAGTCGGGCACCAACCAACCTTTTTCATGCCTAATTGTGGGTTTAACTTCCACAACAGTCAGTTGTATATTTGTGTGATTGTTAAATTCATGGTTTTTCCCTTTGTCTACTTCTGCCTCGTCAACCAGAGGAGGTCGTGGCCATGGTAAGAGGTATGGGAAGCCCACATGGCCAGTCAAACCTAGTATTGACCCTTAATAAACCGTGTTCATCACACCACCTCTAGCCTTATTCATTACGTACCCCAAGTTTTTGATATTGGCTCCCCAGATCAGGTTTGTTAGTTAGGGTGATTGGCAGGATCTTGCTCTAGAACTAGAACTAGGTCATTCCCATTCCCACTGCAGATCCACCCAATATAAAAAAATTGTTTATATTTACTGGACAATAAAGAATCTAATAGACAAAGCCTTGGCTGCCACTCCAGGTGAATGTAATACTGAATATGGACATGCTTAAATTAAAAAATACCTGTAGTAGATTAAGTTTCAACTATAGAAACATAATGGTAGACTCATTTGTATTAAGAGCCACATTCCATGTATCCTTTAGTCAGAACTCCCACTTTCTAGTGTGAAGGATCCAACCACAGTGGATTCTTCAGAAGAATAGTGGTTTAGAAGTTTCAATTTCAAGTTATATTTTTCCATATGCAGTGTTTACACTTTATAGTTTCAGAATTTAGATATTTATCATATAGTATGAATCATGACATTCATACGTATATAGATTTGTTTAACATTATCAAACTCTTTCAGTTTTGGATGACATATAATGCAGTTAAGTGGCCAACATATCTAGGTGGCCAAAAGAATTTACTTTCAATTACTCTATATATAGATAAAAAGTTGATATAAAAATATATTACTTAATATGGAGGTCCAAAAATTGTATTTATGGTTGAGAGTGAAATGTTTTTTTGTTATTAATATATATTTTTTTAAATACCAAGTGTTACTCTATGTTAAGTACAAAAAGAATTAATCTCTTTGATACTTAGTTATAATATTAAAAACAAATAAAATGAGAATAATCGAGTGAGTTTTTTTAATGATTTATAATGCTTTTGATTTAACTAATGAACTATGTATATTTACTTTTGTCTTTAATTATATTTGACATTGTTTTTTTTAAAGTGAATTCTGTATTTTTATTTAAAAAATGATATATGTTAATTTTATATTGAATACATAAATAATTATACATCTCATTGAAATTAAAGTATGGAATGCATCTTTTAGAACAATAATCACTTCACTGCTAGTATGGTAATAGTGAAAAATAGCTAAAACTTCAACAACCTTTTTTTTTAATTTGGAAACCAAATTATCTATTATTTTATTTTAAAATAATTAAAATGAAGAGATAAATTTTAAAAAACATATCAATAACAAAAATAAACTAATAATAATTGGAGTTGTTTTTAGTACGACTTTTTGGAGTTTTCTGTGTCTAAATTCAGTGAAACAATTTGAGGTGAAATCTTGATTTATGTTATTTAAATTGGTTTTTTGACTATATATATGGACTCAACGCCTTAAAAAATCTTAGGGCACTTTGATTGAGAAAAGTTAGCTATGAAACTTCTGTTTTCAATAAATTACTGTAGGATTTTAGAGAAATTAGACCAGAAAAACCTTCAAAAAGTCACACTAAAAACAACTCAATAATGAAATGAGAATTATTCCTATTATATTTGAAATTAATAATAATTAAACGAGAATTATTTCTAGTATATTTGAAATTTATTTCCTTTGTTCCAACATTTTTTAGAGTTAATGGAAAGTAAATGTCCTCAATTTCCACAAACAATACAATTTTTTTTGGAGGTTTCAACTTAAGGGAAATACTAACTTTATAGTTGTGAATATTAATAAATTTTAATGCATGTATGTTTGTTTTTAGCTTTAATTAAATATGAAAGTCTAATATATCAACACCTTGTCAATGTTAATCATTTTTTCTTTAAATTTGTTGTTTCTTTTATCCAACCATATCATATTTACATATTACAAAAATAGCATTATTTGACGTTTTCCATGAATTCCACAATTACTATTTTAACTTATAATATGTTTGAAATTTATATATATATTCAAAGTAGTTTAAGTAGGTGACAATTTCACCCTGAAATTTAGGTACGTTGTCGAATTGAAATATTTGGAAATCCATGTTGTATTTTGGAAAATCCAAGTTAGTGTTTTGATCAATGTCAAAAAAGGAATTTTTTTTTTTAAAATTACATAAATTTCTTTTATTTTTCTCCACTTTTGGCTAGACTCCTTGGTTAGGTGCAGTGCTTACTATTGCGAATTGATTACCTTCCACCTTCTAGAGGAATCATTTCTCTGAGTATGAGCTCTCAAATACATGGGTTCTCTTTATGCCCTATGCTTCCTTTTCAATGGATTTTAATGTCTTTTGCTACTTGGATACTATGATATCTATTGATTATGTACCCTTTTGGCTAGGATTCATTGTTTTGAATTGATCTTTCATTATGTCATTTGATTGGTTGTCAAGTTTTGTTTGTGATTTTGTATTTGGAATGTTTTCCTCAAGTTTTTTTTCATCTTATGGAGTGTAATGGAATCACCATCTCCTTGGCTTATGGGCCTGCCTTTTTTTCCTTTTCAAGGTATTTTTTTTCTTATGGGAAAGTATTCCGCAAGTGACCTGTTTGAAACAGGGTCAGCGTATAAATGTCATATTCTCGTAATCTAACACATTTTTCCACTTAAAGTTTTCATGTTTTATAAGAACACGATCAAGAATATATTTGCTAAGGTCTATCTCTACACATATCTTGGAAAATTTAAAGATTCCTTTTGTTGTTCTGTCTAAATCCTTTTTTTTTCTTAATTTGCAAAAAATGTTTCTGATATCCTCTAAGAATTTATGGTGCCATAAAGGAACAGGGAGATTTGGAAACTTCACCCAAACTAGCATCGTTGTTACCACCATTATTGTTGCATCAAACTCTAGGAACCATGGGGTAACAAAGAGCCTAGCTCTACCCCAAAACTATGACCCTTCATTTGAACATTTTCCATATCTTGTTGAGTATCAAATTGAACTATGAAGAAGTCTTTAGAACACCAGTATATATCACAATTTTTTTTTCCATGAAGAGTACACCCGTTGATATAAGTCTTCAAGTCTAAAAAAAAACCATTACGCTGACATATGAAACCCTAAGATTGTAGATCAACAAAGTATGCTTTTACCTTTGGATATCTTACATCCATAGCTAGAACCTTGTCCATTTTCTTGAAAATGTAGGTTCCTGACATATTTTTTGCATGACCAACTAGATCAACATTCTTCCCTTTCAGTGGATCCTTGAACAAGATGGATCCATTAGGGTTTTTAGGATTTGTATTAGGGTTTCTAAATGTCATATTCTCACAATCTAACACCTGTTTCGACTGGAATTTTTCATGTTTTAAAAGAAGACGATCAAGAATACCTTTGCAAGGTCAATCTCTACACATATCTTGGAAAATGTAAAGATTCATTTTGTTGTTCTATGATCCGAATTTTATGCAGGAACGCAACATAATACATAAATAACCATGAACATAGAGATGCAACAGAAATAATGCTTCATTTCATTAATATCAAATAACATAAATATGCTTACAGACATAATGGAAATAAAATAGCTAGGGTGCTGGTAGCGAATCTTTGAGAAGATATGTGGCGGCTACAGACCTCTGAATGGTGTTACAATGAGGCTCAAGGGCCTATTTACTATTGAGAAACAATGGAAAAACTGAAACATCCAAAAACTTAACTCTAGGAGATGAAGCGCCAAAATTGTGGGTCACGTTTGGGTAAATTGGTGTTTCAACTTCCCGGGGACGTAATTTTGGCCCCTGATCTCCATTTGACGTGCTCAATAGCTCGTTAAAAATATATATCTAAGGAGTACAACTTTCAATGTGAGAAACATTGATCCATGGACCCATGTTGCTCCCGGTTTTTCCAAAAAACGTCATTTAGGGCCTCAAAATGGCTCGGAAGTTCAGGATCCGAAAAACTGCTAAAAATAGTAAGTTGTGCTGCAACTTAAAAACTAAACGAACTGAAGGTGGGGGTTCAAATGGAATAGTTGGGTGGCCACCAATATCCACCTGGATCATTAAGGCCCCAAAATGGCTTCGGGAGTGTAGGACCCGAAAACTTGCTAAAAATAGTAAGTGGTGTTGAATGTGAAAAGCTGCAAGAATTGATGGTGCGGGTCCAAATGGAATAGTTGGGTGGCCACTGATATCCACCTGGGTCATTCCTCCCTCCTTAGGAAGCAATGTTCCCCATTGCGTTGAGATCCTCCCTGAGATGAGGCAAATTCTATTGAACTCGGTATTTTTGTTGAAGATGTCATGGACCTATGGGCGGGCCTGCTTGATACGTTTAGTAAATTTGGTTTCTTTATCAGCCTCAAAAAGTACATGTGTGGATTTTGTATGTGCATTTGTATGAGGTATGGCAACATCAGGCGACAGTGCATTGGGAGTCAGATCAATGGAGTGCTTGTCTTGACAGTGTAGAGGAACCTTTGTGAGTGAGGAGAAAATGGCCTTGTATTCCTCCATGAATTTTTCTATCCGTTGTAGCCGTGTAGGGGAGCCCTGTTTCGAGGTTGTGGCCACAATATTCTTCTTTTCCTGTGAGCGAGTTGTAAGGAAAATAAATTTCCTGGTTTGGGAAACAATCTTACTGCGTTGTTTTGCAGTAGTCAAAGAGATGACAGGAGGCGGTACTACCTCTGGTATCATGTACAAGTTATTTCCCAAAGTAATAATAACAGAACGAGGCCTAGACTCATACACAACATGTCGTCTCGACAAGTATGGTTGGCCCAATAATACATCAGCTACATCAAGAGGAGCAACATCACATAATGCCTCATCTGTGAATGGCTTGATGTTGTACAGAAGGCGGCATTGTTGGCGGATCCGGATATCTCTCCCTGGGTGAAGCCACTTGATGATATATGGCTGCGGGTGTGCTATGGTCGGTAGGCCGAGTCACTTCATGACCTTTTCTGAAATGAGGTTCTTTTGGCTTTCGCCATCGACAAGAAATTGCAGCGGAAAACCCTTCACCCACATCTGCGAATGGAAGAGGCGCTCCCCCTCCTCTGGATCCTCCCTCTGGATCTTGGTGGTGGCAACAATGGCACTGGAATCCGCATCAATGATCTGCTTCCCTTTGTCATTGCCTTTGTCTGGTTCTGACTCAGGATCAGAAAATGTATCTAATTCGGGTGCCTTTAGTTTGGCCACCAATGACTGTTTGGCCCAACATTCGTTTGTGCTGTGAGTGGGGCTGTTATGAAATTCACACCACTTCCCTCTGTCCTTTGGATTTGTGTTGTTGTTCTGAGTGGCACTGCTTTGGCCTTACCCCTTGTTCTTCGGTTCAGGGGCACATTTTGGATTCGTAGATTCAAAGTCTCGCTTCTTCTGCTTAAATTTCTGCTCGATCTTGGCGGCATAGCGATATGCCGTGGCAAGCGATGTAATGTCAAGGAACTCCATTTCCCCCTGAATGTGTTTGTGTAAAAATCCACGGTACTTGAGCACCAAATGTCTCTCTGAATCTTTAATACCCAACTTTGTGCACAAGGTATGGAACAGATTCGTCAGTTCATGCACATCTTGATCCCTTTATTGCCGCAGCGTGGTCCATTGGATGTATTTTCCCTCATACCTCCCCACGGGGTAATATTGTTCCTTGATGCCGTCTCGGAACGAATTCCAAGTGGGTGTGGCCGAGAACAAAGAGGTTTCCCCTTCGTCCTCTTGCTCACAGTAGGTTTCCCACCAGTCTTTGACATGGGGGGCGACTTTGAGGAGTGCAAAAATAATCTTTTCTCAGTCAGAGAAATAATGGACCGAGAAATACCCTTCCAGCAAATTTAACCATCTATCTACGGTGTCTGCATCTATTTTTCCTTCAAATATAGGAATGTCAAAGTTTACTTGTACCTTGAAGGGAGTAGCGCCTCCAGAGTGACTGTTGGATGCAGATGCGCCATATGTGGGCAGTCGTTGAAGGATTTGAGCAAAGTTATCCATCATCGCGTTCTTTTGTTTCTCGAGGGCCTCCTCGAGTAGTATTTTAATAAGATCTCCTGCTCCCTCATCTTTCTTTTCTTCCGCCATGGGAGGTCGTGGGGGTTTGCGAGGCTAATCTTGCAAGGGTTCAACCAGATCGAGCCTTAAATCCTTATACCTTGACCACGTTGGGGACATGCAAAGAAAAACAAAGAAAGAGCAGACCGCTCTGATACCACTAATCCGGATTTTATGCAGGAACACAACAGAATACAGAAATAACCATGAATATTGAGATGCAATGGAAATAATGCTTCATTTCATTAATATCAAATAACCGAAATATGCTTACAGACATAATGGAAATAAAATAGCTAGGGTGCTGGTATCGAATCTTTGACAAGAGATGTGGTGGCTACAAACTTCTGAACTATGTTACAATGAGGCTAGAGGGCCTATTTATTATTGAGAAACAATGGAAACACTGAAACGTCCAAAAACCTAACTCTAAGAGATGAAGCGCCAAAACTGTGGGTCCCGTTTGGGTAAATTGGTGTTTCACCTTCCCAGGGACGTAACTTAGGCACCCGATCTCCGTTTGATGCGTTCAATAGCTCGTTAGAAATATCTATCCGAGGAGTACAACTTTTGATGTGAGCAACATTGGTCCATGAACCCATGTCACTCCCGGTTTTCCCAAAAAACGTCGTTTAGGGCCTCAAAACGGCTTCGGAAGTTCAAGATCCAAAAAACTGCTAAAAATAGTAAGTGGTGCTGAATGTGAAACGCTGCAAGAATTGATGGTGCGGGTC
Source organism: Pinus albicaulis (assembly GCA_034641835.2). Classification (NCBI taxonomy): domain Eukaryota; kingdom Viridiplantae; phylum Streptophyta; class Pinopsida; order Pinales; family Pinaceae; genus Pinus; species Pinus albicaulis. The sequence continues at coordinate 835,213,543 of CM076583.1, read as the reverse complement.
CATATGGAATACATGGGTGGCCACCGATATCCACTCGGATCATTCTGTCCATATCCTTTTTTTTATTTGCAAAAAAAATTCCGAAATCCTCCTAGATTTTATGGTGCCATAAAGGAAGAGGTGGATTTGGAAACCTCACCCAAACTAACATTGTTGTTACCACCATGCTTGTTGCATCAAACTCTAGGAACCATGGGGTAACAAAGAGCCTATCTCTACCCAAAAAATGTGGCCCTTCGTTTAGAACATTTTCCATATATTGTTGAGTATCAAATTGTATAATGAATAAGTCTTTAGAACACAAGTAGAGATCGCAATTTATTTTCCATGAAGAGTATACCAATTGATATAAGTATTCAAGTCTCAGAAAGTAACCATTACACTGACATATGAGACCCTAACATTGTAGATCAACAACATATGATGAGCTCTTACGTCCATAGCTAGAACTTTGTCCATTTGATTGAAAATGTAGGGTCCTGACATATTTTTAGCATAATCAACTAGAGAAACAATCTTCCCTTTTAGTGTATCCTTGAACAATATAGATCCATTAAGGTTTCTAGGATTTGTATTAGGGTTTCTAAACGCTGAAGAACCCACCCCCCCGACATCCTTATATTTTAAATTATTGTAGAATCCTTTTCCACTCCATAATATTTTAGCCGGATAGAATCTCGAAGCACTTTCCCTTCATATATCAAAGCTTCATATGTTACTCATAATCCCTAGTCATTTTGGATACTTAGCTTCAGTTGTTCCACTAGATTTATGCCTCAGATCCAACAGATTGTAGCCTTCCCATTTAAATTCTTGACAAAAAATTGATATTTTTATTTTTATTTTTGACTTTTGTCCAAATATGAATTTAGATTCCAAAGAGAAGATCCATAGACGAGTTGATCCAAAGGAAAAATATCTACACTCAGATCTAGATCCCTGTCCCAATCCATAGATCCAAGATCCAAGATCTAAGTTTAATAAAGAGATCATAACTCTTGTGGGCATATCTATGATTATAGGCTCCAAAATAAATAAATAAAGGGAAAAAAGCTCCCCATGTGAGGATCCTCGGATCTAGAGAGAATGACCTCCACATATTTCCCCCTACCCATAGAGTCGAATGCATGTGCAGGATTCGAATATATATTAAGAGATGGCCACATGATGTCACATGAAAGATTAGGCAACACACCCTTTGTATAGACTACAAAATCCAAAAAGTGTGGCCACAACCCATCGATTCCTTTCAATCCCATTTAGAGAAAATTGTGTATGCATTATGTAAGAAAAACTTGCATAAAATACGCTCGAAGGTCGTTGTTTCCTCCATAGGTAATAACTTTGATGATTAATTGTATTCATCCAGAAAATGGTTGAGATCCACATCTTCCAACCATGGAGACCCCATGGGAAGGATCTTTAGGCCAAGGCACGTGACGACGGATGGAGAAAACTTGCATAAAACACAAACCCTAGAGTTGTTCCCAAACTCCATTCTCGACTCCCATTTAGAAATTCATGTTACAACTATCAAACTATAAAATTTTAGGTGTCCTGGGGTTTTGGAGGGTTATAAATCTATTTCTACCTTCAAAATCTCAATTGAAACACTTCTAAATTAATATTTTTCAAAATAAAAACATCCAATTGAAAAAGTTATTGTTAGGGTGAAATTTTCACCTGTCTAACACCTATATTTTCCCACAAATTTAGGTGAAACTAGCCGTTATGGATGCTTAGATTTAATTCCCAACACTAATGACTCGTATCCACTTCCCAACATTAAACTTCTGTAAAATACTATAACACAGGAAACAACTAATTATTTGATTTTTACTTAAAAATAAAATAACGTAAAACATATAATAATAATTATTGTAAAATAATTAAAGGAAACACATATTAATAAAAATGAACTTGTATTCTCTCAATAAAAGGTTGAATTGTAAATGAAAGATTTGGTTTTATATATAGAAATATATAATTAGAGTTATTAATGAGTCATCATCTAGGATGCTTGCATATTTTATTGCCACATTCATAACCCTCATTCCAAACTTTGATAATCCTTTCTCTTTTATGAGGAAAACAATACTATTTCACATTGTAATTTCATATATAAGATTATCGTGAAGGTTATCATTAGAAAGGTGAAAAGGTCGCTAGTTGAGTCAATAACCAATGAGCAATTTGATTTCCTTGAAGGAAGGTAGATCCATGAGGCTATTGGGGTGGCCCAACAGGAACTTCACCCTATAAAAACCAAAAATATCAAAGCTATGGTGGTTAAAGTTAACTTTTCCAAGGGATATGACAAGGAGAGTTGATTGCATTAAAATTTGATGTTAATTAATTTATACTTTTATGTTCCGTTTGTAAATTCGGTTTTGAATTGTGTGAATTCGATAACTTCCTCAATATTGATAAATGTTTGCAATGAAAACTTTCATTAAGCTTAAATGACCATTGAGGCATGGATGCAACATTTCTCCCATTTTATTCTTGATTGCTACCAAAAGGTTCTCCAAAGCATTAATGGAGGCAAAGAGAACATGCCTTCAAAGGAACAAAAATTGGAGCTTCGTTCAAGCTTTCATACATGTGATTGATAAAGGAAAGATTTTGATAAGCTCAAGCACATCCTTAAATCCTTTTTTCATATCCATGGCGATGAAATTCAATGTTCGCAAAGCCACTATTTCTATTTTGGGAATCTCGAAAGAAGATTTCCTTTTTTTAGTGATTTCCTTTTCTCCAAGTTGAGTTGGAAGAGGCTTAAAGGTACTTAAGGTTTGTAATAAAGCCTAATTATTATCAAAGGAAATATTGAGGCTAGTAGATAACAAAGATGGAAAAGAGGATAATTATGGTGTCATTACTAGTTATCAAGAGGGGGTAGACTTATATTGTAAAATCAATATTAGAGGCAATACTGCTTTATTAGATATCAAATGCAGGGGTACCAAAGGGCATTCTAAAGAAGATCGTAAGAATCAATTTCAAGGTCTTGTGGCTAGGGAGAAGGGAGAATAGGGAAATTGTCAAGGGAAATTGGAAAACACTTAGTGTGCCAAGTATATAGTTGATTTGAGATTAAAAAACATCTTTGACTTGTCAAGAATCCTAGGCAACAAAGAGTGTGGAAGTTGATTTAAGTGAAACATTTATGATATATCTTTTTTATCTAGAAATATATATTCTTTAATTCAATGTAAGAATGGATTATAAAGTCATTGAAGAATATTCATAATGTTTCAATAATGTGGATCACTTTTGTTTTAGTATACACTGTAATAAGATATTTGATTGTGTTGATAATGAATATTATAATAAGATGAGTTGTGGACCCTTTTATGGGATGTGAAGTGCAATTCAAGTTACTAGATCACATGAGACAATTGTTTAGGGAAGGAGGAATTCATAAACTCAGCGAAGTTACTAACTTGGATCTTTCTTTGATTTGGAACCTAGATTGAGAGACTTGGAGCATTAGACTTTAAGGAGAGGAAGTACTATTATGGTATGTTTATACAACAATTAAATCTAGCATTGTAAGAATAAAAATGAGAAACTATGAAAGTATGAAGTTCAAATGTCCATCAAAATATTTATCTAGGTCATACTATGATAAAGTAGATGCCCTTTGTGCAAACTAAGAGAAGAATCAATCATCTCTTAATATTTCATTCAAGCTTAGAATGGAGAGTACATTATTACTACATAAGGAAATGTATGGAGAGGCTCCACTTATGAAGAAGGCCTAAAACTCTGGCATGACATTGTGAATGTAAAGAGTTTCAAATCTTTGTCATTGATTTGAGCTTGGGACATTTCTCTTACAAGGAATGCTAATTATCTTGATGAAAAATCCATTCAATGTGCAACTTCAGGAATAAATTTTCTTAACAACTTCCCTCAGATGAAGAATGGAAAGCTTACTAGATAGTGTTACAAATAATATTAATAGCTTTTGGTGCTTAGGTTTACTTTGGTTGTCTCCCAGGAGAACCAAGGTGTATGTACATCTAGGGGATTCATTTTTTACAAGGAATGCTAATTATCTTGATGAAAAATCCATTCAATGTGCAACTTCAGGAATCAATTTTCTTAACAACTTCCCTTAGATGAAGAATGGAAAGCTTACTAGATAGTGTTACAAGTAATATTAATAGCTTTTGGTGCTTAGGTTTACTTTGGTTGTCTCCCAAGAGAACCAAGGTGTATGTGCATCTAGGGGATTCATTTATTAAAGGATACCTACTCTATAAAGTTCAAAGCTGAATTACGACAAGTTTCCAATTGATGGTGTTGAAGTTGATTCTTACTTTGGCATTGGAAAAAAATGTAACACATATACAAATCTTAAGGGACACTCTTCTAGTAATAATTGGAAGAGGAAAAATGAAATGAGAAATTTTAAATTCTAACATTTATAAATGACATAAACCACATAATTGTCATTAGAGTATCATCTCATTTAAACATGTTTACATGGAAAGGAATGAGTCCGCCAATAGTTTGTTGAAGCTTGGTACTCATATGTAGTAGGACATTCAATTATACAAGAAAATGAAAACAAACATTTTACTAAATATGTCCACTTCTATATATGTAATTATAAATGAGAAGATTTGGGTGATTTTGTAAAACGAAATTATCACAAGATGTTCACTTATTTTGTAAATATTCCAATTTTTTTAAGAAACCTAGATTATATAACCTACAATCACTTTTAAACATGTTTTAAGAACATCCCTATATTGCAAATTAATTAAATATTTTATTAATGTGCAGTTTAAAGTATATATTTGAAAATGTGTAATTTTTTACCTTTAAAAAATTCATAATCACTTTTAAATGTTTACTAATCTAATTTTAGAAATAAAATAGTAATTCAAAAAACACTCTAAATTTAATTTTAAAAATGCAAATAAATAATAATTGAATTAAATAAATAAATTAGATACATTTCAAACTAAATACATATAATATAACAAATTAGAAAATATGTAACTTAATTTTTCAAATATAAATATGTTATAGTTGAATCATCATACATCATGCTATATCAACAAGAACATCATGCTACATCAATAAGATCATAACTTATATATATATATTTTGCGAGGGGATTACTCATGCTCCAGAAATTATAATAATTTCACTCAGACTGACTTTGAGATTCCATTACAATTCATAATACAAAAATTCATAATTTGACTCAGAATTTTTTCGGACTTTCAAAAGATAAAATACCATTTCACTCAAATTTTGAGATTACACTGCAATTCATACTAATAAAAATTCATAATTTCCCTCAGATTTTATGGGATTTCCAAATGATAAAATACCAATAGATCATTTTAGCGAAGGAATCTAAGGAAGAAGTCAATTTAATGAACATATTGATATAAGGAATCTAGCAATGAATTCATTTCGGCAAATCAGTCCATCAAGATTAACTCCATTTACAAAAAGCTCAAACGCTGGCTCCACTGTCTGAAGAAACTTCCACTCACAAATTATGAATAAATTTCCAAATTTTTATTGGTCTTAAAACGTTCATGACAGCCATCGCAAACGGCTCCCTCTCTATTAATTACTTAACAGTTATCAAAACTCCTATTAAACAAACTCTTCCTATTCCTCTCACAATTTACAAACTGAAAAGGCAACGAATCTGCAACGCACAACCCATCATGACAAAAATGCAACAAAACCGTTTAATGTTTTGAGATGGTTGAAACAATTCAGAACAAAGCGATTCATGACAAGTAGACCTGCACGCTCGCGGTTTTCGAATGGTGGCAAACTGGGCAAATGTCTATTTTGTTTTCGCAGTCCCTGCACAGGCAAAGATGACGGCAGGGCAACAACAATATGGAGACGTCATTACTCCTGCACAGCCTGCAGGTTCTCTGTGCTTCAAGGTCCCTGTTCTCCCTGTAGACGGCGTTCATGGAGTTTCCGGTCACGAAGTGAGACGACGCCGCGGCCTCGGCTTCGCTATCTCCGCTCCCTTCTTTGCTTCTTTCATCTATCTGCACCCGCAGGGACCTCGCCAGCGCTTCGCTGCACTTGGCGCGGTTCTGCCACGAACGGGTTTCGACCATGAGACCTCTTACTTGGTTTTCTAGGTCATTGTTTCTTTGCTTCATTGTCATCACCTGGGTCTCCTTCTCGCGCAGCTTGGCCGACATGCCCTGCGCCACGGCACACAGCAACGCCCTCGAATGCTTCTGTGTCTTTTCTGTCAGGATTTGCCTCAGACGCTCACCCTGCGCACAATGTGTTAGATAATTTAATCTGCATTCAAACGGTACCGGCAATTAATAAATTTATACGAGAGATTTATAAAAAGATTTAATCGATCTCGATGTTATTACCTGCGATTTCATGTACTCGTCTATATCGTTCCTCTGGCGCTGCATTTCAGCGAAAAGTTTGTGGTTTAAAGAGTATGCAGCATTGCTGCTGCAGGCGGTCATGAATTCTCTGCCATTGGTGGAATTTAACGTATTATTGCCTTCCAAGCTGAGGCGTAGGCCTGTGGAGACCGCTTCGCCGTTGCACTGCGGCATGTTCAGCAAGGTGTTCGCATTGGCGCCTTCGAAAGAAACAAAATTCCCGAGCTGATCAGGAACCGATTCTCTGAGCCTTTTTCTCGGAGTGTGATTGCTGTTATTATTGCCAATCCACATGTTCGCATTGAGCTCCGCCTCCGCTGCATGAAACGTCCCGCACGATGTCATCCCGGGGATCAAACTGGGAACTGCACAATAGACAAAAACACGTAGTTATTAAATCTAAGAGACGATAAAGAAATTTATGTAAACGAATACAAAGCAATCGTTAAATATCAAGCCAATAAACAAATTGGAGTTAACTAGGAGAACATTTGTCAAATATCAAAGAAGAAAATGAAATTTGAATAACCTAGGAAAACTATCAAGATATGCAAATTTGCCTAATCTCCAAATTCCAGTAAAATATCAGAACAATCAACAAATGCAAAACAAAAGAAAATGAAATTTGAATAACCTAGGAGAACGATAAAGAAATGCAAATTTGCCAAATCTCCAAATTCCAGTAAAAATATCAGAACAATCAACAAATGCAGAACAAATTGTTAAAAGAAATTCAAGTAAACTAGCAGAACGACAAAGAAATGCAAATAAGTTGTTAAATCTCGAAACCTCTAAGAAATTCCAGTAAACAAGCAGAATGACAAAGAAATGCAAATAAGTAGTCAAATCTCGAAACCTCTAAGAAATTCCAGTAAACTAGCAGAACAATCAACAAATACAGTGGAAATGTAGACGACGAAGAAATTCGAGAAAACTAGCAAAGAAACAAGATTGAAATCTTAAAGAACCATGCAATTTATAAGGCTCAATAACAACAAGCCTTGATCATGTACCAGCTTCCTTCGGAAAGTTTGCAGGTTTCTTTACAAAACTAAACTTGTATCTACAAGAATTGTTGGACGGATGTGGTGTTTACAATCTCTGCCGTAGAAATGCCCTACATCGACTTAAATTGCAGGGTGAAAAACAAATTTCAAAGATACTTACATGGAACTGATGGCAATTGCTGATTGCCAGTCCCGCCCGTGGTAACACCCTGCATTTTGAAATCCTGTGTCGTATTATTAGCCAGAGCAGGTGAAATCAGACACTTATCGTCTCCCGGAAGCAAATTCCTCATTCTGTAACATATCACACTGTATCGTCAGTCTTATAAGCTTCAATAAAGCTCGTAAACAGAACCGTTTGAAATAATCAAAAAGCTTCCTAAAATCTTTAAATGCTCTCGCCGGAGCTTTTTTCCTAAAACAAATTTTCGTCAAACACGTCAAAATTCTGCACCCAGCCTGGCGGATTCTGCACGGAACGAATTCAAGACAAGCGTTAACTTACTAAACTCAGAGCGTTGGGAACGAACCTGGTCCACGACGATTCCGGCAACATCACATTACACGGATACTCCGCCTGCAAAGCCATCCCGTAGATGCAAAGCTCCGCTCCCCCTGGTGCAATTAAACGTCACGAGTTCGATTCCCGATAACCGAAACTTCAAAGGCCAGTCAAGATTCTCGGAAAAAAAATTAAAAACACTCCAAAAATCAAACTCTGGCTAATTACATCAGAATCCGCTAAAACCATCCGTTTTTTCGCGTTTCCACCAAATTCTCCGCTGTTCCTCACCGAGTTTCCACCGTTCTTTGTGCTGCGCGCTTCGCAATTCCTTGAACGGATTGCGATACTCCTTTAATAGCACACTTCCCCCGGCCCCGCCGATTCCTCGCCACAACAATAATTCAAGAAAACACTTTCACATCCATTACATTACATTACAGGAATCACGAGCCATTCGGGTACTCCCTCACACGCTTTCCCACTACTCCATGCGTGCCAGACCAACTGCATTATATCTTTCAACTGCAAACGCAAATGCCACCGTACTGTAAAAGTCCCAACACCATCCCCCATCCCCAGCCCTTCCTTTCTTGAAAAAACACCCCGGTCCCGTGGGACCCTATCTCGGCCTTAACGCCCGGAAAACCCCAAAACCCCGGCCGCCGGAACAGGCCCAACCTAAAACAAAAATTATTTAATCATTTAATTACTCCACACGTAATGAGGGCCCGCCTGCCCGCCCCGCCCCGTCTAACTTGTGCCGTCCTCTTTCATCTCCCGTGAGTCGCCATTATTGCCAGCTTCGGACTCAGCCCGTCCCCCTGCTTTTAAGCCCCATTACCGCTTTCATGTGACCGCTTAACTTGTGTCACACTCCCGGTGTGCATGCCATTTCAATACTTGGAACTTGGTCAGCCTCGCTAGCATTTAATATTATAAAATTAATACCAACAACAACTCTCGATGATCCATCCAGTCGCACCAGCTTTTCTTTTCTTTACTTATTTCAATCTTTTTCTGTTTCAACCGACTTAAGGTGGTGGTGGTGGGATATCATTTATTTTCTTTACAAAAGTTATTTGCAAGAATTTCTCAAATTTAACTATAGGGATCCCTAAAAGGAGGGCCAAGCAATAATTTTTAGAAATAAAAAAATTATCCACCGCTATGCATTTGCATGACCTTGAAGACCGTTCACATTGCTCCCCCCATTGCAAATTAGGGTTTCTTTTTGTCTCCTAGACCCACCAATTCCCAGGTTATTTCTTCTAGGGCTTTGTGAGGATGTACTGTGGTGGGTTTTGACTGTTCACATTTTGTTGGTCAACCATTGTTCATGTGACAGGGTTTAGGTTTCTTGAGACCATAAACCGTGATACAGAGGTTGTTGAATTGAATTTCAATTGAATTCGCTCTTCCACATAACGGTAACCATCGTTGCATGTCTCGTCTATCTATACACATGTGCACCATCTCAACCGTGGTGGCACGTTACCAAGTGTCCACAACCTTCTTGTGCCATATGGGAAAATAATATTAAATTTATGAAAAATTAGTTATTAAAAAATTAAAAATAAAGTCAGAATTATGAATATTTAAAAAATAGTATTGAAGTTATGAGAAATCAGTTATTTAAAAATTAAAACGCAATTGAAGAATGCATTTCAATTTCATAATTTTTGTTGTAACACTGATCTTTCTAGCTTTTTAACGTGCCAAAATTATAGTGAGCTCGGGACGTTTCTCTCAAAGCTCTTTGAACATAGAAGTACAATTTTAAAACAAATTAAATAATTCGCTTCTTTACCTCTTATAAACCAAAGTTTGGTCTCTGACAATCATCATCATCATCATAAACTAAGATTATAGGAAATAAAATATAACAAATCATTTTAATATTAAATATTTTACAATTTTTATTTTTTATTTTTTTTAAGCAATAATCATATAAGAGAAGTTTTTTTCACACTTTTGGAACAATCTAGTGTGGTTTATAGTGAGGACAAGATAGAGAATCAGATCTTGGCACTAGACTAAATATTTTATATAATTAATTTTGAAAAAAAATCTATAATGTTAAATTTACTAAAAGTTAGTTGTATAGAGATATCTTTAGGTGATAATCTCATTGAAAAAATAGCTTAGTATGGGATTATCACCAAAAGATATCTCTATACAATTTATGAATCACAGAAGACAAATTTCATATAGAAAAATTAGTTATTTATGAAAAATTAGTTATTTAAAAAATAAAATTTGGAAAAAGAATGATGAACAGTGAATTTACATTTAAAAACTAAGATTATAGGGAATAAAGTATAACAAATCATTTCAATACTAAATATTTTATATAATTAATTTTGAAAAAAATATCTATAATGTTAAATTTACCAAAAAGTAGTTATTTATAAGAAATTAGTTATTAAAAAAAAAAAAAGGTTGAAAAAGTTCATGAAATTTTGGATGATATGTTGGACATGATGAAGACGTAGTTCTACCAAACTTAAAAAAGAAAAAGATACATTTACTAAAAAATAGTTATTTGAAAATTAAAACGTGAGAAAATAATATTAAATATTTAAACAGTGAATTTTAAAAAGTATTATTTATTTAAAATCTAAGATTATAAAAAATAAAATATAATGAATAATTTAAATATTAAATATTCTATATAATAAATTTTGAAAAAAAAAAAAACTTTTATTTCATATACCATTTATGAGAAATCAGATATTTAAAAATTAAAACGTGTGGAAAAAATGATGGTTTAAACTGTCAATTGAAAAAAAATTATTTAAAAACTAAGATTCAAGAAAATAGAATATAATAAATGATTTGAAATATTTAATATTTTATATAAATAATTTTGAAAAATTTATTATAATGTTAAATTTATTAAAATTTAGTTTTTTAAAAGTTAAAATAATAGAAAATTAAATATTATTTTTGGGATTCAATTGGGTAGTAAGTTAAGTGGGCTTGATTGTGGTGAAAATTTTACAGTTAAGTTTGTCTGAGCCAGAGGTTTTTTGGGATGGGTGATCTTTAGAGAGGCTTTTTGGGATGGGTGACCTCTAGGGAATCCCTGGTTACAGGTGCAAGCCCATAAAAAGATGATTGATGCTATGTAATTCATTTCACTAATTTCAATCCCACATCTTCACCTCTGTAAGCATCACTTCTCATAAAAATGATCATAGATAAATAATTTACTTAACGGTCAATTTACAAAAAAATCAATTATTTAAATTTTTTTTATAGAAAATAAAATATAATAAATAATTTGAATATGAAATATTTTATATAATTAATTTTGAAACAAAAATATCTTAAATTTACAACAACCAAAAAAAATTAGTTAATTAAAAAGTAAAATTATAAAAAATATAATAGAATAAATGGCTTGAATATTAAATATTTATGAGAAATAAGTTAGTTAAAATTAAAAAGTGAGAAAATAGAATATAATGAATAATTTGAATATGAAATATTTTATATAATTAATTTTGAAATAAAAATATATATTTAACAAACTAGATATTTCATAAACTGCCAAGTTTAACAAAAAAAAAAAAACACTAGTTATTTAAAAAAGTAAAATTATAATAAATATAATATAATAAATGGTTTGAATATTAAATATTCCATATACCATTTATGAGAAATCAGTTAGTTAAAATTAAAAAGTGGGAAAAGAATGGGAAAGTTTAAATCGTAAATTGGAAAAAAATATTATTTAAAAACTAAGATTCTATAAAATAGAATATAATAAATGATCTGAAATATTCAATATTTCATATAATTTATTTTGAAAAAAAAAATCTATAATATTAAATTAAAAAAAATTAGTTATTTAAAAACTAAAATTATTATAAAAAATAAAATATAATGAATTATTTAAATATTAAATATTTCATACATAATTTACGAGAATTTGGTTATTTAAAAGTTAAAACATGGGAAATAATGGTAAATCGTTAAACGTTAATTTATTATGTTGAATTTAAATTTATTAACAATTAGTTATTAAAAACTAAAATGATAGAAAATAAAATGTAATGAATTGTTTTAATATTATTTATTTTATATGTAATTTATGAGAAATAAATTTAAGTATGAGGAGTTTTTGCAATGCATTATATTAGATATTATTTTTTGGGATTCAATTGTTTTAAATAAGTCATTCATCTATGACTATTTTTATGAGAGGAAGTCATAAGTGATTAATTTCTCATAATTGAGGAGGTCATAGTTTGCTACCACATTTGCTAAGTGGGTTTGATTGTGGGGAAAACTCAACAGTTAAGCTCGCCCTTGAGCCAGAGGCGGTCTGGAATGGGTGACCTCCCGAGAAGACTGGTTACCTGGTGCAAGCCCCAGAAATGATGATTGATGCTATATGATTAATTTCACTAGTTTCAATCTCACTTTCTTCACCTCCTGTGATCATCACTGATGCAATGTGTACTAAGTGGACTCTTCAAAAATTATGAGAAATTAGTTAGTTATGACTTCTTGGCAAGGAAATGGACATAGATGAATAACTTAATTAATTCACTTGAATCCCAAAAATGATATTTAAAAAATAAATTATTTAAAAAATAAAATGTGGAAAAATAATGATATATGTTTAAATAATAAATTAAAAAATAATATTTAAAATTTAAGATTATAGAAAATAATATATAATGAATGATTTCAATATTTCATATCTAAATAATTTTAGAAAGATATCTAGAAACATACATATTGGGAAGGTCATAAGATTTTAAAATTTTCCATTTTATATATTATTTTATAAAAAAAATATTGTATTAAGTGCTAGATAATAAAATATTAAGTGATAGATTAAAATTGAGATTTTTTTTTTTTTTTTCAAATTTAATAAAAAATAATTTAAAAAGTAGAGTTTTGACACCATCTAAAATGCCCTGATTATCAAAATCTCCATATAAAATAATTTAAAAAGTAGAGTTTTGACACCATCTAAAATGCCCTGATTATCAAAATCTCCACACACACACACACACACACACATATATATATATATATATATATATATATATATATATATATATATATAACTACTTATGCTAATTTATCATCCAAAATTATGTTATTATTTGATAGATATTAATTTTAAGAGTTTAGGTTAATAAGTGGATAAGTTTATTTTTTAAAAGACTTTTACTATTAATAGAAACTTTGATTATGGAGTTTTTTACTAAACTATTTAGACAAATTCTAAGATGACCACATTATTAAATTTTAAAAAAAATTATGTAAAACTTTTTTTTTTTTGAATTTGATAAGAAGTTTAAATTTATTTATTTATTAACTTAATATTTATGATATATTAGTTGAATTATCATATATTTTTATATAAAGATTTAGTTAAGATATTTATTATCAAAATACACATCGATTTAGTCAAATAATATTAAGTAGAGTGGTTTGGTGAACCATTTGCTTTCTCAAATGTATCAATTTAAATTTTAATAAATATATTTTAACTAATATCTTGTAGCATTTATGAAATATTTGTTTTCGAGTTAAAGAAAAATAAAATCACATCAATCTAAATTTATTAATAATTTATTTAAAAATTAAAATAATAAAAAATAGAATATAATAAATTAGTTGAATATTATATCTTAAATGATAAATTAGTTATCTAAAAATTAAGATCCTAGAAAATAGAATAAAAGAAATTATTTGAATGTTAAATATTTCATATAATTAACTTTGAAAAAGAAATTAACTACAATGTTAAATTTACCAAAAAATAGTTCAAATAAAAATAAAAATTATAGATTAAAAAAATATAATATAATAAATTATTTGAATATAGGTGCAATTTATGAGAAAATAGTGGTTTAAAAAGTAAAACTTGGGAAAATAATGATAAGTATTTAAAGGGTCAATTCACATATATATTTAAAATTAAAATTATATAAAATAGAATATAATGAATAATTTGATTATGAAATTATTTCATATAATTATTAAATAAAAAAATTATTTATAAAAAAAATATTTTATTAAAAAGTAGATTAATGGACCAGTTTGATTTTTTTTCAATTTTTTTGGTTATATTTAAAGGAATTAATTTTGACATAGTCTAAAATGACCAAATTATCAAAATTTCAAAAAAAATCAATGAATTATATATATATATATATATATATATATATATATATATATATATAGAGTTGAGCATATCTACTTATTAATTCATTCTTTATTATTTATGATGTATTAGTTAGTTTATCATCCAAAAAATATGTCATTATTTTATATATTAGAATACTTTAAAATTTTCATTTTTTAATTAATTTTAATATTTAAAAAAAATATTATGTTAGGGAGTAATTTATTAAATGCATGAGTTTATTTCTTTTTAAAGAGTTCCACTTAATTGATAGGAATTTTGATTATAGAAAATTTTCCTAAAGCATTTTGACACATTCTAAGATGACCAAATCATTAAAATTTAAAAAAAAAAAAATTGTAAAACTTAAAAAAAAATACATATTATAATAGTTTGATTAGATGTTTGAATTTGTTCAGTTATTAAATTAATTTTATGCAAATTATTATGACATAATAGTTGCATTGTCACATATCTTTATATAAAAAATTAGTCCACATTTTTATTATCAACATCACATTAATTTAATCAAAATATCTTAAGGTAGAATGATTTGGTGAATAATTCACTTTCCCAATTACATAGTGATGGATAAAAAATAACTTTTCAATATTAGCAATTTTTATAACAATAACTTTCTAATTTTAACATTTACATCAAATTTATATATATATAATTTAATGAAAAATTAATAACTATATAAATATCTCACTATGAAAAATCTAATATTTAGCTAATCCATGTGACTCATATTTTTAGTAGCTATTTCATTCAACCTTAAACCTTAATCAAATCCACTTGTTTAACATAAAGCTCATTGAATCGAGGTATGCATGTTCGATGGCATGGATCTAAATAAATCTTACGTAATGACCATATAAATATATCAATATGGGAAAATAATCTAACCCATTATATGCTTGGAGTCGCTCAGCCTTATTTTATGGAGTCGTCTAACGAGCCGGAGGAATTGCCCAGACGGTCAAAATTGGCCGGAATCCGGGCCCAAAAAATTTAAAAAATCTTGCAGAAACAGTGTTTGAATCCTGATTTTGACATTGGAAATGGATTCAGCACCATCAAAAACCTGTAGGACACCCAAAATATTAAACTTTGATAGTTATAACATGGTTTAGAAAAATTCTTGCCGGATTTTCTGAAAATCTTATCGGAATTTTCATGATTTTCAGGGCGATTCCTCTGGCTAGTTAGACTACGGCTTATTTTATTCTATTTCAAAGCTTGCAACATTACTAAATCAAATCCATTTCTTTAACTCAAAGTTCATTGAATTGGTTTCAAAGGAAATAATTTTGAATTTTTTAAGTTTCAATTTTTGGCTCTATGAAGGTCAAGTCAGCCCTCCAAACGATTAAGTCAGTATGGTTTGTTGTGGCACCCATTCAGCCTTGCAAAAGACTATATAAGGCACTCGACCTCTTCCTTTTTGCATAATTGGAAGCACATGTCACAAGACATAGTATCTTCTACTCATCTAAACAAAGGAGACAAGACAAGAAGAACGAATATAATCCAATAATTCTCTCTATCTATTTGATCTCACACGAGTGAATTCTCTCTTTTTTTTTTACCTCGTACATGTGGAAGACAAACCAAATTTTTGCGCATATCTCGGTAGCAGGACCAAGGTTTTCTAGGTGCAGAACAAGGCTGAGATTCGGCCCTAGCATATCAAACTAGGTTGAGGTTATCAGGTAGCATTTTGACTTGATAAGGAGGAAGTTTGACTAGGTTTGACCTAGGTTCGGTCATTGGTCAGTTTGAATTTACTTTCACTAGGAAATCAAAATGTATCTCTTGTTAAAATGGACAAATTCTCTAAGAAAAGGTTTTTGGGTTTTTCCCCTGGTTTGGTGTTTTCCCGGGATAAATCGTGTGTCTCTTGTGTTTGGTTATCTCTACTGTTATTATTGTTTTAATGTTGAATATTTTATTGTATAATTGCTTAATGATGAATGTGATACATAAAGAACCAATTCAGATATCTTTGGAAGTAATTATCAGTTAAGGAAATAAGGAAAAATTAACATGGTATCAAAGCCTTGTTAAAGAGAAACCACTAATAGGCCAAGTCAAGGATGGTCAAATCAAAAGAGGTCAAGTCAAGGAAGGTTTTAATTTTGTCTAAATGAACCTTTATAAATCATTGCATGATGGATGCACATTATTTAAAAATATCATCTGATTTCATGAGGTCTTGCATAACTGAAGGATTAAGCCAAGTTATTTGGAATTCATTTGGTGTTTTCTCCATGGTATAGGAGGGAATCTCTATGGATTTTTTCAGACCCTCTAAGGTCATTCAACCCTCTGTGGTAGGGAATTTTCTAAGCCATTTTTCTACATGGAGAAAATTTATTTGGATATGAGATGTTTTTTTATCTATCCAGATCAAAATAACACAGAAACATAATAAAAGATACATCAATGACTATATAATAAGCCACTTCGAGGGGAAAACATACCTTTACATCACATAAATGAAACATTTTTGGTTATTTCAAATGGAAAAACCTCCTTGGCATATATAGGAGTCTAAAGGGTCAAAATATAATTAGGGCCTACATAACAATAACAATAATGTAAGGGAACAACAATAAAAATAGTGGGATTATGTGGGGCGCAACAATACCAATATGGGGGCTAAAGTAGTATTATAGGGACCTAACATGTTTGGGTTTAATCTTTATATCCTTTTGTGGTGATCCATTCATGACAAGATTAAAGTACTAAGGCTAATTCGAGTCTACTCGTAAGGCCTTTTTCTGATTTTCATGGGCTTATTGCAGGCACCTTTGAGGTTTTTTCAAAGATGATTCTCATGACTAAGGCATAGTTGAAGCTCAACATGTTCCTATGAGGCTTATTTAGATGTTTAAGGTTAGTTTTAAAGGCTACAACTGAGGCATAACTTTGCTTTATCTTCAATCATCTCCCGGTCAATTAAAGTGTGTTCTTGTGGTATAGTTCATACCCTATGTGGATTCTTTTTCAATGATTCGATATCTTATCCTTTTTTGATTTATTTGGCTCCCCGTCTAACATATTTGAGCTATATATGAGGTAGGTACGATGAATCTGTAGAGTGTATAGAAGTCACACTTGGAAGCATATCTTTGAGGCCTATTATCCCCTCTTCTTAGTAGAATTCAGTGGATCTTTTCTTCAAAATTTATGAGGTTAAAATAAACTTGAAAGAAGTTTTTTCAACCTTATTCTAGGTCTCTTTGGAGGCTTATATGTTGATTGTTTCTTAAGGATTGATTCAAGCATAGATTGGCATCTGAATTAGGACCACAAATAGGGTCTATTGAAAGGAAAGATACACCCTGGTTAGGGATCTATCTAAGGGTTTTTAAGTCCTTTTTTCAAAAAAATTTGCATGACCATTTCAATTGTAGAGATTGAAGTTTATATAGGAGAAGTGTGTTAACTTGGTGAAGTCTACTTGAGTCATATTAGAATGATGATACATGAAGCTTGTTTGGACAGTCTCTGGGGACTGTGTTGAATCTTGTTTAAGAAGCCAAAAATTAAAGTTAAATACTCTTGCTAAAATAAGGTTGATTTGAAAATATTTCCATAAGTTTTGTGTAATTTGGGTCAAATAAACTTCCTATCGAAATATGGGATTCCTTGTATATGTTGAGCCAGAATAAATTGTGATAAAAGGCTCTATAATTCTTGAAAAAGTTAATAAACTTAGGGTTTTGTAAAACCCTTGAAGACCTAAAAAACATTGTCTGGATTTAAGTCTTTGTGCCCTGAGTTTCAACATACTATAAGACATTTGTTCAACAGTAGAAGTATTGTTTTGAAGTTGAAAAATGCTAATACCTTGTATGACTAAAGGTTCTTGTCAAATATGGAAAGGATGACTTGCATTGTATTATTGTAACTATAATAGATGAAATATTCCACTAAATTCGGTGCTTGATTCATGTTGAAAAAATTAGTATATGGTATATTTTTCCATCAAGTATTTGAGAAATTACCAACTTGATTTCATTCAAGAAAGTTGCTTCGGAAACAGAGGGAAATGAGAAGAAGAGTCATAACACCTGTGCTATGAGACCTTCTTGGAAGATCTGATAGTCCTATAGTTTGTAAACCCTAGATAAATCTTCAATGATATTATTAAGAAATTCCTAGAGTCTGTGGACGAACCCCCAGAGTTAGAGCATGGAAAGTTGATGATTTTTTTGAACAAAGAAACTCTAAGTAAGGAAAGCAACTTGGAGTAGTGGTTGATGATGAGGATGAAGATGGATTTGAAAAGAAAGAAAGGATCAAGTGGGAGTTTTCAAATTCCCATCAATCCTAAAAAGATAAATATCTTATATCTCTCCTCCTTGATTATTATTTTTTTGATTTGTTAGCCTCTTTTCTTGTTTCTTTAGTTGGGTTATAATAATTTTTTTATTTGAGGATTGTAGGAAATTTTGAAGAATTCCAAGGCTCTGATAGTATATGGAAGTATTGGAAGAATGAAGTAAACTTTGTGATAAGAATATTATCCCTAAAGTGATTCGTGTTCGAGAGGGATAAATTGTACTAACCATAAGGGCTCTAGAAGCAAGCAGGCCAACAAGTTTGAAGGATTGAAGAAGAGTGAATCAGATTATCCACAGTGTTAACAAAAAATGGTCGATGTTTCGATCCCAACAAGGATCCATATTCAGGTTATTTTATAACAAGGATTCATAAAATGTCCTGAAGATGGATCCTCGTTGGGATTCAAAACATCGATGAATTTCTGCTAACACTGTGAAGAATCCGATTCACTCTTCTTCAATTAACAACCACATAAGCTTAAAAACCATCAAGTTTTAAGGATGTCGTTGTACCTAGATCTGTGGAAAATCAAGATGAATTCAAGGTGGATTTACAAGATCAAAAATTTAGGTGATGGAAAGAAAGTCATTGGCCATGATATCTAATCTGATGAAGTTGAGGAAAAGGGAGAAGCCTATATTGTCTCGGCAAGATTTTTTTTAGTAATATAATGACTGCAAAGCAAATATGATGATGGATTATAGTTGGTCAGTTTATGGTCGATCCAAGGCATGTGGCACAACATGTGTTGAATTTGTTTGGAAAGTTGTGAAGCAGGGTAGCTTCAATATTGTTTAAGGAATTACGGGAAACATCTGTGATCACAGGTCATAGCACATGATACAAAAGGAGTAGTGAGGCTCCTGTCTATTTATATGGTCAAGCTAGTTGTTGAAATTACCATCAATCCTTTTTAATTGGATCAAGTTGATGTAATTTGGATAAGCTTGGAGTGATTGAGAATGTTTCCCTTGGTTAAAGGGATTGTTGATGTTATAGAAGCTATGGGAAAATATTTCTCCCTTAGTCATGGGGTTTTAACCAAGAATCCATGGATTTTGGTTGGAGAGATTTGCACAATAAGCATCTAATCCTAGATTTCTCTCTTGTTCATGGGGTTCGACCTAAAAGCCATGGAGTTGGGATGGGGAGATTGTATCAATAAGCATAAAAGAATATATTTCTCCCTTATTCATGGGGTTTGACCTAGAAGCCATGGTATTTTGTTGGGGATATTGGCTTTGTAAGAATCAAGGTCTGGATTCTTTCCTTGTTCATGGATTTTTGACCATATTTCCATGGGGTTTGGCTAGTGGGTTGAGCTTGTGCCTCATAGCATCGAAAAGGTATTTACCATTCATGACATGTGACAACATGTGAGAATGGTAAATGGGCCTTGGGTTCACCTTAGGGTCAAGTGGAGTTCCTGACATGTATCCTAGTGACAACTTGTTGAGTTGGTTACCCTAGGACTAGTGGGTCACTAGTTCCTCCTTTGATGTTGATGCAGGTATGATTTCCTCATGGTTATGGTATTGAACATGAGGTGGATGGATTCATCAACATTTATGAGATAATTTAACCTTTTATTCGAATAGATATTTTTTTTAACAAGAGAACATATGAGGAATTCATTATGGATACCTCTCTAGCTAAGAGGGAGTGTTGAATTTTGTAGCCATGTTTGGTCTTCATAATTAATAATTTATTGCTTCAAAATATACATGTAATAGTAAATAGAAGACATGCTCTTCATGCCGATTTAAAAATAAATAGTTTATAATATTTTTAATTTGAATTTTTGGATCCAAGAAGGTCAATGATCCAAAATGACTGTATTAGTTTTTTTGTGCTAAGTGTCTTTCAATTTTAAAAACAAGTGCATAATTGGTTCATTAGTTTGCATAAGGATTGAGGAGTTTGTTCATGAATTGTAGATGATTTTTAGTGAATTAGAAGCATAAAATAAGCATAAATAACACTGAACAACATTGTAAAACAGAGAAATAAGTTACCACATGATTTCTACACAGCAGGCATGATGAAGCAGTTCACCCCTCCTGGGCTACATTTGCTGGTCCAGCTCTCAATGGCTTGTCCATCTTTCATTAAGCTCAAAATTTTTCTATTACATGTAGTTACAGTGCTATAATGGATGTTTTCTCTACACCAATGGCTTCAGAATGCTCCAATTAGTCAAAAATGACTCTTCATTCACTTAGAATGGGCGAAAATTGAGTCTCCTACTCTTTTGCCCAGTATCTCCTAGGAAAACTCCACTAAAAGTGGAGAACTCCACTTAACTGGAGTTAAAAATGGGCAGGCTGCCAAAAATGGTGCGCCCCTAACCTTTTTTGTCGAAAATGACTACCCATTTAATTTTACATTTGGGCGGTGGCCACATGCGCACCCCAAAACTGTTATACAAATCGATGGTTAGCGGAACTCACGGTGTAACTACAGTTTTAAATTTTGAATCGTGGTTGAATTCCCATCGGTTATCACTGACTGCGTGAAGGTTGGAGACGTTAATGGTTGGCATGTGACAATACATATTGGGGACCGCTGGCAGGTTGGGACCGTCGACGATTCCCAACCCCCAAATGCTTTTGCACTACAACATAAATTAAACCCAACATTCAATAATGTTAAGAGTATCGTGTAGTGCGGATGGTAAACAGTTGTGCATACCTGGGGGAGGTCAGGGGGTCGAGCCCTATTGCCTCCCATAAAATTTGGATATATAGTTGTAGGGCCATGTGGCTGTCTTAAGGTTGGCCACGTGGCAACTTCTAATTGGCTCATCAATCCGTACCCCTAATAGTACAAGGACACTTGTCAACTTGTGATTGGTCCTGAGAAAGGAATATTCCAAGGAATATTCTTTTTTTTTGCTGACTGTACATCCACCTTGCTGACTGTGCATCCCAGTCAAACCTGGTCAAACTATCTCAATTTTACTTATTTGGCATTTGGATCCAAATGCAATATCGTCCTCGTAAGACATCGGTTTTTCGAACCGTTTGCGGCGTGGAGTCACGAAGACGAGATCTACACAATCGTCCTGGTTTCAGCCCAATCCTGTAACTTTCAAATTTTGAGAAAAAATTATGAACTCCTGATTATTCCTCCCCATTGGGAAGCTTTTGGATCCCCAAAGACATAATTACCTATTTAGTAGATGAGGGTACAAATCCCTCACCTTTCCAACCTCCATCCATTTTTCCTTGCTGGGTTTAGTGCCTTTGAGACCAACTCGAAGGTAGTCAACACTTCCCCTCTTTGATGCTCTTTTCCTCCTATCAAGAATTGTATCTTCTTTGAGCTCATCCATAAATTCTAGTGAGAAATATTCAATAGAAGGTAGTTGAACATCACTTCCTTGGTCATCGAACAAAGGTGGCTCGTACAAGCGTAAGTTTTCAACATTAACAACTAAACACATTTGCATGTAAGAAGGCAAGTCAAGTTGTAATGCATTATTACCAACTTTATTTATGATCTTGAAAGGACCATAGCGAATGGGTTTGATTTTTTTACCTTCCCCTTGCATCCTTTCTTTGCTAATGTGCAGCCATACCTCATCTCCCTCTTGAAACTTGTGATCAACCCTGTGTTTTTCATGCCTCTCTTTGTATTTTCTTTGACTTTTCTCAAGATGTTCTTGAACTTGTTGATGTATAATCTGAATTTGATCAATGAACTTTTGAGCCTTATCAATATCTCTATGGCCATCGATTGCAACATCCTTCCCAAAGATGAAGTCTAATGGCTATTTAGGCAAATACCCAAAGCATACTTCAAAAGGTGAGGTTTGTGTTGAAGAGTGCTTTGCCTGGTTGTAAGTGTGTTGAATGTAATGCAGTTGTTCATCCCACAACATAGGATGTTTGCTGTAGTATCCTCTCAATAGATGCACACCTGTTCTGTTCACCACCTATGTTTGTCCATATGTTTGTGGATGAAAAGTGATACTCTTTTTCAACTTTGTGTCCATCATTCTCCATAGATTTGACCAAAAATTCCCAATTAACCTGGAATCCCTGTCACTAACAATAGAAGTGGGAAATCCAAAATGAACCCAAAAATTTTGAAAATAAAGTTCAACAGTTTGTTCAGCAGTATTGGTTTTCTTACATGGCATAAGTATACACATTTTACTGAATCTATCCACAACTACAAAAAGATAATTATGTTTCTTTCTTGACATAGGTAGACCTCCAACAAAATCCATGGAGACACTCTACCATGGCCTTGATGGTATTGGTAGTGGCATGTACAATCCAATATTCCTATTACTAGGCTTACTTGTTGCACACATAGAACAACTTCTTATAAAACGTGACACACTATCTATCATGTGAGGCTAATAACAATACCTTTGTAGATGCACCATTGTTTTTCTTACCCCAAAGTGTCTAGAAATAAGAGAAGAATGAGCTTATCTCATGACACTCAGCCTCTCTCCTTGTGGAATACATAGCTTGCCCAAACGAAATAGCAAAGTGTTATGCATGTGATAATCTTTTACTTCAACTTGATTCCCTTAACTCAAACTAGCATATACACCTTGGAAATAAATGTCATGTGAATATTGTTCTATGTAACTCTCATGTACAATAGAATCATTTTTGAGTAAAGTAGAAGCACTAATGATTGGTCTCGAAATCATATCTGCAACTTTACTGAATATATATTTCTTGTACCTTATAACCATGTGAAATTGTTGAATAAATCCCATCCACCTAAAATGTCTTGATTGCTGCAATTTTGTTTGCGACTGCAAGTATTGTAATGGTTGGTAATCGGTGTGTACAATAGTCTCTTTACCCATCAAATAGTGTTTCCACTTCTTGACACTTTGTACCAATGCAAATAGTTCTTTTTCATATGTAGGATAATTAGTCACAAAACCATTAAAATTTTCTGAATGAAAGGCGATAGGCTTACCATGCTGGAAAGTATTGTGCCCATGGCATAATCACTAGCATTACTTTGTATATCGAATGGTTGTCTCAAATTTGGTAATGCAAGGACTGGAGCTGAACTGATCTTATATTTTAAAGCTTCAAAAGCTTGCTATTGTTTGCCTCCCCATTGGAAGCATTTCTTCACACTTGTCACTACATGCATAGGAGCTGTGATGGAAGAAAAGTTAGCAATAAAATTCCTCCAATATTGAGCTGCACCTAAGAAACTTCTTACCTCGATAACTGTTTTGGGTGTGGGCCAATTCTCAATGGCCTCCACTTTAGAAGGATCAATCCTCAATTCTCCTCCTCCTACAATATGTCCCAAATAGACGAAAGGAGTCTTTCCAAACTCACATTTTGACATCTTAAGAAACAATTTCTCTTTCTTCAAAATATCAAGCACTCTATTCACATGCAAGGCATGATATTCTCTTGTTTTGCTGAAAATTAAAATGTAATATAAGTACACAATAAAAAATTCATCAAGGAATGGTCGCAAAACATTATCCATAACTCGCATGGAAGTTGTTGGTGCATTATACAAAACAAAAGGCATAACTAGCCACTCAAAGAGTCCTTGTTTGGTTATGAATGCAGTTTTCCATATATCACTTTCTTCAATTCTTACTTGATGATATCCACTTTGTAAATCTAACTTAGTGAAAAACTTTGCTTCTTTTCAGCTGATCAAGAAAATCATCTATTCTTGGGAGTGGGTAACGATTTTTTACCATAATCTTGTTCAAAGCTCGAAAATCTACACATATGCGCCAAGTCTCATCTTTCTTTGGTATCAAGACTATGGGTGAATAGCATGGCAAGGTGCTTTACCTTATGATTCCTTTATCCAACATTTCTTAGATTTTCCTCTTTATTTCAGCATTCTCCATTATCGACATGTGATACATATCGATGTTTGGAAGAGGACAATATTTCTACAACTAAATATCATGTTGAATTTCTCTTTTTGGAGGCAATCATGTTGGCTCTTGAAACATCTCATGATGTCCATTAACCACATCATATAATTATGATTTCAACTTAGGATCACATCCCTCAAAACATTCCTGATCAATATCAGCTTTAGGCTTAATCATAAGAAGAACAAAATTATTACTTGAATTTACCAGCCTCTTTACTTGTCCAACATTTACCAAAGCAATGTTTGTCTTCTTGTGATGTCCTCTAACAATGAACTCCTTGCCATATTTGAATAAATTATACTTGTTCTCATGGCGATAGAAGATTGGTTTCCTGTCATACAAGTAAGGAATCCCTAATTCAATTCCAGTTATGTCAAGCGGAACCACGTCTAATTCAACTGTGTCAACAAAGCTTACAGTGATTTCAAACCTCAATATACATTTCTTTGAAACCTGCAGATTTTCATCCTTACAAATCCAACCCAATGGATATGGTTTTGGATGTGTTATGGTCTCAAGGTTAAGTTTCTTGACCAAATATTCAGAGATTAAGTTTTCTTGTTACCCACTATCAAACATGGTGTCAATCTTGGTATGTATGGATATGACCCTCACATGAAACATTTCTATTCTTTATTCTTCATTTGGAGTGTTTATGTGATAGTTTTATGTACTGGTACTGGTTTAGTTTCAATTTATTTTCCCTTCATGTTATTCAATCCCATGGCTGTGATTTTAGTTTCATCACCTGAATAAGATCCTAAATCATGTTGAGCTATAGCAACAATTTTATGTTTCCCTTTGTTATTGGGTTTCTTTGGCCTCAATTCAGGATGTAATTTCCACCAATGAGTTTCATCATAGCCTTCCTTTGAACAATGTTTACAAATCACTTTTCTCCCTCTTTCTTAATAGATGCATTAATTTTGTTTTTACCTTTTGAGGCTTTTTCCTTGGCATTACCCTTAAAAGTTTTCTTTCTACCCTCTTCAGAAATGTTCTTCCCTCTAGCTTCTAGATGTGTGGCCTGAACACAAACTTCATCTAGACTAGTGGGGTTAAACATGAGAATAGTATGTTTTAGGTAGCTATATAAGCCTCCTATGTACTTTAGCAAAGTGTCTTGACTCTGAAAATCCACCCCTAATAAGAGATCTCTTCTCCTAAATTCTTGGGTGTATTCTTGCACATTTTGTCCCTTTAACTGCCTAAAGTTCTGCCAGTTCGTATGGATTTTTTCATATGAGCTAATGGATAAAACTATTTTTTAATAGCAGTAATGAAATCTGGCCATGATAGAATAATCTTACCATGTTTCTTGATTTCCTCCTTTGTCTTGGCTTCCCACCAAACTAGTGTTGCATTTTCTATTCTCAAAGAAGCTAATTGAATTTTTGTATCATCATCTTGAAGGTTCTGTATTCTCAAATAGACCTCCAATTGTCAAATCCAATTATCTAGCTTGTCTTCATTTACTTCAATATTAAACATTGGTAATTCAAACTTAACATCAAGTTTTAATAAAGGAGATTTACCAGTGCTCTTGGACTTGTGTGGTCGATGTACTGAAGAAGAAGTAGGAGATGAAGATGATGATGATGATGATGAGGGTGAAGATGGTGGCTCTCCATTGCCTCCATTTCCTCCATTTCCTTTCTTTGACTTGTCTTCATCATGTTGACCTCTTGAAGATCCCTGTCCTTCCTTGTGAGGTTTAGATCCTTCTCCTTCCAGTCTCTTATTTCTTTCTTGATAATCAATAATTCTAACCATCTCAGTCATGTCAATAAATGCTTTCCTGAACACTCTTCTTCCTCCTTAGGGTAAAATTCTTCATGAATTTCTCCTTCCTAATGAGGCATGCTTAATGGAGATTCTTCTTCTTTAGGAGGTGAACTAGGTGGTATAGATTGTGGAAATCTTGCTCTCCTTTACTTTTGCTCCTTTTGAGACCCTTCTGCTTCCACCAGTTTGCCTTCTCCCCTTTTGAGCTTGAGCCTTGTAAGCATATAAAACTTGCAAACAGTTAAAAAATTATTTGCACTAAACAACACCAGAGAATAAACTCTAGCTCTAATACCAATCTGATCTGAAATGATTGTATTAATTTTGCTGTGCTAAGCGTCTTTCAGTTTTAAAAACAAGTGCATGATTGGTTCATTAGTTTGCATAAGGATTGAGGAGTTTGTTCATGATTTGTAGATGATTTTTAGTGAATTATAAGCATAAATAACACTGAATAGCAATGTAAAATAGAGAAATAATTCACCACATGATTTCTACACAGCAAACATGATGAAGCAGTTCACCCTTCTTGGGCTACATCTGTTGGTCCAGCTCCCAATGGCTTGTCCATCTTTCATTTTGCTCAAAATTTTGATATTACATGTAGTTACAATGCTCTAATGGGTTTTATCTCTACACCAATGGCTCCAAAATGCTCCAATTAGTCAAAAATGACTCTTCATTCACTCATAATGGGTGAAAATTGAGTCTCCTACTCTTTTGCTCAGTATCCCCTAGGAAAACTCCACTAAAAGTGGAGAACTCCACTTAACTAGAGTTAAAAATGGGCAGGCCACCAAAAACGCCACTCCCCTAACCTTTTCCATCGAAAATTACTGTACATTTAATATGACAGTTGGGCGGTGGCCACATACGCATCCTTAGACTGTTACACAAACCGGCAGTTAGCGGAACTTGCGGTGTAACTGCGGTTTTAAAGTTTGAATCATGGTTGAATTCCTGTCGCTTAGCGCTGACCGTGTGGAGGTTGGAGACATTAGCGGTTGGCATGTGACAATACATATCGGTGACCATTGGCGGGTTGGGACCGTCGGTGGTTCCCAACCCCCAAATGCTTTTGCACTACAATGTAAGTTAAACTCGACATCCAATATGGTTAAGAAACTTGTGTAGTGTGGATGGTAAATGGTTGTGCATTATCGAGGGAGGTCAGGGGGTCGAGCCCTGCTGCCTCCCATAAAATTTTGATACAAAATTGTAGGGTCACGTGGCGGCCTCAGGGCTGGCCACATGGCAGCTTCTAATTGACTCATCAATCCATACCCCAAATAGTACAAGGACACTTGTCAACCTATGATTGGTACTGAGAAAGGAATATTCCTAGGAATATTATCTCTTTTTTCTGACTGTACATCCACCTTG
Source organism: Pinus albicaulis (assembly GCA_034641835.2). Lineage (NCBI taxonomy): Eukaryota > Viridiplantae > Streptophyta > Pinopsida > Pinales > Pinaceae > Pinus > Pinus albicaulis. The sequence goes on along the minus strand of CM076583.1, from coordinate 835,186,050 downwards.
ATGACTGTGCATCCCAGTCAAACCTGGTCAAACTGTCACAATTTTACCTGTTTGGCATTTCTATCAGAACACAATATCTTCCTCATACGACATCAGTTTTTCGAACCGTTCGTGGTGCCATAATCAGGAAGACGAGATCTACGCAACCGTCCTAGTTTCAACCCAATCCTGTAATTTTGAATATTGAGCAAAATTTATGAACTCCTGATCAGTCAAGTTGGCCCTCCAAGTGATAAAGTTTTCCTAGCTTGTTGTGGCACCCATTCAACCTCCCAAAAGACTATATAAGAAACGAGTCAACCTCCTCCTTTCGGCACAATTTGAATCACATACAAGACATAATTTCTTCTTCTTATCTAAACGAAGGAGACAATACAATAAGAACAAAGATAATCCAAAAATTATATCTCTCTCTATTTTAGCTCATACATGTGAATTCTCTATCTTTTTGTGACCTCACACATGTGGAATACATGTCAAATTTTGGGCATATCTAGGTAGGAGGACCAAGGTTTTTTGGGTGCAGAAGAGGGCTGAAATTTGGCCCTAGTATATCAAATTATGCTGAGGGTATTAGGCAACATTTTTACTTGACAAGAAGGAATTTTGACCAAGTTTGACTTGGGTTTTCTCACTAGTCAATTTGACTTACTTTCACTAGGAAATCATAATGTATCTCATGTTGAAACAAACAAATTCTCTAAGAAAATGTTGTTTGGTTTTTCCCCTGTTTTGAGGTTTTCCCAGGCTAAATATTGTGTCTCTTGTGTTTGGCTACCTATATTGTCATTATCGTTTTATTGTTGAATATTTTCTTGTATAATTGCTTAATGATGAATGTGAAACATCAAGAACTAATTAAGATATCAGTGGAAGTAAAAATTAGTTAAGGAAATCTAGAAAAATCAACATATTTCAATGAGAAAGTGATTATCATGGCCCCATGGTTATTTGATGTGAGCTAGGACCTTCTTATGTCCTTACCACCTTTTATAATTTTAAATTTCACACCTTGATTGTATTATGAAGTGTTATAAGAATTATGTTTGTGTTGTGACACTAATGATTATAGATAAAACCATCCTAGATCCATATTGACTCCAAATCTATCAAACACTAAGAGGGATCAAATTTCTTAATGGAACAAGGTGTTAGTATGAATCTTGATTCGAGGTGTATGGAAAAAGACCACTTTAGCTGCGCATAACAAACAACCTGAACATCAGAAATGACTGCTAATATCTTCAGATCTACAGATAGATGATCAAGACAAATGCTACAAAAATATAGATCTATGCTTTAGAAGACATTAAATAGTAGAAAAATAAGATTTACTCCATAGATCCAATAGACAAGACAATAATATATCCAATGAAATTTTTATTAATGGCACCTGGGAGGAAAACACAAGAGGGTGTTCCCTGTTCTCCTCAATGGGATGGGTTCTTGTAAGTCCTCAACACTTCAGATTTAGGATTCCTCTCTATTGATGGTGTAGAAAACCCAGACACAAATGGAAAAATATGGCTATGATAGTGGATTAATAGCCAGACCAAGAGTTGAGATCTAGAGTGATCTTTTGGCAACAAAAGGTGACAAATGAATGGGAAAACCCTTCTATTTATAACAAAATATTGAGTTAGTCTAGAGATTGGTGCATAATTAAAATATTATTAACCAAATCTAGATCAAAATTTTATGGAATATTTTATTATATTTGTTGGAGGGAAAAGGAATTTGACTTGAGTCAAATCCCCTTATTTGTAAATAATAAATAAATAAATGATTTATTTATCATTTTAAGGATGTGATTAAGTAATAATAAATAAATAAATGATTTATTTATCATTTTAAGAATATGGTTGAGTAATAATCAAATAAATAATGATTTATTTAATTATTTAAGGGTGAATTAGTCATATTTAACAAAGAATATTATTTAAATAAGATTTAAACAATTATTCTTTAGAAAATAATAAGATAAATAATGATTTTTCTAATTAATTTCTTTGTTTTGGGTTAAATATAACTAGAAATATTAATTAAACCACTGTTTAACTAATTATTTCTTGAGGAAAATCAAACAAATATATATTTAATTAATATTTCCTTATGGGGTTTCCTGTTTAGACCATAAACAACTTAATAAAGGTAATTTACTAAGTTATTTTCATAGTGAAAGCAACTTTACTTGGGGCAAAATTGGTCTTACATGATGTACTTGGGTCCATCTAATGAAAATAGGTTAGATGACAAAAAAATGGTGTAACAGATTGCCCCCCAGCGTGTGAGCATTAGGAGCTAATCGTATGACCGAAGTACATTGTAAGAACTCAATCACTAGACATCGAAGGGGAAGTCAAAGAGAGAGAAGTATAAGGTAAACCAAAGTGCTGAAAGAACTAGACCCTGAGGAGGTGACTTGTAGGTGCGACAAGTCTTCTTGATGAGTGAGTACCTGCTATAGGTAGCGGGGGAGGCATACCTATGCCCGCCGAGGCAATAGTACACACAATAAGGTGCCTGGAAAACCATGGAACACAATAATAAAGCATATGCTGGCCTAAACATGAGCTAGATAAATAACACGATAATGAATCCCACATACATATTGTGTCTGGGATAATAGCTAGGGCTTGTACAATAATGTCTGAGTACATGAGATATAAATACAACCCATATGCCCCTGAAAACAGGAAAGGGCTCTAAAAATCTGACTGATACATGCAAAAAAAAAGGCACTGCAAGCGGCTGAGGCCGGCATCATCAAATGTATGGAGCTGCATCGAAGGCTGTAATGAAGATGTCATCCAAGTGTGTGGGGGGATACCTGTAGGGCCACCCCCTCATGAGGACTGAGACATCTCACACACACTCGGGAATCATCGATGTCAGTTGCTACATCATTGAACCATCAAGTATACAGATCTCGATAATGCTGAAAGGAGATGGAGTTGAGAAGCAATCAATTCAAAGGCCAATAAGGATTCCCTCTGCCTGATCCGAGGTACCGAACAAAAGTGGAAGCTGGGACCAAGGTACATCGCCCTCTAGACCTGTCTTTTGGAATGAATGGGTTGATGTCGACATAAGGAGGTCTTCCATAGGTGAGGTAATAAGGGATCCTCACTTAAGGCACGAGGTAAAATAGTAGAGCGACTGACAGACTGACACCAATGATGATGATAAAATGGGGGGAAATGAGGAGCGAATGGACGACTTCCCTTGTTAGAGCATAAACAACATGGATGACTTGGCAGTGACTGACACAATATCATGGGGGATAGGGGATAATGGGATTGAAGGCCAAAATGAGCGACATGAAGAGAAACCAGGCAATGAATGATGGAGGACTATAGTGGGGTGCGAGGTAACTCGGGATAAACTCCATGAAAGCAATGATGACTCAACTTGAATTCTCTAAACAAGGGTGACTCGATGGTGCTACCGGACAGGAAAAGGGTCCAATGGGGACCATAAAGGCATGAGTACAAGATGGTAACTCATGACGAAAGTCAACACAAGTGTGGACAAGTATGGAGGCAACATGGTGCCCCCGGTACGAGTGTTACAAGTGAAGAAATTCGATTTTGAGGAAGGGTGAAGTGGCGCTTCATGGGAAAAGTGTGTCCTGGTGAAGTATCAAATCACTAAAAAATAACAGATACCCGTTTGAGGGCTCGGTGAGAGATTTCCAACGGTGCGGACAGTTTATGGAGCTATGGTTGGATCGCAGCAGGTGAAAGAAAAAACAGGGGTTTCTCTTTTAATAAGGCATTTTCCCTCCAAAATAATTCATTTGCATGTGGAACTGTGGTGAATGTAGAGAGGAGAGAAGGCCCTAAATCTTGCAGCAATCTTAGCGGACAAACTGACCATTGGAATCGAGATCCGTCAGTTGCAGGTAAGAGGCCTAGCCCTAATCTTTCTTTTCAGTGGATTAAAAGTTCATATTAGGTCCCTAAGGCCCAATAACAACTCTCTACTCCTCTCTACGGCCGGGTCGCACTTTTTGGGGTAAAAAGTGCGACCTGGGTAGCAAGTTTTGGCCAAAAAAGTGTGACTTGTCCCAGGTTTAGGCCTAAAAAGTGCGACCTGTCCAGGAGGGGTGCTTATGTGTTTTGTTTTTGGCTGAGTGCTAGGGTTTTTTTGATGAGCAACAGTCTTTCCTATATGTATACTGATAAATATGATGGTTTTGTGCAGGTATGGTAGAATTACGGATCAATTGGAGAGAGAGAGACCTGGGTGCTTTACGGTTGGAGATTCGTGAGGATCAGGGTGTCCGCAGTGCTTTGGCTAGGTTTGGGGTTCTAATGTTTGTGGAGAACCCTTTGATGAGAGCTGGGGAGCCCTTATTGGCCCAAATTTTCAGCTATTGGGATCCAGACCATGATGTCTTTATAGTGCAGGGGCACCAGATTGAGTTGACAGTCCAGGACATATATTTCCTGACTGGTCTTCCACCACTTGGGATGGTAGGGAATACTCAACCAGTATTACCGCATGGGTGGAACATCAGAGTTTTTAGAGTGCCATTGTCAGCCAGGTCTCCAAGTCAAGGGGACTCGGATACCCATCGGGGATTTGGAGAGGTTAGAGACCCGTGTTGTGGCCGTAGCGGTGCTACGGATCCTGGGCAACCAAGCACTCCATCACATCACGGGGGGTTAGATGATGCTTGTGGAGATTGTTTTGAGTGGGACCTACTATGGGTGGGCCCAGATGATGTTGTCATCATTGAAACGACAGTTGTCGCTATGTAAGCGGCAAGTGAACCATGAATGTGCATATGGTATAGTTTTGTGCTCTTTCTTCTTTGAGAAGATCCCGACACTTCGACCTCGCATGCAGATCCCAGATGGAGGTCTGAGAGAACCTAGGATGCGTCGGTGGGGGTGACTACTGTGCAGAGGAGGAGGTGGATCAGTTGGATGAGTGATCGTCCTGATTTCTTTGTTCATTGGGATCAGATGCCATTGTATATAGACGACTATCCCTATATTGGGATGAGCTATTGTGGGGACCCAGATCTACCACTACCGCCTGGTCGTATATGGGGACCCGATGATGAGTGAAAAATTTCTAATCTTTTATGTGCATGTAAAGTTTCTAGAATATTATATGTGGTACTGATTCTTTTACTTTTGGTATGCAAATACAACACCGATAAAACCGACCGGGTACATGGGACGACTTGCAACATCGGGGGCCGCAGGATCTAGTGGAGAAAGTGCGTAGCACAATGAGGATGCAGCAACCCTTCTAGAGGATATCTGTCATAGATGTGAGAGGCTTCTGACCAGTGTTTCAGAACGTGGTTGGCAAGACTTAGATGACCAATACATAAAGCCATGTATTGGTTTACCCTCGGAATGGCGAGGGGTCATGCGGCGTATGGTGATGGTCAGACAGGGCATGCGTGATCTACGAGCTGCGGGGGCAGAGCCATTGGCTCGGGACCCTCTAGATAGTGATTAGTGTGTAGGGGCAGGCGATGCCCCCCGTTTTTAGTTTTTGTAACATGCTATGGGCATGTCATATGTATCAGAGTTGATGAACTCTAAAACATTTTATACGACACTTACTATGGATATGCATCATTTTGATATTTTTATGTTATTGTCTTGTGTTAAATGTGTGTGTTAAATGCCAATCCATAATATGGTTTGCAATGCTATCTACATAGTGATTTTGTGCTCTAGGTACATGACTGAAAGTAATGATTTCAAATTAACGCATCAAAAGCTTCACTCATAAATATCTTCTGAATAGGATAGGATTATGCACACGATATACACCATTCAATTGCATGACAAGAAGCAGGGAATCTAAACAAACATAAAGATGGAGGATGTGATGTGAAAGGGCATCGGCTAATAAACCTCGCACAACATCATTGGTAGCAGTACCAATGCATACACCATTTGAAAGAACAAGCGCCTACAAAGGGGTAAAAATGGCCCAACCTGTCGAGGCTAAATTCCTGGAGTAGCGACTTGCACCATTGGAAAAACCGATATAAGGTGTGGATGGGGGGTCCCTCTGAAAGGTGCCATAAGACAATAAATGGGAGGATAAAGAATAATGCTGGCAACCTGAGCACATAGTAGACATCGAATGCACTCTGCGGAAGGGAGTGATCTAGGTGGGATGTCTACTTCCCACATGCCACCGGTGAGGGGAAGTGTGGGAGCTACTGGAGGCGTAGCTTGAGCTCAGGTTGCATAAGTCACCAAAGGTATGGATGATGGCATCTCGTTTGTGGGTGGGAAAGATGAAGTTAGGGGTGGACGTAGCTTCCATGATGTCATCGTCACAACAGGAGGTGGAAGGATAGGAGGAAGGGAGACCACATGATGCGGTGAGGCTACCTGAATCATCATAATGAGAAGAAAGACTCGCATGCACATCGTCATGGAGGATGACGTAAGAATAAGTAGATAAAGGATCTACGGATATTGAGCCAGGGGTGTTTGCTAAAAGGAGGTCAGGCGAAACAACAGGAGAAGATCCAGAGAGAGCGTCTGTCGAGGATCTCAAAGATGATGAAAGGTAGAGGATGGTGGCCGCATGCTCCGTCATTTCGACATCAGAGGTGGAATGTCAATAGGAGCGGGTAAATCCTCAGTCTGGCCTATAGCATACTGTGCAAGCACGGGAGAAGAAGATTTATTTTCTTCAATCTCATACTCTCGAACTACCTCCAAAGAGGCATGGTAATGTGTAAGGCAGGGACAATGATGGGAGTAATGGCCGCGGAGACCACACAAAGCACAAGGGTTCTTGGTGTGAATAGTCTTGGTGTTCTTGGTTGCGGTCGATGAAGAAGCAGAGTTTTTAGGGACCGTAGACTCAGGGAATGCGACATTAACCATAGGATTGATGTGGGGCAAATCGGGACAAGTATGGGTGGCATGACCAACGACATCACACAAAGCGCAAGGCTTTGGAGGCAGAGGAGGTGCAGGGTCAGTCGGGGCATCTTTGTCCTTTGAGGCATTTTTGCGAGCTCTGCCCTTCTTACCCAAAGCGGTCGCAACAGGGGGTGGATCCTGTTGAGGTGGCTAAGGCACTGTGACAACAGGAGCAGTTAGGGGGACTGGTTGAACTGGGGTTAGAGCAAGATAAGGTTTAGGTTGACCTGGAGGGGTGGCGGTTGGAGGATCAACCGGGAGCCCAATGGTTAAGTTAGGGAGAGAGAGGGTGGCCATGACAGGTGTCGTGTAGATGCCTGGAAGAGGGACTAGGAACAGTATCTGATCGGAGGGGTAATGACCAGGTGGGACAACTCCTAAATGGTTAAGGCCTGGAGGAACCAACCCAGGAGGATAAATAGGCTCATGAGTACCAGGTGAAGGGCCAGGAGGAGGAGGTCCAAGAGGCTGCATCGAAGGGCTAGGATAAGGTTGCGGAGGGTGAGAGGGCTGCTGACTAGCCAAGGCGGGCCTCTTGAGAGAAGCCCGAGACGATTGCATCATGCAAACATTCGATGAGATAGGATCAGAGATAGGAGGAGGAAGACCAAGGAATGTACCAAGCAAGGAGGAGTCCTTGAAGACGCCAAGTGAGACACTGGTCAAAGGGTCGATGGTTTGCTTGTTGGCCACCGAAGAGATAGTGGACTCAAGGGAGGTTTGAGACTTTGGCTCGTAATACGTCAACAGGTCAATGGTGACTATCTTTCCATTATGGGGGGAGGACATCTTGTGGTGAACCGCAGAAGGGACAATAGACGTCACATAAGTGTAGCTACGACCTAATATAATGTTGTAGTCTAAGGAGGCATCTATGAATTATACGTCAACACAAACCGTCTTGCCCGCAAGAGTGATAGGACAATTGCAGAATAAGCCAATGGGCTTGGAGGCGTGGCCATCCCATGCTCGGAGAGTGATCGTGGATGGAGCCAACTCAGGAGATCCAAGTTGTTTCCAAACCGAAGCGGACATCACACAGGTGGATGCCCCCTCATCAATAAAGCACCGAGGAACATTGGCATTCCAGATCTTGACTGGGATTTGGAAAGCGACAGAAGCAGGGAAAGGAGGATGTTCTGATCGGTCAACATCAAAGACAATCAATCGATCATTGGAAGGGTCTACAGTGCCCATGGAAAATAGAAGAGATTTTCGTTGTGAAGGGCACGACTGGAGGAGTTCCAGCGTTGAAATGGCAGCAGGGGATTGTGCCAAATCATCGACTATGCTATACGAATGGGCGGCTTTGCTAGAAGCAGCATTTCGGCGTAGTGGACCCTTAGTGATATTAGTATGAACCTCTGCCCTAGGCTGAGGGATCTTCAAGGGGCCATTAGGTGTCGAAAGAGGCTCTGTAGAGACTGAAGGAGGCAGCTCGAGGATAGATGCAGCGGGAGGCTTATTGTACTGATGGGACCGAGTCTGAAGATTGATGTCTACGGTTGAAGGTTGATCGAATTTCATCATGAGAATCTAGTCATCGGGGGTACCAGACAGAAGAGGTTGGGTAACAGTGTGGTATACAAGAGGTTGGGCAAAGAGAGGAGGCATGCTACACCTTGAATATGTGCTACCAAGAGGGGAAGATGTGCAGGAGGTGCTGGCCCCCCTTGAGGAAAATCAGAGCCCATGGCAGATTTGAGCAATGATGACACACAAATGGCACCAAGGAAAAAGAGACCAACAAGGGTAGAGAGATGCAAGATCAACTGATTACAATGTCGAAACAAGGGCAGAGAGGTGCAGGATCAATTGATTTCAATGTTTTAGAGTATTTGCTTGGAGGTGTTAACAAATCCATTTTTCACTTAGGGTGTGTGTGTAAAAGTGTGTAAGTTTTAATTTTTAAACCCAGACATAAGAAAACATGTGTTGTATAGCTATAAATAAACCTGCAAATGTCAATATATAGGCCCGCAAAATAGAAAATAAACAGCTAACAATGCAATAATCTAAACCCAAGGAGGCGGGTCTCTCAACAATTAGTCTATAGGTGAGAAAAAAACTAATCTAAACGCACTAAAAAAAAAAAAGGCTAATAGATGTTCGGTCAAGAGGGATAGAGATCTAAAAGACAAAATCTATTGGAAAGTGGTGCAGAAAACAACAACAAATCAGAGGAAAATTTCTGTAAAAAGAGGTGGTGAAAGGCTATCTCCAGGAGGGAAGCAGAGTGGCCCCTAATGGAAAACCCAAACAAAGATAAATGGGAAGATTTGGATGGATAACAAGCTGATCTGAAGTGGATCTGGAGATGAGGTATCAGATCTGAAAAAATGGTTGAAGACTCTGAAATTTCAGACAACCTGCAACAGCAAACACTCTTCCACAAAAAGTGGAGGGTACTGAAGCCCTAGGGGGCTAGGTTCCCACTTAGTTGAGTGAAACAGAATAAGTACATGTCCAAAGTGGGCAAAGAAGAAGGTTAGACAACCCTGAATAGAGGCTCATAAAAACCTAGAAAACTTTCAGAAAAATCCCTGCAGAAAGTCCAGGTCGCAGTTTTTGCCCTGTTTTCAGCAGAGGTCGCACTTTTTGGGCAGTAAAGTGTGCCTTGGAGGTTTAGGTTGCAGGTTTTGAGAAGAAAAGTGCGACCATCACTTCCGGCACTCTTGGCAGCAGGTTTCAGAAAAATTTGTCGTCTCAGCGGCGGCTGATGTCGTTCACCTGCATAATGGGTCTGAAAACACACGGAAGTTATAATTTTTATCGTTTTAGGGTTTTATGGGTTAAAAATAACATCAAGAATAAGAAGAAAAAGGGGCTGAAGAGAAATCCTAGGGTTTGAAGTAGCTGGATATGCAAGGATGAGAAAAAAAATAGCGGTCGTAATGGTAAACCCATGTGGAGTTGCCAGTTTTTAGTATGAATCTTGATTCGAGGTGTACGAAAAAAGACCACTTTAGCTGCGCATAACAAACAACCCTAACAACAGAAATGACTGTTAATATCTTCAAATTTGTAGTTAGATGATCAAGACAAATGCTGAAAAAATCTAGATCTATGCATTAGAAGACATTAAACAGTAGAAAAATAAGATTTACTCCATAGATCCAATAGACAAGACAAGAATATATCCAATGAAATTTTTATTAATGGCACCTGGGAGGAAAACACAAGAGGGTGTTCCCTGTTATCTTTAATGGGATGGGTTCTTGTAAGTCCTCAACACTTCAGATTTAGAATTCCTCTCTCTTGATGGTGTAGAAAACCCAGAAAAAAATGGAAAAATATAGCTATGATAGTGGATCAATAGCTAGACCAAGAGTTGAGATCGAGAGTGATATTTTGGCAACAAAAGGTGACAAATGAATGGGAAAACCCTTCTATTTATAACAAAATATTGAGTTAGTCTAGAGATTGGTGCATAATTAAAATATTATTAACCAAATCTAGATCCAACTTTTATGGAATATTTTATTATATTTGTTGGAGGTAAAAGGAATTTGACTTGAATCAAATCCTCTTATTTGTAAATAATAAATAAATAATTGATTTATTTATCATTTTAAGGATGTGATTAAGTAATAATAAATAAATAAATGATTTATTTATCATTTTAAGGATATGGTTGAGTAATAATCAAATAAATAATGATTTATTTAATTATTTAAGGGTGAATTAGTCATATTTAACAAAGAATATTATTTAAATAAGATTTAAACAATTATTCTTTATAAAATAATAAGATAAATAATGATTTATCTAATTAATTTCTTTGTTTTGGGTTAAATATAACTAGAAATATTAATTAAACTATTGTTTAACTAATTATTTCTTGAGGAAAATCAAACTAATATATATTTATTTAATATTTCCTGATGGGGTTTCCTGTTTAGACCATAAACAACTTAATAAAAGTTATTTAATAAGTTATTTTCATAGTGAAAGCAATTTTACTTGGGGTAAAATTGGTCTTACATGATGTACTTGGGTCCATCTAATGATAATAGGTTAGATGACCAAAAAATGGTGTAACACAAGGAAAAGGTGTAGTTTATGTGACCCCAAGTAGGCTGTTGCATAATTGTTCGTATAAAATTTTATGTGGTCGAAATAAAATATTTTTTGCAATGTTGCATTATCATTTCTACATATTTTTATGTGGTTAAGGTGTAAAATCCTCTCTAAATTGGGGCGTTGACTGATCTGAATGGGAAAATTAGTGTTTGTTGTGCTAAATTCCAATTCAGAATATAAAAAAAGCACTTTAGGATTAAGAGGTAAATTGCAAGTTAACCATGAGTTTTTTTGTGTTTTTATGTGAATTTATTGAGAAAATTAACATAAACAAAAAACTAGACAACAACATCTAATAGGCATGAACATCACCATAAACAATAACACAACAAAAAATGATGAAGGATTTCACCCCTCATGGGCTACGTCTCCTTGGTCCAGCTTCCAATGGCTTGGCCCTATTCTATTATGCTCAAAAGTGTGATTACATACATTTGAAATGCTCAAACAACTCTGAAATGTGTTCTAATGGCTCCAAAAGGCCCAAAAATTCTTGTGTAGCCTATGTCTTCTTCGAATTTGGTCAAAAACTGAATTATTATGGCTTCCCCAAGTTTTGGCACTAACCACACCACAAACTCCACCAAATCTGACACCATCCTACAATTTTTCCCCAAAATTCACTAACCAAGCGCCAAATTCCCAATTTGTGGGAAAAATTTTCAGCGCACCAACTTGAACATTAATGCCTTAAATATGATTTATTAACCATAAAAAATGTGGTTAATTTAAATATTTTTTAATTAAAACAATAAGCGGTGACTGCTGGCGGTTAAGGGTGGTTTGCCACATTTGGCGGCTACATCGACGGTTTAGGCTGGCAGTTAGGGTGGCGGTTTATACACTCGACGCACCCCTGGTTCAATAAAAATGCCGCATGGTGTTATACAAGGGACCGGGGCTAGGCCCTGACCCCTTACCCTGACCCCCGCCAGCATTAAAATTTTAATATGTATTGCGCCATAAGTTTAACAAGGAGCATTGTGTGGTATGGCGGTAAAGTGGTGTTTGCTGTTGTTGTGAGGTCGGTTGTTCAACCTCGATGGACTGCGACTGGACCCTTAAAAAAAAATTGTGGCCTCCCATGTTGCCACGTGGCATCATGTGGTTGGCCACATTCGCAACCAATCACAACCTTCCATTTCAAACCAATATCGTGAAGCCAAGTGTCGAAAACTGATTCACCAAAAGAAAATTTTTTGACCAATCAACCTACCAATTGGGCATGCCTAGTGAATAGTACGAACTACTGACTAGACTATCCCTACATCTTTTTTTCCAAAAATTTGCTTGTATGACAAAGCAAACATAATGTGCTACTGGGAGCATACGATGTCAGTTTTCTGCAAAACAAGTTGCATCGGATTCATAACGAAAATATCTACACAGTCGTTCAGGTTCCACACAATTTTGACAAATTTCATTTTTGAGCATAATTTTGAGCACTTGATCATTCCTCCCCACTGGAAGATTTTGGACCCCAAAATATCACTTTCAATTGTTCAACAGATGAGGGTACATATCCCTCACCTTTGCAATCTCAATCCATTTAGCCTTTCTTGGATTTGTGCCTTTCAGCCCCACAAGAAGGTAGTCTACACTCCCTCATTTTGATGTCCTTGTTCTTCTATCAAGAATGGAGTCTTGTTGAAGCTCATAAAGGTATTCAAGAGAAAAATCCTCAATGGAAATAATCTAAACCTGTTCTGCTTGATCTTCAATCAACTGAGGCTCATACAACCTTAAGTTATCAACATTAACAAAAGAGTAAATTTTCATATATGAAGGCAAATCTAACTTGAAGGCATTGTCAAAAATATTTTCAAAAATTCTGAAAGGACCATAACATATTGGTTTCAGTTTTTTACCTTCCCCTTGAATCCTCTCTTTGCTAAAGTGAAGCCAAACTTGTAGGTTTTAACCCTGAACAGAAATTATCTACACACAAATCTTATAACAGAAAATAAACAATAGCGAGAGCATAAAACATAAAACAGATAAACACAGAGATTTTCCCCTAGATCCCAAATCGAGACGACCAACTTGATTTTTAATTATATTCCTTTTAGTGTTACAACACATATATATACATGTCGAAGCATACATAAACCGCAATCCATTAACCTTGGATTAGAACATAACCATAGTTCCCTTGACCGGATCTACAAAAATACTAGGGGCCGAAAACCATCGTACCCCAAAACCATGTGCAAAACCATGCACAAAACCATGGGCGCGGACTACCCACCGGAAATTAAGGACCAAATTTTTTTTTCCGGGCTGTTGCCCTAGACCCCGACAAGGGGGGCTATCGCCCCCCTCTTACCCCCCCATGCATGCTTAGTCGTGGAAAGAATATAACACATACCCAACAAAACTTCGTCACCAAATTGGAACTTGTGATCTACATGATGCTTGTCATGCTTTTCTTTGTACTTGCCTTGGATCTTTTCAAGATGATCTTGAACTGTTTGATGTATCAATTGGATTTTTTCTACGAACTTCTTGGCTTTGTATATTTCTCTATGGCCATCAATAGCAAAATCATTCCCAAAAATGAAATCCAATGGCGATCTGGGCAAGTTTCCAAGACAGGCCTTAAATGGCATTATTTGTGTAGAGGAGTGTTTTGCACGGTTGTAAGCATGTTGAATGTAATGCAATTGTTCATCCCCCAACTCAGGATGCTTGTTGTAGTATCCTCGAAGAAGGTGTATCATTGTTTGATTGACCACTTCATTTTGACCATTTTTTTGTGGATGAAAGGTTGTACTCTTTTTCAACTTGGTATCCATCAATTCCCACAAACTTGACCAACAATTCCCAACAAATAGAGAATCTGGATCACTAACAATGGATGTGGGCAACCCAAAATGAGCTTAAACATGATGAAAGAATAGTTGAGATGTTTTTTTAGTTGTGATTATCTTTTAACATGGCATTAATATACACATCTTGCTGAACCTATCCACAACTACATACAAATAATCATGACCTCTTTTGACAATGGAAGGCCTCCTATAAAATCCATAGAGACACTCTCCCATGGACATGAAGGTATGGTAATTGGTGTGTACAATCCTAATTTCCTATTACTAGGCTTATTGACTACACACAATGAACAAAATTTAATGAAATGTGACACACTTTCAAGCATACAAGGCCAATAACAATACCTCTGAAGATGTGACATTTTTTTTCTTACACCAACATTAACGGAATTTTGAGGTCTAAAATGGGCCTCCTAAGAAAAATGTACAACCAGAATAAAATATATAAGAACCAATATGATTCAATATGATGATGTTAATCATGGGGGTTGATTCACCTTTTTTGGAGTAAAAAAGTAAACAAAATAAAAAAATAATAAAACTACTTTTTCAACTCATATTTTCAACTTATCTCCCCAAGGTTTTACTCAAATTTTGAGAGGGAGTACTCATTGGATGCAAAATTTAATTCCTCATCCAAGGAGTGCCCATGTGGCATACTTTTGATGAACCCTGCTACACGAAAAATGAGAAATACATGAAAAAACGTGATTGAAATCACGTTTTTCATGTATTTCTCAATTTTCATGTAGCGGGATCCATCTAAAGTATGCAACATGGGTACGCATTGTATGAGGAATAAAATTATGCATCCAACGAGTGCTTCCGCTTGAAATTTGAGTAAACCCATAGGGAGACAAGTTGAAAATACGAGTTGAAAAAAAATAGTTTTTGTTTTTTTCCCTCTAAAATTTGATGATGTAATCTAATATTATTTTATTATTTCCACAATTATTTTATAATTTCCTTAGGAGGCCCATTTTAAACCTCAAAACTCCCCTAATGAATTTCCAAAAATAAGAGAAGTGTGTGCTTCCCTTATGACATTCGCTCTCTCCCATTGTGGAATTCAAAGCTTGCCCAAATGATACAACAAGTTATTATGTACATGGTAATCCAATTCCTCTAATTGGTTGCCTTGACTCTAGTTTTCATAAACATCTTGAAAATCATTATCAAATGCATATTTCTCAACATAACTTTCATGCAAAACAAAATTATGCTCGAGTAAAGTAGTTGCATTAACAATAGGCCTAGAAATCATATCAACAGCCTTGTTGTATATACCTTTCTTATACCTGATGACCAAGTGGAATTATTGTAGGAAACCCATCCATCAAAAGTGCCTTGATTGCTGCAACTTAGTTTGTGATTGCAAGTATTATAATGGTTGGTGGTCGTTGTGTATGATGGTTTCCTTTACCATAATTTATTGTTTCCACTTTTTCACGCTTTGAACCAACGCATAAAGCTACTTGTCATAAGTAGGATAGTTAATCACTACACCATTGAAAGTTTCTAAATGAAATTAAATGGGCTTACCATGCTTCATAAGGATCACACCCATGGAATAGTTGCTTGCATAAGTTTGAATCTCACAGGGCTATCTCAAGTCTGGAAGTGCAAGTATTGGGGTTGAACTGATCTTCTCTTTCGAAGCATCGAATGATTTTTGTTGCTTGCCTCCCCACTGGAAGAACTTTTTCACACTAGTCAATGCATGCAATGGAGATGTGATAGAAAAGAAGTTAGCAATAAACTTCCTCCAATATTGGGCTTCTCCCAAAAAGCTTATTACCTTAGTGACTGTCTTGGGTGTTGGCGAATTCACAATGACCTCAACCTGTTGGAGCGAGGTCCCCTAGGGTGCATTTTGAGTAACTTTTTGTATGTATTTTTGGATATGCGCGTTGCGCAGAAAGTTCAAGGGGATTTGGGGCAGGTCAAAGTCCCTCTTTTATGTAAATGGGTTGTAAGGGTAAACTATGGGCCTCAAGCCATGGTTTGAGACCATAGAATCTATGCCCTGGATGAATATAAATATAGATAGATTGAGTTTAGTAAGAGGTCAGTCAATTATAATGTTTTGGATCTAGTACATTTATGCTTCTCTGATACATTTTTGTAAGGCTGGGTTGTTGAGATTGCAACAAGATGATGAGCTTAGTGGAAAGGAGTCGCCTTCACTAAGTGGGCCCGCAGGGTATTTTTGGCGCAAAGTCTATTTTTAGACATATGGATCATGTTCTATGAGTTGCAGGATGCTATTTGTGGATGGTTGGTCAAGTCGGGAAAATAGATGGACTTCTATTTTTAGACATACTGGGTGGAATCTATTTTTAGATTGCCAGTCTAAAAATAGATATGTCGAATATTATTAGCTCTTAATAATATTTGGACTCTAAACATTATCTTATCCTCTTGGAGCACTTCAGTTAAGTGCACGAATGTGGCACATGCAGCTGACAGAAGGAATTACGCTATTCCTAGGGTTTAGTGGAGCTATTGCATGTTGACTTCAGTTAGAACTCATGTGACAGAGTTTGGTGGAGTTGATTGAGGAGTTAATGGAGTTGTGTTCAGTTTAACTCAGTTAAACATAGTTGAGCTAGTTGTATCTAGTCTAACCGATTGATACACTAGTGAGAGTGGTGTGAATTAATTATTAATTAATTCACTAATTATAAACTCATAAATCAACTAAAGAATACATCAGTTAACTTCAGTGCATGGACAGTTTCAGTGGAGACCAGTGGAGAGGTAGGTGAAAGAGCAAGTGTGATTATCAGTTGTGACTATACTGGTGCATGAGTTTGCACCACACATTGATAGAGATGCCAATGAGGATTGCGCAGTGCATACCAGGTGGATTCGAACTCAGATTGGGCCATTATTCATCTTGGATTGCGCAGTAGAGGCAGGCTAACAGGTGGAGCAGATTGGAGCATGTGTTTTGTTAGATCTGAGCTTGTGTAGTGTGTAACAATTGGAGATTGTACTGAGAGCTTGTGAGGAGTTTGTAAAATGATTGTTACATGATCTCTATCATTATAATATACAGATAGTTGGGGGTTTTCAGCTTTAAGCTTTCCCATAAATACTGTGTTTATATGTGTGATTGTTTATGGTTTTAAAGTGTGCATGCGATTGTTTATATTTCCGCAAATTGATGATCAATAGTAGAAGAGGTTATGTATTATGCATGAAGCTCAAATAGTGTGTGATAAGGATAATCTCGGTGAATAATTTAACAGCTATTCAAATTTCTACATGGTATCGGAGCAGTATTGATCATTGGAGCAATTGCAAAACATAGAAGCGGTTGAGTTTTGTGCTGGTGGAATTCGAATTTGCAGCAGTGTTTTCTTGGTGTCGAAGTTGAGATGTCTTTCAACGGATTGCGATTGGAGTATGCCCTTGAGGGAAACTCGAATTATATTGCATGGAAGGACAAGATGGAGGCGGTGTTAGATGACAATGGGTTGAAGGAGTTCATAGATGCTGAAGTCCCAAAGCCTACTTCTAGCGATGTTGTCGTAATTGAGGCTTGGCAAAAGAAGACAGCAAAGTGTCGAAGGATTCTGTTG
Organism: Pinus albicaulis; assembly: GCA_034641835.2. Lineage (NCBI taxonomy): Eukaryota > Viridiplantae > Streptophyta > Pinopsida > Pinales > Pinaceae > Pinus > Pinus albicaulis. Next base: position 835,168,632 of record CM076583.1, on the reverse strand, counting down.
GAGGGCGTGAAGGATCACATAGTGTCCATCCTGCATGGTAAGGCTTCTCCATTCTTGATGTGGAAAGCCTTGACAGATTTATTCCAAAGAAAGAGCGACCAGAGGAAGTTGGCGCTCAAGGATAAACTCAGAAACATAAAGATGGAGAAAGGCGACAGTATGCCCAAGTACCTCATGAAGTTCATCCAATGCAGGGATGAGCTGGGAAGTGTGGGGGTGACTGTTGATGATGAGGACTTGGTGAGCTTGGCTCTCCTAGGGCTTCCGAAGAGTTGGCACTCCTATCAGGACTCTGTCAATGGTCGGGAGAAATTGCCAGGATGGGAGCGACTTTGGTCGGATCTTGTGCAAGAGGAGATAAGGCGAAGTACCAGGGACAGATCTTCATCAAAGAACTCTGATGAAGAGAATTGCACTTTGGCTGCCAAAGCAAAGAAGGGGAAGAGAAAGAAAGCTTCTTAATCCGGTGCAAAAGGCAAGAAGCAGGACATGTCCAAGGTGAAGCGCTTTCACTGTCACCAACATGGACATTACGCCACTAGTTGTCCACAGAAGAAGAAAAATAAGCAAAGGTCGATCTCTGCAGCTAGAGAGGCCTTAGCCTCGCAGTTTGAGCTGGATTTTTCACTGATCGCATGCTTGGTCTCAAGTGTGATGGGATCAGTGTGGTTTCTTGACAGTGGTGTGTCTTTCCATATGACCGGAGACAAAGATTTGTTCAGTGATCTGGATGAGAAGGATCTTGGAGTGCACATAGAGATGGGCGATGATGGTAGATACAATGCGACCGGTATCGAGACCATTTCCTTTGAGAGGGAGTTTGGTAAACCCTTCATATTAAAGGATTTCATGCATGTTATAGGATTGAAGAAGAATTTGATCTCTGTGGCGATGTTGGAAGATAAGGGATATGATGTTGTCGTTAGTGAGGGAAAGGATTTCCGCGCAGTAAGGCCGTGGAGACCCGGAGGATAGGGGTTCAAGTTAAGAACCTTTATCAATTGCAGGTAGATGGCTGCGCAGCAATGGCAGGCAAGGCAGAAGGAGTGGTGAGCCGGGATGATGGCGAGTTGTGGCACCAGAGATTGAGCCACCTTCACCATGGAGCCTTGAAGATACTGCAGCAGATTTCTACTGGGCTTCCTAAAGGCACTCTTACGTAGTCAGATCAGTGCAAGGGGTGTACCTTGGGAAAATTTGTGAAAGCCACCTTTCACGAGAAGGATAGTCGCGCCACGATGATCCTTGAGAGAATTCACACAGACGTGTGTGGACCTTTCTCAGTAGCTTCGACAGTAAAGCATAGGTATAATGTGATATTTTTTGATGATTTTTCTTGTAAGTGCTAGATCTTATTCATGCAGAAGAAGAGCGAGACATACTCAAAGTTCTGTGAGTTCAAGGCACTGGTTGAGAAAGAATCGGGGAAGCAAGTGAAGGCTCTAAGGAGCGACAATGGTGGTGAATTCATCTCTGGCGAATTCAAGGACTTTTGCAGCGCAGAAGGAATTCGAAGAGAGCTCATAGCACCTCATAACTCACAGCAGAATAGGGTCGCTGAGCGAAAGAACAGAACGATCGTGGGTGCTGCATGGGCGATGTTGCATGATCAGGGCCTACCCATTCACTTGTGGGCGGAGGCATGCAATACTACAGTATATGTGCAGAACCGTTGTCCTCACAAGATACTTGGCATGAGTACACCCGAGGAGGAGTTTTCTAGTAAGAGGCCTGATATTTCCCATTTGAGGATTTTTGGTTCACCTGTTTACATTCATGTGACGAAGGATGCCAGGAAGAAGCCGGAGCCGACTGCGGAGGTTGGGATATTTGTGGGGTACAATGATACGCCCCACAACTATCATGTGTATTTTCCAGACAGTCGCAAGACTGTTGTGCGACGGGATATCAAATTTCAGGAGGAGAAAGCCATGAAGTGTTCGCTTGAGAGGGAGCCACACTTGCATGCAGATGAGGAGCTATTAGTTCCTAAAGATGAGCCTCAGGATGTGGATCAACCACAAGATGAGGTTCATGGAGTATAAGAGACCACTCAGGCAGCGCCAACCATCAGAGGGCAGAAGCGCACTATAGAGGCTGAGCGACTGGCTCAAGATGCAGAGAAGATTGTAGGAGCACCTACATCACAGCGCAGACAGAGACAGTCACTTGATCGGTACACTGGATACATGGCTCTTGTGAGCAAGTGTATCGTGACAGAGCCATCCTCTTTTGAGGAAGCTGTGGAGGACCCCACATGGGTAGATGCCATGGTGGAAGAGTATGATTCGATTGTCAGAAACAGTGCATGGGAGATTGTCCCGAGACCAGAAGGGAAATCAATGGTGGGTTCGAGATGGATCTACAAAGTGAAGCAGGTAGCTGACAGGAGTGTGGAGAAGTACAGGGAAAGATTTGTTGCCCGAGGCTTTTCACAGATAGAGGGGATCGATTATGAGGAGACCTTTGCACCTGTCGCAAGGTATTCTTCCATACGGACGATTCTTGCTCTCTCAGTGCAGATGGGGTGGCACATTCATCAGATGGATGTGAAGATTGCGTTCCTCAACGGAGTCATTGAGGAGGAGGTGTACATAGAGCAACTCGAAAGTTTCAAGATCTTCAGCAGCGAGTCGCATGTGTGCAGGCTCAAGAGAGCGTTGTATGGGTTGAAACAAGCACCTCGTGCTTGGTACACATGGATAGACAGTTATTTCACCGGAAAATTGGAGAAGCAATTGTGTTATGTGTCTAATTTATTCGTTTAATGTTACTACTTTGAGATTGATTTACTTCTGTTATGATTAATTATATCTGCATGAGTATCTCTGTTCTTTGCATGAGTATACATTGATGTTTAAGTACATGAGTAGATCTATTTAAGTTATTGTGCATTGCGAATATCTGATTCTATTATTATATATCTGCGATGAAGCGGATCTGCAATACATCTGTTATATGCATTTGCGACAAGATGATCTGATAAGTATTGATTTATATATGCATGCATCTGTTTCCAATCTACAATAAGTTCTGTTATAAACATATTTAGGGCCACCACATCAATTTCTTCCTAAGGGTGTGGAAACCTGGTTCCAACACCCCCCCATATTGCTTCGAGTGAGACTTTGATTTGCGCAAGTGGGTCATTTCCGAAAGGCCCAATAGTTGGAGGGTTTGTTGATTGCACGATAAACTCTGAAACTAGGTCAGGACCCCTCAATCCAACACAACCTTAGAGGGGTCTATCTTCAACTCACCTCCTCCAACAATATGCCCCAATTACACCAAATAATTTTTACCAAATTCACATTTTGTCATGTTAAAAAACAACTATTCTTTTTTTAAGACATCAAGTACTTTTCTTACATGCATGACATGTTCATCATATGATTTACTGAAAATCAAGATATCATCTAAGTATACTATGAAAAAATCATCAAGAAATGACCTCAACACATCATTCATCACATGAATGAAGGTAGCAAGAGAATTACATAAACCAAAAGGTATAACTAGCCATTCAAACAAACCTTGTTTTTTCTTGAATGTTGTCTTCCAAATGTCACCTTCAGCAATTCTAATTTGATTGTAGCCATTCCTTAATTCCAACTTAGTAAAATATGTTGCATCTTTCAATTGATCAAGTAAATCATCTATTCTAGGAAGTGGATAACTGTTCTTTACCATTATTTTGTTCAATGCACAGAAATATACACACATGCACCATGTTCCATCCTTCTTTGGCACCAACACAATAGGTCACCCACATGGCGAAGTACTTGGTCAAGTGATCCCTTTGTCCAACAACTCTTGAATTTATTTTTGATTTCAACATTCTTCATCACTAACATCTTATACTTTCCAATGTTAGGAGGAGGACAACCTTGCTATAACTGTATTTCATGATGGATTCCCCTCTTGGGAGGTAATCCCTTTGGTTCCTAAAAAATCTCATTATTTTGATTAAGCAATTCAATCAAATCAGATTTCAAATTTGGATTAGTCATAAGAAGCACAAAATTCTTGCTTGAATTCACTAGTATTTTCATTTGTCCTGCATTAACTAATGAAAGATTTAGTTTCTTGCGATGAGCTCTCACAATATACTCCACACCATCTTTGAACAAGTGGTACTTGTTTTCATGGCGATAGAAGATGGATTTTTTTATCATAGAGGTAAGTACTACCCAAAATAATTCTTGAAATATCAAGCGGTACAATATCTAATTCAACTTCGTCAATGAAGTTTGTTGTGATTGCAAACCAAAGAATACACTTTCTTGTAACTTATAATTTTTTGTTATTGCATATCCAACCCAATGGATATGATTTGGGATGTGGAATGGTTTCAAGATTAAGTTTCTTGACTAAGTCTTCAGATATCAAATTGGCTTGAGACCCACTATCAAATAGTGTGTCGATTTTTGTATGTTTTGAAATAACCCTCACATGAAATAATTCAGTCCTTGTTTCTTCATTTGGAGTACTAGTGTGAAAATTTGATGAACTAGTGCTAGCAATGGATTCTTTTCCTTTCATATCCATGGCTGTAATTTAGTTTCATCACCCGAATCAGATCCCAAATCCTGTTGAGTGGTTGCATCTATTTTTTGTTTCCCCTTGTTGTTTAATTTCTTGAGCCTCATCTTTGGATGAAGCTTCCAAAAATGGTATTCCTCGTGACCCTCTTTGGAACAGTGTTTACATGTTATTTTCTCTCCCTTTTTAACAGATGCATTTTTCTTTCTTTTTCCTTTGAAACCCTTCCATTTCTCTCCACCCTTAAATGGATTATTTTTACCCTCTTCTATAATATGTTTCCCTCTTGCCTCCCCTCTTGCCTCAAGGTGAGTGGCTTGCACACAAACCTCATCTAGACTAGTGGGATTGAACATAAGGATAATATGTCTTAGGTAGCTATGTAAACCCCCTATACACTTCAACAATGTAGCTTGTGATTGCAAATAAACACCTAACATAAGAGCTCTTCTTCTAAATTCTTGGGTGTAATCTTGCACATTTTGACCTTTAAGTTGTATAAAGTTCCACCAATTCATGATGGCTTTATGCATATATGCGAGAGTGTAAAATTTTCTTTTAAGTGCAGTAATGAAAGTATACCAAGAGATTGATATCTTATTTTGTTTTTTGTCTCATCTTGTGTCTTGGCTTCCCACCATACTAGCATTGCACCCTCCACTCTCAAGGAAGCTAGTTGAACCTTTGTATCATCATCTTGAAGGTTTTGAATCCTACAATAGATCTCCAACTGACGAACCCAATTGTCAAGCTTCTTTACATTCACTTCACCATTATACATAGGCATCTCAAATTTTAATATCAATTTTTAATAGGAGTGTTTTACCAATTCCTTTTAAGGTATGTTGATGAGTATGGTAAGGGTTGTAGTAGTGGAAGAGGATGAAGATCAAGGTTGTTATGCAGAATTATGATCTACGGATAAATCAAATTCCCTAAATATGGTGCTATGTATTTAGAACAACAGGTCAAAGACTTTGCAGTCAATTTCTCTAAGAGTAAATAGACACACAGAAAAAATAGAAGGACCTACTTGTGATCCAAGTGTTTCCTATTCTCCTTCTATCTCTTTTTCTGTAGCTTCCAATCCAACTTAGATTGCTAGACTAGTTCCTGCAAGTATAAACACTAAACAACAAAGAGGTTCCAATATACAAATGCCTATTTATCTTAATCAGTTAAATCAATTGAACATGAAACATATATATCAGTTAAGAGTCCATCATATGAGAAATAGAAACATAAACAGATACATATATGGTAAAATGAACAACAATATTTATTAAAGAGTAAAAGGGGGAGGTTACAACCAATGATCGATTTGATGTCACCAGCTCCAACATCGTCCCAACCTCATCACAATCAACATCTCACCAACAACATATCACTTCTATCACTCTCTTAATTGAGAATCCAACAACATTTCTTTACCAAAATCTCCTTCCCTAGCACTAGGATTTGTGCTCAATTTATAGGGCAACTAATGTTAGTTTCTCAATCAATGAATTTATAATAATAGGAAAGACATGTTCCCAAGCTTAGAGGTGTTAGATGGACACTTAGATTCTAAGTTTGACACATATGGACTCTTCTAGAAGGCACTGGCCATGTGGAGATTTCAGAACAATGAGAATTTCGCTCTCATTTTACCAACACACCCTTGAATGTCACGAAGTGCATTGCAGTGCACCCTTGAATGGAGGGAGTTGCATATGCAATGCAGTTATTACCTTGAGAGGCAGCGTTGGTGAGTGCTCAAGTGATATAACATATACTTCAAACCTTGGAAATATCGCAATAGAAGTCATGAATGGTTTGTTCTTGTCTTAGGGCATGCAGAAACTAAAATGATAGGGGATGATAAACCCTATTTCATTGGTCTTGGGGATGATGTCCAGCTTGACCAGGTCATGGGGGATGATTCCCAAATTGACCTATGACAGCTACCCCCTAAAGCAGGAAGCCAGAATAATAACAATATTTTTTGAATGAGATGATTATGACATGATGGGCTGGAACTGAAGCAGAGTGGTGACCTGCATCAATCTTACAATACATTACATCATGATATTTTCATCTTGATCACAAATTGTGTAGGCAGGCATTCCCATGCTTAGCACATAAAATATATAATAACATGTACATAATGCATAAAGTCGTCTACATTGGAATGTTGCCCAATACAGACATGCCAACACATATAGGCCCATGTTTGGATGAAAATATGTATGTAAGGTCACCATATAGATGATGTGTACAACAATCCTGAAATCAAAGTCGGGATGGCTGAAATTGGATCCGAGGTCTTCTTATCTCGTTCACTCGATCGTTTGGGTACAAGTCTAGCCATGCGAATATATGCTTTGTAGTTGAACATGGTAAGACATCGTTTAATTACCAGTGAATGATGTGGGTTGTTAACAAACACAAGAGAACCACCATTGATGTTAATGGCTCTCAAGGTACCGGAGTACATTTCATAAGGCATGAATAGATGATTTGATGTCGAACGAAAAACAAAATATTTTGGTCAAAGGTATGGAAGAGAGGATCTTATTGATGTTGTAACAAGCATCATGGTACTGGAAGATGATGCTTCTAAGTAAACTTCCTAGATGATGATTTGATGTCGACAGGAAGCCACTTTATAGCGAAACGAGAGTTATTGATTTCAGAGAAAAAATGTGACTTGATATAGCAATGTTCAGGGATGAGTTTCATGAGAATGAAGGTTTACGAGTATTGCAGAAGGATGAGTATTTACTGGATGACTTCTCTTGAACATATCGGCAACACTATGATGAGTTGGCAGCATTGACCCAAAACCGAAGTGAAGGTATGATGAACCATAGGTATGAATGAAGCGTCGAGAAGATTACCCAACCCAAACAATCACAATGATGGAGTGAAATGTCATGTTCAAGAGTGACCTGCTACTGTAAAATTCTATTCACTTCCCAAATTTTCCCTGGTCATTTGTCGACCAGTACCTCTTTATTTTTTAACAAGCTTGAGGAGGATAAGATATCCTTGATCTATAATTCAACCCTCAGGGCAAATAATGTATCGCCATTTAATAATTTAACGAGTCTAGCGAAGAATGAAACTCGATTCTTGCCATGATTGACAAGTCCGTCACTATTTTATGTTTTAACGAGCCTAACGATAGTGACAACCCGATCCTTTTTCATATTTAGAGAGTTTGAAAAGAGGACAAAAGAAAACTCCATAAGTCCTTTTTCGTAAAGTTGTCGCTCAAATCTAAAAAAGTGTAAAATAATATCTGAGAGAACCTCCTAGCCATGTTCGACTAAGGTTTTCCTTTATCGTAAATAATCTATCTCAGTCTGGAAAAGGGTTAAACTTATACTGAGTAGATATAAATTCATTTACTTTTACGAGCTCAAAAATAAAAGTGCTCGACAATCTTTTCACATTACCGGAGTCTAAAAAGAGCGAAAAGAAGACTCCAGGGGTTCCTTTTTCGCTATTATCAAAGATCAAAAAAGAGATAAAAGTGTGCTTCAAGTCCTTTTTCATTTTTATCAAATCTCTAAAAATAAGGATAAAAGTATGCTTTGTGGTCAAATCATTCTTGAAATAAATGTGCACAACTAATCCATTATATCAGTTGCGAAATTGTTCAAAACAACATCAAATGGATTAAAAATACTTGTTTCATGATAAAAATTGAATAACACCATAGTCACAGCAGTATATATGATTTGAAAATAATCAAATGACTAATTAAAAGAGTTTTACTATTCATTTTTACCATTTGAAAGTTACCATTTGCATTTTGGAGCGATGAACCTGTTTTTTTGCCCGAACTTCAACGGTCAATTGTGTGCAATTGGTAAGAATGTTTTGAATGCCCCCTGCAAGAGCACATGTCAAATTCCCCCAGCAAGAGCATATGCCCCCCAAGCTTCATTTAATTCATCTAAGTAGACTAATAGTTGGATGGAATGAAGGTTCATTTATGAGATCAAATAAAAGACTTGTCTCGAATAGGAGAGGATTTGTTTCATTTTTTAACAAGCTTGACATAGGAAAAGAACTATCCTCATGGCCTATTTAATTTTTTAACGAGGTTGAAACATTAAAAGAACTATCCTCATGGAACCTTATTTCATTTTTTAATGAGATTGACACGAGAAAAGGAATTATGCTCATAACCTGTTTCATTTTTTAACGAGGTTGACACAATAAAAGAACCATCCTCATGGAACCTTGTTTCATTTTTTAATGAGCTTGACACAAGAAAAGGAACTATGTTCATAAGTATGTTTCATTTTTTAATGAGGTTGACACAATAAAATAACTATCCTCATGAATCTGTTTCATTTTTTAACAAGGTTGACATAGTAAAAGAACCATCCTCATAAATTTGTTTAATTTTTGAATGAGGTTGACACAGTAAAATAACCATCCTCCTAATGTAGTTGGACCAGAGAGTGTGCACTGGAAAATACGTAGTATAACAGAGTCATCATTTGAGGAGTTTGATGAGAACCGCAAATGAAAAGTTATAACATGCGTCGACAGGTCTTCCATAGGGTTTCCATTGAATTTAGGAATATCTGAGTGTAATATATGTGGTATCACCGGCCACCAAGGAGAATAAATGATGGGGTCAGCTTGATATTGCATTGAAGATGTGAATAAAGGATCAAGTCGTTGAGTACTCATAAGGGAGGAACCAGATAGGATTACAGATGATGACATGGGTGAAGCCAATGTACAAAACATCGAAGATGAAGCAACAATATATGTTGTTGTAGCCATGGTCAAATGACCCAATTTATACCATATAGGATCTAGGGGAATTTGAATAGACATAGGATAAAAAAAATTAGAGGAAGGTGAATGAGGAAAATAATTGTACACGTAAAGCCCCGCCCCAAAATGAGTTGGAGTTAAAGGTGTTTCGTCTTGTGGGATTTTTTCAATTGAAATCAAACCAGGTGGAAGGATTTCACCATCAGGCCCAAAGTATATTTCAATAGGTTGACTGCGTGATATGGGAGACACAATGGCTACAATAAATTGTGGGGTGGCGAATACAGGAACAACTTCTAGTCTTTAGAATTTGAGATTTAGATGTTATGGCAAAAAAGTGACAGGATCTGGATCAACTTCCAGTTGAACAATGTCGGGTTCGGGAGGTATGGTCTCACTGATTAAATGGATTGTGACCACAGGCAGTTGTGAGGACTTTGTCTCGACAACAGTATATGAACCAATATTTGTAGGAACAACTTGTGATGACTCTGGTATATGTGAGGATGATTTTTCACCAGAGGTACTGATAGTAATAGTTTCGGTAGAGCGATGTCGCCTTCGCCAACCAGAAGTGAGTTCCGTTGGTAAAGGTGGTTTAAATGCTATTCTACACGAATGACAGGGAAAGGGATGTTATTCTTCCATGATGAATGATTTATTTTATGAAAAAAAAAAATAAACAAATTAAAAGGGTAATTTTAGGCAAACAATTTACCAAGAAATTGTGAACTGCAGAATACCTCCTGGTGAACAAAGAAGTACGGGTAGGCAATCTCCCTGAATGCTATATTCGGTGTATCACAATTTACAAGGAGGCCAAATCGGTTCACTATCGATGGATAGCAACCTAAATTTTTCCTCCCAAATATACCTGAAGGTACGTGGAGGCCTAAGTCCATATTACCGTTGTCTAATGTGAAACCGCACAGTGGGAGCACCCCTTTATACTTATATTTCTAGAACACCGCCCTATATACCCGAAGGTATGTGGAAGAAATCTGATATAATTACATACGTGGAGTGAGGTATCACACTCGGAATGTATCACAGACAATTAACGATAGCTGCTATGTTTAACGACATCGGAACACGTGTCTATCCTAGACCTTCTAAATGTTATCGTTATGGTTCCAATGATTTTTTAGGTAAATTGATGTAATTTTTAAGTTGATCTTGTTTATAAATTTTCCTTTCAAGGTTCATCGTGATTATGTGATGGAAATTCCTAAAATTCAAACTAAAATTATAAGAAAACTTTTCAATTTTAGCTTTTTCAATGAAAATCCTAGCTACTAAAGGGAAAGAGCAATCAGTTTTGAGAGCAAACAACAAAGAGCACAACCTAATATGCAACTTTCCTAACTTGTTCCTACGCAAAACACACAATTCACTATATGCAAATGCAGGTTTTTCTTTTCAGTCCCCTTAATGTGAATGAAAAAAAGGAAACTATATGCATCAAATCAACAAAAACAAATGCTTTCTTCTTTGATAAATGATGAATTTAACCACAATTTCTCTTTTAGGAAAAACAAAGAATGGAACTACAATTTTTCCTACAGGAAACGAAGAATTTACGACAATTTACTTTACGAAAACAAATAGATTTAATGTAGAAAAAAAATACTTTTAATTTTCTTTGTCAATGATAAAGAAAAACACTTAAAGAGACATTGAACAAACTTACTTTTCAAAGGAGGAAGAATCAGGAAAATTCACTAGTCTCTAAGAGGTATCAGACAATTGAAAACACAAAAAAAAAATGGCTGAGAAAGATGGCAATGAAAAATTCAAAGGGAATTTGGTTGGCTAAGGGGGAAACACAGTCTCTAAGGGGAGACAGTGCATTGCAATGCACCCCTGAGTGGGAGACAATGCACTATAGTGCATTGTGTCTTAACCAAAAGTGCATTGGGCATGGCAGAGATTCAAAATTCAAGCTACAGAACACACTTCTAATGAAATTATTTGATTCAAAAGTATAATAATTGATCGTAGATGCTACTAAGTGGATAAGAAGAGGCAAAAACACCAGGAATGATAGGAAACTCTCTAGTAGAGTCGTCAATTTGTTATGTAGAATTATGATCTACAGATAAATCAAATTCCCTAAATGTGGTGCTATGCATTTAGAACAACAGGTCAAAGACTTTGCAGTCACTTTATCTAAGAGTAAATAGGCACACAGAAAAATAGAAGGACCTTCTTGTGATCCAAGAGTTTCCTATTCTCCTTCTGTCGCTTTTGTTGTAGCTTCCAATCCAACTTAGATCGTCAGACTAGTTCCTGCAAGTATAAACACTAAACAACAAAGAGATTGCAATATACAGATGCCTATTTATGTTAATCAGTTAAATCGATTGAACATGAAACATATATATTAGTTAAGAGTCCATCATATGAGAAATAGAAACATAAACAGATACATATATGGGAAAATGAACATCAATCTTTGTTAAAGAGTAGAAGGGGTAGGTTACAACCAATGATCGGTTTGATGTCACCAGATCCAGCTTCAGCCCAGCCTCATCAAAATCAACATATCACCAAAATAATATCACTTCTATCACTCTCTCAATTGAGAATCCAAAAACATTTCTTTACCAAAATTCTTCCTTCCCTAGCACTAGGATTTGTGCTCAATTTATAGGGAAACTGATGGTAGTTTCTCAATCAATGAATTTATAATAATAGGAAAGACATGTTCCCAAGCTTAGAGTTGTTAGATGGACACTTGGATTCAAAGTTTGACACATATGGACTCTTCTAGAAGGCACTGTCCATGTGGAGATTCCAGAACAATGAGAATTTCGCTCTCATTTGACCAACACACACTTGAACGTCGAGAAGTGAATTGCAATGTACCCTTGAATGGAGGGAGCTACATATGCAACGTAGTTAGTCCCTTGAGAGGAAACGTTGGTGAGCTCATAAGTGATATAACATATACTTAAAACCTTGGAAATCTTGCAAAATATGTCATGAAATGTTTGTTCTTATCTTAGGGCATGTAGCAACTGAAATGATAGGGGATGATAGACCCTATTTCATTGGTCCTAGGGATGATTTCCAGTTTGACCAGGTCATGGGGGATGATGCCAAAATTGACCTATAAAAAAGTTGAAGATGGTGGTGAGGATGATGGTGGAGTAGATGGTGGCTTATCACCATTTCCATTACCTCCTTCTCTTGGAGAACCCTCTCCTCTTGGATGCCTCGAGGTTTCACCCTGCAACCTTGTATTCCTCTCTTCATATAGGACTTTCACCATCTCTATTATGTCAAAGAAAGCCTTCCTAAAAGCCTTATCATCCTCTCTTTGTTATCATTTCCTCCTTCATGGGACATTCTTACTGAAGCCTCAGGTATAATAGGAGGTGAATCTTGTGGCAATTGTGCCCTCCTTCTCCTTGCTCTAACTTGAGAACCTGCACTCACAAGCTTTCCTTCTCCTCTCTTGAGCTTCAACCTTGTAAGCAGTTAAACACTTGAAAAACAATTAAATCCTCATTTCAAAAGTAAACCTAGTGCTCTGATACCAACTTGATCTAAATGGGAAAATTAATTTTTGCATTGCTAAATTCCAATTTAGAATATAAAAAAAGCGCTTGAGGATCAAGAGGTAAATTGCAAGTTAAACATGAGTTTTTTTGCGTGTTTTTATGTGAATTTCTTGAGGAAATTAACATAAATAAAACACTGAGTAGAAGCATCTAAAAAACATGAACATCACCATAAACAATAACACAACAACACATGGTGAAGGAGTTCACCCCTCCTGGGCGACGTCTCCTTATTCCAGCTTCCAATTGCTTGACCCTCTTCTATTATGCTCAAAAGTGTGATTGCATACATTTGCAATTCTCAAATAGCTCCGAAACTTGTTCCAATGGCTCCATAATGCACAAAAATTACTGTGTAGCCTCTTTTTGCTTCGAATTTGGTAAAAAACTGAATTAGTTATGGCTTCCCCAAGTTTTGGCACTAACCGCATCACAAAATCCACCAAATCTGGCACCATCTTAAAATTTTTCCCCGAAATTTGATAGTCAAGTTCCAAATTACCCATTTTCTGAGCAAAATTGTCAGTGGGCCAATTTGACTATTAAGGCCTTAAATATGATTTATTAACTTGTGGTTAATTGAAATGTTTTTTAAATAAAACAATAGGCGGTGATCATCGACAATTAAGGGTGGTTGGCCACATTTAGTGGCTACATTGATGGTTTAGGGTGGCGGTTTATACCCTCGCCACGCCTCGTTTCAATAAAAAATGTCGCATGGTGTTATATGGGGGATCGGGGCTAAGCCCTGGCTCCTTACCCCAACCTCCGCCAACATTAAAATTTTAATACGTATTGTGCCATAAGTTTAACAAGGAGCACCGTGTGGTATGGTGGTAAATTGGTGTTTGTTGTTGCGGTGAGGTTGGCTGTTCAACCTTGGTGGACTGTGTTTTGACCCTTAAACAATTTTTGTGGCCACCCGTGCTGCCATGTGGCAGCCTCCTATTGGGCCACGTGGCAGCATGTGGTTGGACACATTCTTAGCCAATCACAACCTGCCATTTCAAACCAATACCGTGAAGCCAAGAGTCGAAACCTGATTCACTAGAAGAAAACCTTTTGACTAGTTAACCTACCAACTAGGCATGCCTAGTCAGCAGTACAGACTGCTGACTGGATTGTCCCTGCATTTTTTTTCCAAAAATTTGCTTGTTTGAAAAAATGGACAGAACACGTTTCTTGGAGCATACAATGTTAGATTTCCATGAAACGAGTTGCACCGGATTTAGAACGAAGAGATCCACACTGTCGTTCATGTTCCACACCGTTCCGAAAACTTTAATTTTTGAGCACTTGATCATTGAATGTATAAGACTTATAAATAGACATGACCATTTTGGTCATACGTTGTGTAACAAGAGTTTCTGACTTTTATACCTATAAATATATAATTATATATATGCTTATTATATGAATTTCTAATAATTCCTTCATTAAGATTATGTGTGTGTGTGAATTTTCCTATGAGGTTGTAACATTTTTTGTTTCAATTTTTTAATGAAGTTACTGAAAACATTGAGAAAGACATTGAAGTTTTAGAAGACCAAATTCAATCCTATAGTCTTCATGATCATGACCATTCTTTTCAAAAGCTTTCCATGCCAGAACACAAAGAGAGGGTGTTGCTTCCTTTCTCTTTTGAGATTGAGGAAGAATACCTTGCTCTTGAAAATCAGTTTGATAGCACAGAACTGAAACCTTGTGTGGATGAGCAAAGCATATATGAGTTTTCCAAAGCTGCAGAATGTCATGATAATTATCAAACAAATTATGTCTTCTATGATCCTATAGTTGACTACATGGAAGATTTCTATAATCTAGATTTTCAGTTATGTTTTCATTATGAAGATAAGATACATCTTATGTTGCCTTGGTCATTTCAGTATCATGTTTAATTTTGGTCCAAGCGCAGTCAAGAGGTTCAAGTGTTAAATCAGATCAATGACTGGCTTCATTGGAAGTTTCATGTTGCTTGAATTAAAAATGGATATTGCAGCTATTAGGGTAGGTAGGAGTGTGTGAATAAGCTCAAAGTCGACTGAGCATATTTTTAGTAGGTACAAAGTTGGTTTTTCAGCAGTAATCATCGAGCTTGAGCCTGAGGAGAAGGCCATAAGAGCTTGGTGAAGTTTTCATAAATTTCAGAGTTTTATTTCCAAGAAGATGGATGGCACTGGAACTACGGGTTCTTTGGTGCACCACAAGGGCACACCATCCCAAGTGGAGCCATTGTTATCACTCATAAAAATGAAGCATCATTTAAAAAACTCCTAGAGGTTCATGTGTCAAAGGTAGATTCATAGAATTCATTTTTCATTACTTGGTCAAGG
This sequence comes from Pinus albicaulis, assembly GCA_034641835.2. Lineage (NCBI taxonomy): Eukaryota > Viridiplantae > Streptophyta > Pinopsida > Pinales > Pinaceae > Pinus > Pinus albicaulis. The sequence continues at coordinate 835,153,409 of CM076583.1, read as the reverse complement.
AAATATTTTTGTTTTTCTTATTTAGCCTGTCCTAAGGTCTAAACTCACCCTCATTCAAATCCCTTCATGTCACATTAATCATAACTTTATGAAATTTTTCATTTCCAAAAATTACAACTCCGAAAAGGTCATTTAAGCCAAGAATCCCTACTTTCGTAGTGAATTCAGTGTAAAATAGGCAGAAAAAGCTACGAAACTGTTGAGAGTTTTGTAGCGAAATATGAAGCATTTCTCTGTTTTCTAACTTTAAGCAGTCAACTTCAAAGGAAGTTTATGGGAAAAAAGAAAGGTATTTTAAGAAAATAAGAGAGGTTATTTTCAAGAACATATCAAATAACAATAACATATTTAACTTTTCTCACAGGTGTTATCAGTTTGGATATACAAGGATTTCTTTGAAGGCCTATTTTCAGAAAACATAGTTTTCTTGTTTTACACATGTTTTTCAAATGCATATTCTGGACAGCTAGAGATGTTTTATAAAAACCAAGAGAGGTTTTTCTTAAAAACATTCTTATGGACAAAAGCCTCCTCCATTTTTTCAAAATAAAGCATGGATTAGGAGATATAGTATCTTTTCTAAGATATATTTTGCAGAAAAAAACAGGAAAAATCAGCAAGGATGTCTTAAATATGAAAGGTGAGATTGACACCTCAAAGCTCTTGGTTTGAGTTGATTTACAATTTTAAAGGTTAATGGCATGTTAAATACAATTTTTTGGCACTTGTGAGGTTTATTTTGCAAGTTACATAAAAAAAAGGAATTTTAGCACTTTTTAGCAGTTTCATAGCATGCCTAGGCTTAAAGGACAACAAAACGCTACGAAACTACTGTAGCTGTTCTTTTTACTTTTTGAACCAGTTTTGAGAGCTGTTAGAGGGTGAAATTTGTATGGGAGATGTGTCTAAGGATGATGAAGACCATGCCAAAGGAATGAATAAAAAATATTGAAGGTGAATGGAATTTTTGCAATGCTACGAAAGTACGCTACGAAACTGCCTTACTTTCGTAGCGTATTGTGACGTGGGAGTTTTTTAAGCAGATTTTTGTGCATCTATAGACAGATGGGTATTATCCAAGTGTTAAAGGATCATGAAAACAATTATTCAACACTTAAATACCACGGAATAAAGGTAAATTAGTAGGCAAAGCATTCATGGAAGAAGAAGACCAGTTTGCCTAACAAACATGGTTTTGTTTCCAGTTTTAGAGGAGGTCAATTAAGTGGTCATGTAGTGATGAGTCTCATCACCCCAATTCGACCATGTGAAATCATATTTGTCAAATATGTAATTTCTTTAGAAGATAAGGTTTTTAAATGTAATAATGAGCAGAATGAGTCCTATTAGGAAAAGGACTGTAAAGTAGGATAGTTGTCATTTTGTCATTAAATAGATGTTTTATGGTTATGCAAGGTGTCATTAGGCAAAAATTCGATGTATCTAGCTAGGAGGTAGATCATCTCATGAGGTAAAAAGTCTATTAAAGGGCATAGAGTCGGATTTGTCAAGGGTTGGAGACCTTTTGGCAAAACTACAACTTTATGTAATTGACTGTTATCAGTAATACAGAGAGGTTTTCTTCTTAACAGACCTGAGATTCTCATGGGGTTTTTAATGTTTTATTGATCTACATCTTATGTTTAACTACTTGCAGTAGATTTCATTGCTATTACTCACAATTCATAAACCTATGCTCTGACTTCCTTTAGTAATGAGATGATTGTGTTTTTCTATGTTTTATGAGTGAATTGCCTTTGAACCACTATTAGTAGATTTCATTGTTAGTACTCAAAATCCATAACTCTATGCTCTGACTTCCTTTAGTAATGAAATGACTGTGTTTATCTATATTCTATGAGTTAATTTCTTTTGTTAAAGACCCCTATTTTCCTCAGCTTCCATGCCAAGAAACCTTTCCACTGAGCCTACTAATTTGTTGACTCCATAAGCCCAATGGTAGCAAGCCTTCATCTTTTCAACCTGCAAACATACAAAACCAAAACAAAAATAATAGAGTTAACCATATATCTTATAATATTAATCAATATCATAAACCTCTTTGAGAGAGCCCTCTCAGGCTGAAGAGGCTAAGCTTTGGTCAAAAGCTGGTTTGAAGTAGTTACTCCAAATTGGCCATTAAAGCAGCCTAAGAGGACTCAATTCAGTGATAACTAACCACATGCATTAACAACTCCCCTACTCGGTGGTTCTTAAGCATAGAGGGGGTCATTCATATTTAAATTAAAGTAGCCTGCTAGTTGGGGGTTGGAGGGTGATCATATTTGGATCAAGACCTAAGTGATAGCTCAAATTTCAAAGTGTTCAAAAGTGTGTCGAACCTGAGCGACCGGATAGATCTTGTCTTCCTGATTCCAGTGTCGTGAATGGTTCGAAAAACTGACACCGTATGAAGAAGTTATCACGTTTTGAAAAGTCCAGTAAACTAAAAATTTCGACATTTGACCAACGTTGACTAGGCAAAGGTATAGTCAGCAAAAGGGAATATTCTTGGAATATTCTTCAAAATATTCCCCTGAAATATTCTTTTCGGGCTAGTCGCATGCTGACAAGTGGTGCGACCTTATTGAATAATTGGTTGTACGTTATTGTTAAGAGTACCAATCATAGGGTGACATGTGGCCAGCCCTGAGGCCACCACGTGTCCCCAAAGTTGTGTGTTAAAATTTTATGGAGGTCTGTAGGGTTCGACCCTGGGACCTCCGGCAGAGCAACCACCCACCACACCGATGCGCTACGCAATGAAGCTTAACCTTATAAGAATTCAGGTTAATGATAAAGTTTGTTAAAGGTTGAATTATGGGTTGGTGACCTCCAGTGGTCCCAACTTGGCAGCAGTCCCCCATCGGCGTTCACGTGTAATGTTACAACCGCAACCCGCAGTTAATGTTACCTCCGATAGTCTTCTATCCATCGGCACCTCCGTCAATGCGTTCACATGGAAACTGTGACATAAAATAAAACGGTCTACCTGAGAGTTACTCTAACTGCATACTTCACAATTTTTTTTGGGTCACATGACATGGTTACTGTTAACAATCCCGCGCAGTTTTCGCAAACACAACCATAGTTTAAAATTCTAACTGCAGTCTTCCACCGGAGTTCCACCAGACGGTTTTGAAGTCTTCGGTTTGGGGTTGGCGTGTGGCCACCCCAACAGTTAATATTAATGCTAATGTCTAATCCAACGGACTATTTGGAGCATGCCCAAAAATTGGCGGAAGTTTCTATTTTGACTCCAGTTAACTAGAGTCCTCCACAATTAGTGGAGTTTTCCTAGGTGTTATTGGGAAAATGAGTTGGAGACTCAATTTTCAACCATCCTAAGAGTGTGAATAGTCAATTTTGACTTTCTTGGATATTATAGAGCCATTTCTTAGGGTTGTAGAGCTATCAGAGAACTTTTGAGTGTGATGTTTCTTCAAATAAGTTCCAAGGGCCACTAGGGCCACCAGGGACCACTAGGAGAAGGGGGCCTATCTAGGGCAACTAGTAACCATTATCAACAAACCAATAGTATATTTAGACTATTTTGAACCTTTTTAATCCAATAGAAGGATTTTCAGAATATTTTGAAGACTTCTGAAGGCCGATATTCTCCAGAGAATTTTTCAGTGAGCCGAAAGCCACAGGGTGCCACCAGGGGTTGGGGGCATAATCAAAGGAGCAAGAGGCCAATTTCAGAAAGTGAATAATATATTCTAAATATTTTGGACATTATGAATCCAATGAAAGGATTTTTAGAGCCATTTGGAGACTTCTAGATCCGAAAAGCCACGGGGAAGTTTCGGGCAACCCAGGGCCAACAGGAGTTGGAGGCCTAGATTGGGGAGCTAGAGCTCATTTGGAGAAAATGAACAGTCTATTTTGGATGTCTAATATATGATAGAGATAGTAGAAAATGTTTTAGGGATAGAAAATGACTTCTAAGGGAATTTTTGCCACAAAGAAGCTCAGGGAAGCTTAAGGACACTGACGAAAGAGGTCAAATCAAAGGGAGCCTAGATCCATCTCCAGGGGGATAACAGTCATTCCAAGGGTATGATGGTATTATAAACCCATTGATACAACTCAAAAAACCATTGGAGTTAAGTATATACTTGTAAAATAAATTTTCCATCACAATCCCAAAGAGCCAAGTCAATTGATAAAGGCTTAAGGAAACGTAGCCCACGACATTTGGGTGAAATCCTTTATTAAATTTGCTGTTATGTGTTGATGATTCATTTTATGAAATTTATGCTTGTTGTACATGCTTATTGTCAGCAAAATTTTTTTTTTAATTCCTCACACGTAAAGACTTAAAATAGTTTAAAACACATACACCTTATTCAAGTATTCAATTCCGCACTATCAAGTATAAGAAAGATCTTAATTTGTTTAACTGAGTGGGAGGTGCTTGCATAGCATAACAAGTCAGCCACCCATATGAGATTAGAGGGGGCCAGCCACGTGGGCTAGCCCCCTTCCATATGGCTAGAAGCCGAAGAACAGGAGATAAAGAGTTGTGGCGGATTTTTTTTTAAACACGTTTAATTAAGTTTTAAACATGGTTTAGCCACGTTAAAACATAATTAGTTCTAAATGCGCTTATCCTTTAAAACCACACTTATCCACCCACCTAATCCGGATTAAACCTAACCTAATCACAGTTTAAAATGGTATAGGTTTCGAGGAGTGCACCATTTATGGCGAGATTTCTAATTTTAGAAATTTAACTGTCAGTTCCACCAATTTTAGTGGAGAAATTGGGGGAAAATCATTTTTGGTCATAACTCATCCAATTTTCGCCCAAACAAAGCTCAAGAAGAGGCATTATAGGCTAATTGGCATGCTAGGAACTCAATGAAGCAGGCTGCAGAGGCAGAAAAGGTCATCTATAGTTTTTAGTGTACACTAATATGTAAAGGCTAGGACACGGGCTGGGGTCATTACCAGCGATCCATAGTCCAATCTCTTTAAAAAATAGTCATTTTTGGGGAGATTATGAGTTTCAAACTACTAATAGTTCAATATTCAAGCAGTAACAATTGAGCACAATTAAGCTAATACATATAATACAAAGGTTCGACCATTATGTGGGATCATATATTGCAATTACTAAGGGGTGAAAACCTTTATCAAAATTGCAGTGTTAAGATGATGGTATGTGTGTATGTGCTTTTCTCTCGTTTAATATTTTCTGTTCCACTGATGAAATTATGATTTAAAGTTTTATGAATAAACCCACTCAACAAGTATTGATTTGACAATCACGTTTCATAAACAAAGTTGCATAGATGGTGAAACTACAAATAAAGTTTATATTCATATATGATATTAAAATACTATTAATTGAAAATCATTTCTATATCGTATAAGCGCAGTATTTCTGGGTGTTCTTAGTTCACTGTAGTAGTTGCTAATAGAACACAACGTATTCAGAAATTCAACAAGGAGGAATTATTGCTTCTGCAAGTCATAAGTTCAATATTTGGGGCATGTAATCTAAAAGGAAGGCGTTTATGTGGATCCTGAAAATATTAAGGCCATAATGGATTAGCCCACTCCCCATAATGTCATGAAAATTAGATTCTTCATGGTATTAGCCAATATTATTGAAGGTTCATTTGATATTTCTCAAAGATAAGACATCCAATCACATCCTTGCAGAGGGAAGGGGTCAAATTCCAATGGATATCAGAATGTGCAACTAGCATTAATAAAACCAAGCATTTGATCATACCTGCCCCTATCTTAATAATAACTTATTTGAAGAGAGATTTCTTAGGTTGTACAAATTCCTGTAAGGAAGGACTAGGTGGGTTCCTAATGCAAGAACGACATGTGATCTGTTGTGAATCAATAAAATTAAACAAGGATGAAAAGAAATATGACCCATGAAATGGAACTTGCAAAAATTGTGTATGCACTAAATATGTGAAGGCACTACTTTCTTAGGAGAAAATTTGGTTGATGCCATATCATGGAGGGATGAGACACTTGTTTGATTAACCTAAAATAAATGCAAGGCGAGCCAAATGGTTAGTTCTTATTAGTGAATTTCACTTCAATATCAAGGATATCAAGTGTAAGGATAACATAGTAGTAGATGTACTTAAGAAAGGTTTACAAGTAGTTATTTGGAAGCTATGAGAACTCGTGAAGTTGACATAAAGGAAAGGATCAAAGAATCATTAAAACATGATGAACATTTTTAGCATTTGAAGGAATCATTATAGTAAGAACTAGAAGGAACACTCAACAAGGAAAAAAAGTTAATTGATAGAACTATCTTGTTGATTAAGGATATATAGTATATACCTTGTATAAGTGAATTAATGAAGCTCATAATGGATGAGTTCCATAAAATACCTTACTCTAGTCATCTTGGTTATCATAAAATGATAACAACCCATTGATGGAAAAAAATGATGATATCAACATTTGAGAAATTACTTAGTTAGAGCCCCAGCAAGACCCTTTTCTGTTTGGAATGGTGATTTCGACTCATATGTGGACCCAATTACCACTAAGTGAATTTATCCTCGTGAGGAGAATTTCCAATATGATATATTAAATGAAAATGCAATCTAAGATAATTTGCAGGCAAAAAAAAAAAAATAGAAAATAGAAAAAAAAAATAGAAAATTAAAAATAAATAAATAGAATTAAAAAAATTAAAAAAATATATCTTGATTAATAAAAGGAACAAAACTTCTCTCAAGCAAGAGAAAGATGCCAAGAGAATGGACCATAATTGAATATAAAGTTATAATGAGCCAACAAATCACATAAATAGTTCGTATGATTTGTAGTAGTTGAGGAAAATGTGCATATTTTATTATCTAATTAATAGTTATTACAGCCTTGCAAGTACATACTGGATTCAAATACTAAAAAATGAATTCAAGTTGTATAATTGCATTATAGAAACAGTTCTCATAATCCAACCATAATTAAAACAAAGAGAAGCATGTAATCAAGTTGTTAAATAGTTATCTGTGACAACACACATATCTACTTGAACTCATTATTCAACTTTGATTTCAATCAAGTCCACCATGAAAAGGAAACTTTACATAAGTTTAAATACACATATAATTATATGGAATTAACAACAGTGAAAAACCATGCATCATACACTTATTAGAACAAATATTGAAAATATACTTAAAGGTCGTTAATTAACCATCAACCCAGAAAACAGTGTACACAATTCGAAGGTTTGATCATGATATTTTCAAATTGTAAAATATTTAAAGAAAGTTCATGATAGGATGAAATTATTCAAGTTATAATGTATTTCCTTTGATTTGGTCTAGTAGGCAGCCAATTTCCTCCAAGATAACGATATACAACAATACAATTTCCTCCTTCTTTTTAGAAAAATGGAATCGCTCTATGTTCTATAGTCCTCTATTATACAATTTTATTCAAAACGGAGAGTTATTTCAAGATAGTTCATGAATATTTTTTTTTCTCTTTTTTTGGAGTCAGGAGATCCAATTTGAGCCCATATATTTCAGTTCACTAATCCTGATATTCCAGCTATATATTTCCTTCAAAACCTTTACAAAAATATCAATAAAACTATCATTAAAAACATATTAAATCTCAAGCAAAACCTAGATCTAAAAGCTTTTGAAACTAATCCTTCTAAAAATAACCCAATTCAATTAAAAATAAATCCTAAATATGATCCCACATCATTTTTTATTGTTGCATTGTTGACCAATATGCTATAATGTAATGTGGTACAATCAACAAACATCGTGGCATTGAGACTTTTGCTAAAAAAATCACATAGTGATCTTGTGTTGTTATAGTTTCATAACCTCTTTTTTGTTAAAATCTTGGAGTGTTTGTGTTTTGTTTTTCAAAATAAAACATACGAGTTTTTTCTCCTCAATTGAATCTTTCTAACAAGGTATCATGGGCCTGATTTCATGCGTTGTATCCCAAGATATGGCCTCTGGAAGACAGGGTCCTGTAACAAATAAGGTATGTTTTGTAGAACAGTTGGCATGCTTTGTAAAATGGTTAAAATAAAAAATATTTATCCTAGATGCATGGGGGAAATGAGTTCAATGGGTTTATATTTTTGTATGCTTGCAATACAGTTTCTGAGTTGTGAGGGAACCATGGTGAGGTAAGCATGTAGTAAAATTTTGTCGTGACCCAAGTTAATAAAATGTAATAAATGTGTGTTATTTAAAAAATAATTTTCCAATAAATGGATATGTAATAAGCTAAGGTCTTAAGTGTTGAACCTAAGTTTCAAATAGATGGACACATAATGAGATAATGTAATAAGATAATTTATTAAGTGTCAAACCTATGTTTCTAATAGATTGATACATAATGAGCTAAGATAATAAGCTAAGGTAACGATATAATTTCTTAAGTGTCAAATCATATGGAGGTAAGTGTGAGCTTAGAGATCAACGTAAGTGGAATAATATGAAATTAAAAATATGATAATAAATCTCTTGGAATCATAATTCCTTGGTCGCGCCAAACCCAACATGAAACGAGAATTGGTGTTGGCACTAAGCCTGTCACTAAACCTTGGTTAGAGCATGGTGTGGTTATAGTGAACTATGGTTAAGATGTGTTATGGTGTAACATGACGATAAATCATAATTAAGGTGAAGTGGATGTATTTCACGTGAAGGGTGATAAGGTGGAGGTTTAAAATGAATATAAAAATAAATTATATGTAAACCATATAAGCCATCATATAACCTATGCTTGATGCCCTCCAGCACCTCCCCATACTGTGGACCACACCCAATTTCATCCTACCACCACATCGAGAGCCCATGGTGAGAGCCTAATACTAAGACGGGAAAATTTTCATCTTGAGATGGAAAATTTGATATCTCTTGGGCCTGTCAATTAATGGATCTCAAGATGGAAAAGATCTCCATTTCATAACAAGAAATGTTTTGTTTTGGAATAGGGAAAATTTTGTGAAAAAAATGTCGTCTCAAGACATAAAAATATCGCATCAAAATCAAGTGCCTACTGTCATATCATCTCACAGATGATGGTATAGTTAGATTCAAGAATAAAATATATTTTCCTTAAAAGGATTAGTATTTTAAATTAATTGAGATGAAGAATAAGAAAAAGGAGCCATTTTTCTTTGGAAAAGTTTATAAGGAAGAAATGAAAAATTTTGATGAAGGAGAGGTTGCATTGGTAGTTGGGACAATGGAAGTCAACATGGAAGGAAAATAGATAAGGGGAGGATAGAAAACATTTCCCATGATAACTCAGAACAACACCAATGTGGAAGAGGGGACATTAGAGCTAATACCAAGCGGGGTGATAATTTACGACCATGTGCAACATGACGGAGGTAGCCAGGAATGTTAAAATAATAGGCCTAAAGCTTGGAGAGCTCGGTTTTTGGAAAATATTGGTTACTGGGGAGTTTTTCCTATAAAGGCAAGCATATTTAAATTATATATGTTATGCAGGAGACTACAGGGAACCTATGCATACCCCTGGTCTAGAGATAATTGAATACATCTACAAGGAAGGAATGTTGCACATATACAACTCTCATAGAATTTATATCTTAGTTGAGCAACAATAGCATGAAAATAATTCTCTTCAAGTGAGAATAATTCTATAGATTCCCTGGGGGTTGGAGGGTGCATATGGTATTCTTTGAATTCCTTTGACAGTCGAGCTAGAGATTTTATCCTTGGATTCCTGGTAAGGGAAATTTCTTAAGTCTCCTTTTCGTGTTTGTCTAGTTTTTTGCAATGAGTTTTGGATTCCCTTAATTGGTTGGAACCACTCTGTTACATGAATTTAGATTGGAGGTGAAGCCTCTGGACTCCCTCATGTTGGGTTAACGTTGGAGATAATAGACCTCTAGACTCACTTTACAATTGTTGACTGCTAAATATTTTTTGGGTGGAGGTGGGAGAACATATGGAATCCGTATTTTAACTAGAAGTTGGAGTTTAATCCCTTGAGAAAAACCCACCTTAGCCTTTTGAATATGGCTTAGGGGTGACAACTGCAAATGATAATTGGTTGTGTTTTTTCTATGGTTGGGTGGAGAGTTGTTGTCCCAGACTCAGTTTCCCAACTCCAGTTTAAGTTCAAGATAATTGTCTTTGTATGCATCATGTAGCGTGAAGTTTATATTTGGATTGTTAATCCAATTTTTTGTATTGAATGCATGAATGGTGCATGGTTCTCCTATGATTAAAATAATGATTTTTTTATAATTGGTTACTCGTGTTTTTTTTCTTCAGTAACATTCTTTATGTAAGGCAAGGAGACATGTATATATACATAAATATCTATATTAGTGTTGTATGCATAAAATGATTGTAATAGTGTTTTTGATGTAAGAAAACACTAGGCAATGGTATATGAATTCGTATTAATCAATTTGATCCCTGTGCTTAAATGTTGAGCTAAGAACAATGATGGCTCAAAACCACCAAGGGCCCATACAATGAAACCTATGTAATCCAAAAAACACTAGTAAATTCATTGGTACAATTGGTATAATGAGGTGCATAGACCTCACTGAAATGAATGTAAGAGTGTCTGGAGTTTTCATATTAGTGGTTGTATACGAGAATAAGAATACATATCACTTATATAAATATGTGTGTGTGTGTGTGTGGAAACAACATTGAATTAAGTGTTGATATTCTGGACTAATACTGAATTTGATTAACCATGGTTACGTGCATAGTAAGAAGGTTATGTTAATGGTGTACAGACAAAAAATTGCAATTTAAATGGCCTTGTAAGGTTGAATTAGCCCATAGTATTGTGCTGTGAGGTTTCATCCCGCTCACAAGTGTATTAAGTGCATATATATGTGTGTGTGTGTGTGTGTGTGTGTGTGTGTGTATTGTAACTAAATGTTAAGGGAACCATGATTTGAGGCCAGAGATATTCCTTGTGTATGCACTAAGCCAGAAATCGTAGCCCTGAGGGCTAGGCCATGAACCCACATGACCACATATTATAACTAAGGGTGGAAGTCAGTTTCAATAAGATGGTAGGAATTTTTCTCAAAATTAATGATCGGGAGGATGGCAGAGCCTCTCCTTTGTGATGTCTGCTAGGGGAGGGGAAGCCATGCTTAGATCGTAGCCATCAATTAGGATGTGGAAGATCAACAACTAGGAAATTGGTGGGGCCTTCCCCCTATGACATCAGCGAGGGGAAGGTGAGGTCTTGCAAATCATCAGATGGGACGAGCAAAAGTGGACCGCCAGATTTGCAACCAGAACTGGGTGTGGAACCAAACAACATGAAACCTTCCCTGTCATGTCAACAATGGGAGGGGGGTTGGTTCTATCAAACATGAGTCGTTGAATGATAATATGGGCTATGAACAACCATATTTAATCCCCGAAACCATAAAATGGAATTCAAATACTAATGCCCCACCCCCATTGGTGATGCCATCAAGGGAGGGGTGACACGATTAATCCTAGTTATCAATCGACATTTTTTGTGGACTGTCGAATAAGGGAGGCTTGAGAATGGGAGCTTTCGAGTAAATGTATGGGGTGTCAAGGTTCAAAGGCTAAGGGTGCCATTATTATTATTATTATTATTATATGTCACGTGGCTGTTGTTGGGCAGTGTTAATGCAATATTTACACCAACATTTAATTTGTTAATCTGAGCAAGTAAACTTAGAGGTGTAGCACAATATATGCCAGAATACAAACTCAGGGATATGTAAAATAAAGATCCAGCTCTTGCAAGAAATTTAAAAGGGCATCATTTAGTAAAAAGGAACAAGACTCTTCAAAGTAAAAATAAACACATTGTGGGAATCTAATTTTGGCTCCTCTTCTGGGTTGAGTTGACTCCTGCAGAAAGTCTTCCTCAGTTGTCCAGGGGACAAGGGAATGTAGGCACCATTCAAACTGGCAAACTATAAATAATGTGATTCGGGAAATGAAGGATGCAAAACCTCTTAAAATTACTGCTATGTTGCAAAGATGAAATTAAACTAGAATTCGAAAGGCAACTTAATTATGGAAATTATGGAATGCTTTAAAAAGAATCAAGATGATAATACACCGCTTCTCTTAAAGAAAATTAAGTACTTAAATGTGAGGAAAATATGTAATGAGAACAAATATATATATATATATATATATTTCATTTTGTTTACCCTAATCATATTAAATACTTCCTCAAAGTATTATGTATGATGTGTGCAAAATTTAATTATAATGAAGAATTATGTGAACGCTTCATCAATTAATATTCATAATCTTTTCTTATGTTTATCTTTTCATTTTCTTATCAAGAGTTCAAAATAAATGTTTTTATGCAAAAGAACATGAATCAATTTCATATAAAAGGCGATCATGAGTACTTGTTAAGTTCAGCTAACCAAAATTCTTACTCGGCAATTGTTTCACCATTGCATCCTGAGAATAGACTTTGTTATGCCATAATGGAATCAGGGCAAGTACTTAATATTGTAATAGAAAGGAATGAGAGATGCAAAAATAAAGAAATCGCCGTTTACTTTAGTTCAGCCTTTATGAAAATACATCCAAAAGAAAAATAAGAGGAGCAGTAAAAATAAAGTTTGTGGAATGAAATTAAAAAGAAAATGACAGAAAAAGAAAATGAAATTATGAAATGAAATTGCAGAATTATCATTCTAACTAAAATGCAGTAAAAGAAAATTAGAAGGTTTGGGACAACGGACTGGTTGGTGGGCCCAACCACCCAGCTCGTTTCCCTTGCAGGAACTTAGATCACAATCTTAAAACATGAAGGAGAAATAGAATTTCTCATAATTAATTGCCAAATAAACTTATTTCAAAGTAGAAACCAAAACTTCAATATTGAATGCCACATAAATTCATTACAAAAGTGCTGCTACAAAATTCATAAAACAAAGTTGCACTGGCTCCAGGGATCATCCCATTGGGGTGCAGCTCCTCCTTCCCTCCTGCAAAATAAAATCGATCCCCTCTATTCTGAAAATGATGTGATCTACAAACTACAATCTACCATTTGACCATTCCCCCTTACCTACACGACTCCTCTTCTTTTATAATGTTTTTACATGTCATTCTTTAGACAACCATGTGGGGGTTGAATAAAAAATAATATTAATTAATTAGAATATCAGTACAACTATTTCCTATTGAAATAATGAAGTTTTGATACGAATTTTCCAAGTTTGGTTGTTTTTCTAGAATTCTGGAAAAACCGGTATTTTTATCAAACTGCCTCCAAAGACCTCTTCATATCTCCTTAACCATTATGAATTTCTGAAAAATGTTTGAGGCTTAGTCAATTTTCTATATTGGGAAAAAAACACATGTTCCAGAATTTATTTATTCACCTTCACCTACACAAAAATCGAGGCAGAAGTTGCTAGTCTGGAAACTTCCGGAAATCTTAAATCCTAACAGTCTATTTATAGATTGGCTTCAAAGACCCTTGCATAAATTTTAAACCAATGAAAATTTTAGGAAACGGTTTTTGTTCTAGGTAATTGGTTATATTTGTGAAAACCCCATTTTCTTGGATTTCCGTAATTCACCTCCATTTGCATGAAAACCAAGGTCAAACTTGGACGTTTAGAAATTATTCAGATTTTGAGTAGGTTTATTAATTTGTTTCTAGAGGCCCACACATGTGACCTGCGTGTAATCCAACTCATGGAAAGGTGTTGGAACCTCATTTTGGACAATAACCATCTTATGTTTGCCCCAAAAGCATGTCGAAATATCAAATCCCCAAATTGGTGCAGGAATGTTGGTCCAAGAATTCAATGCATGGTGCAGGAATGATGGCACCTTCTACAAGAGAACCCAACATTAATGACATTTTCACATTAAATATTCTTCAAATTAACAAAACAAGAATAGTTCATAGATCAACAACTGTCAACTCTCATTGTCTCTAAATAACTCAATAATGCGTAAGATGACTTATGAATACTTTGTACAGGCATAGAGTTATTCAGTGAAGAAAATAGAAATATGGACAAAATAGAGGCTCAACATTCCCCCACACTGACCTTCTTGCATGTCCTCGTGCAATACAAACCATAGGACTATGAAACCATGGAAGAAGGCAGGGGAAATGTTTAAGAATCAAACTATGCTTCACGATAAAAGTGTGAGAAAAAATATCAGCAAGGGAACATGAAGATATCTGGTATGTCATCATTCTTTAAGAATTTATCAAGTCTGCAACATTATTATTACAGTGCCATTAAAACCAGGTTACAGTCCTTATGAAAGTATCAAGCGCAGAAATGATAAAATTTTGATGTAACAAGATCGGGTGCAGGAAAGCAATGCTTTGTACCAGACATTATGGAAAAAGAATGCTGCACCTTTATGATGGTCATCACATACCTATTGTCCTGTCTCAAATTAACCCCCTTCTTGTCATATATTTCTTTTTTAGAGCTCTTATTTCTGCCCAGAAGCTTATTAACATTTATGATAAAAATGAAATCTTTGCCGAAAAGGTGTAATTTCAAGAAAATTATCACAAGATTCCTACACCTACTGTAGCAATCATGTACTTAGGTCATGTAGTGCTTATTTAGAGGCAACCAGAATCAATACACATATTTTTTTTTTCTGAAAACACCTGGTGAGTAATCATCGCTGAATAATTCATCATTGTAAATACCATGGAAAAATTGAAGTGAGTTATGATACTAGAGAAGGGAAATAAAAATACAAAAATATGACACCTTCCTGGACCAATCAATTAATTGAACACTCTAAATTTTGTTTTCATCCAGATGTAAAAGTAAGTTTCTCCTTAATTCAGTACAAAGAATCACCTTCACTAAGGGTACCACATCATTTAAAGATCCCTAAAAAATAGAACTCAAAGCATCATGCTCAAAGCACCTTAAGACCATTGTCCAAGAATTTAAAATGATGAGTTTTAGGGAAAGAGAAAGATAACCGAATAAATTATAGTATGTAATTAACTTTGATACCACAGACATGGCCCTGCTACCCACAAGCATCTATAGCCTCGATAGGGATGTGTTTTGACCCAACGAAATGCATGTGTCCCACTCACTAGATATAGATTCAGAGTTATCTTGTTTAAATTAAAAATTATATGAAGGCCACTGTCATGGATTGGTAACTAGCTAATGGAAGTTCCACTCACAAGAAGTAACATAGATGAACAAGCCGGCTTGAATGAGACCTCTTGTCTTCCAGATTCCGGCTGAAAGCCATTACTCTGGATTGGTGACCAGCAATAGTAATTTTATGCATGTTAGGTCTCATGATCGTGGTAGGTCGGCTCATTACGAGACCTCCTATCCTTCCCTAAAAAATTTGTAAAATCTGACTATGATTAACTTCAAGGGTTACTTAATAAGTGGGAAGACAGATCTACTCCTTAAGAGTACGGGATAGCGTGAAAAGTTTTTAATGACTAATCATTAATTGCTAGTTCCTCTACCCTAAAGACTTTTTTTTAGATAAAATATCCTAGATAATGACTTAAAGACTCTTTGAGTTAATAATGCTAGTGTTCTCATGAACAACTTATTATGATCTTCACAAGAGTGGTCCACCATAGGGGGTTCTCCAATAGTACCTTCTAAGGGAAACTGAAAATATATATCTCAGATGACAACTCATTAGTGGTTAATATTAGTTACTTTTTCAAAATCATAAGGTGTTAGAGTGAATCATACTCAACAATATTTGTCACAAATGTGTGTGTTAACAATCACTACAAGAAAAAAGGACATTGGTGAGGGTCATGCTTGTGACAGACCTTTAAGGTCTGTCACCAATGTCACATATGGTGATGGTCCTTAAAAAAGCGTCGTTTTAGGTGTATATAGTGATGGTCCTTTAAGGTCTGTCACAAAAGCCATTTTCAATGAAACTTTTGGTGAGGGTTGTTAAAGACCCATCACTAATTCTCTCTTTGGTGACACTTCTAGTGACAAACTTTCAATGTCCCTCACCGATGCTATTTTTGTTACTTTTGGTGACAGTCAAAAAATGTTCGTCACCATTAATCATTCCAATGAGTTTTTGATGACGTTATGTGCTTGTTAATATATTTTTTGTCAAAAGAGAAGGATTTAATACAATTATTGTGGAGTATTTTTTATAATATGTCTAAGGCCATAGTGGTTAGACTTAGTCAATTTTCTATGAAGTAATTAGTGTGTATCGTTTCCCTCAAGTAATGACTAGTTGATTAAAGCTTTCTTATGAGTCAACACATGATTCATATCTATTTAGTTTACTATCTAGAAAATTCCCTTTAGATAAAGTCCCACTGGTAATATATTATTTAATACATAATCAAGCTCTGTCAATTCTATTAATAAGAAAGACCTAACACTCCTCAACAATCTAGGCACACCTTAAATTAATGCTTTGGCACACACTAACATTTCTTAGCACCACACATGTTTTGGATATTATTTGTACGTAGAACATCTTATCATGACACTGACGCCCAAGCACATGGTGTCATGCGCTAGCACAACATAGAACTCTCCTAACATGTGTTGGCATGCATGTAGTCCCTAGAATTCCCTGGAACACCTTGGTTGAATGCATTGGCATATATTAGCACTTGGCACACAATGCCACTTGGCATGTATTGGGACCTATTATAAGTGTGGTTGAAAAAGTTAAAGTCTCGAATTATAACCCTCTTATTGGTTCTTCCTTTTGTTTCCTTGAAACTTCTTGACACATATTGACATACCGTGGCAATACCCTACACATCCTTAGCACCTGGCATGTATTGGGATATCTTGGCACTATTTGGCACATATAATTAGCACACCCTGGAAATCCCAAGCACACTTTGAGACTTCTTGACATGCCTTGATATTACCTATCATTCCTTACCAATCCTTATCATACCTTGTCACTCCCTCCTTGACATGACAACTATCACTCATTAACACTAGTCCCTAGCACACGTTCCTCATATTCATTAACTTCCATGAATTTTGACCTAGTGATCCCTTAATGTTTTGTCCTAGTACTCCTTAACACTCCTCAACATGCATTGTCACTCTCTAGCACACCTTAGCACTCTTCAACATGCCCTTCCACTTCATAGCATGGATAACACTCTGTGACACATATTGGCACTTGGCATGTGTTGGCACTTGGAAAGTCTTAGCATGTATGGAATACGTTGACATGCCTTGGTATAATTTGGCATGGTTTAATATTAAATTTATTTGAGATCAACTGTTGGTAAGTAGATGAGAAGCAACAAAGAAAGACTTGGCACTTAGAATGCACTAAATTTTTTTCACTTGGAACCTATTGGCACCTAGTGTTGGTGTGCCTAGCATGCCCCTCTTGGAAAAGGTAAATTGATGACTTATTAACCCTCTTATGTGTTCATTTCCTTGTATTTTAACTTATTTCTCCCTTTTTTTCTTTGACAGTCCTTGGCACGCACTGACACACCCTTCCACATCTTGGCATGCCTGATCACTTGGCACATCTTAGCATGTTTGACCTTCGCACTATCTGCCACATATTAGCATTCCCTAGCACGCCTTGGCACTCATGTTCTCAAAGCTAGCATTTACATGTTTTCACGACTTGGGAACCCAATCAATTCCTTGGCTACTGTAGTTCATGTGACTATATTGGCTTGATTCAACCACAACAACTTGACCAATTGCACCTACTACAAGTATATTGTGCCTTGTTCACCTAAGAACTACCTATAACTCATCTTATGCCACTCATGTCCAAGCTCAACATGTACCACTTGACTAGTTACCAAGACAAGGATCACATGATCTAGCCATGGCCATAAAACAACTAAGAAACATAGCTTACACAGGAAATATTTCACATGTATGTTCAGTTCATATAAAAAATAGAACATTAACTGAGAGTTTGCAAGAACCAAAAGATGCACAAAGCACACAAGATATAAGCTGACATGAGTCAAATGCCCCAAAAATTATACACAACAATGTACCATATGAAATTATCTAGAATAGTTTAAAACATGAGCATGTAGCCAAACTGTGCCACATGTCATATAAAAAAATAGATAAAGGAAAAACAATGTTGTGCCTATCACAAAGTGATCTCACTTTGTCTAAAATTGTTATGCCGAGCCCCATATAACAACTGTAGGCTTGCCTCCTGTAAATCCTATTATGAACTTCTCCTAACACACTTAATCCTTGGAACACTTGAATTCACTGACACTCCCTGGAACACACTCTTATTCGTTCCTTTCCATGAATTTTGACCTAGTCATCCCTTGATATGCCCTCACACTCCCTAACACTCTTCATCATGCACTGACATTACCTGACATGTGTTAGCATGAATTTTAATTCCTAATGTGCATGCCCTGACCTTCCCTAGATATCATTCCATCACAACTACCCTTACTTAATTTTCAACTTGGGAACCCAACCAAGCCCTCGCTTGACTACAAGAGCTTGACCAAGTTACGGTTACTACAACTAGACTATGTTGTTGAATTCTGTAGCTTGGGAGGTACTCCACAAGCCTAGTGAGATGGGTTTGTGTTAGTTTGGTCGCAAAAGGATTTGTGGGCAAAGAAACCAAGAAAAGGGATTTTGGACCCAAGATGGGGTAAAATCTAAAAGAACATTAAAAACGAAAATTAATATTTCTTAAGGTCTAAGTGGATAAAATCCGTAAGTTCTAGAGGGTTCTTAAGAGGTCTAGGAAAAACTATTTAATGAGGCCTTAGGATGAAGGAAAGAACATTAAGTGATAAGGAGCTCATTTGATTAAGGGGGTGAAGAGAGATGTAATCTTAAAGTAGGTCGAGTAAGAGGGACGAGTAAGTTTTTCTAACGGGAGTCCATGATCATCCTCCAAGACCAAGATCATCATGTGAGGGTTCACAAGAATGTTGCATACCTTAATGGTTGGTTCGAGCTAGGAAGTAGGATGGAATATTTTTGGTTCTCTTATGGTAGATCGAGCTTAAGAGAGGTTTCTCATGAGAATTTGGACACGTGATTTCAATGGTGTATTTGTGTGAATGCCACATCAAATTCTGAAATGTTGAAATTTGAAACAAGAAACATTGAAATTGGAAAAATGGAAAGGACAAAAAAAAATGCACCCACACTTGTGAGGAATTTTGATGCATAAGGAGTGAGGAATGTGGGGTGTCTAATTTATTTTTCCCTTAAATAAATTGGACAATAAATTGTAATTTCATCTCATAACAACTTGTGTCAGTTAACTAAGTCATGATGACTGAGTTAGCTCAAGAAATTTGAGTTAAGGGTCTAAGATGGGGCATGTAGAGGTATTAATCTAATAATTTTGGATTCCAGTTGCACTTGATGCATTAGTGGGGTGCGGGTGTGAATTGGTTAACTCAATTAAATGAGTTAAAATCAGTTTAAACAGTTCTAAGTGATGAGCTAGTGAGAAGTAAATGAGTGACTTAAATTATATTTAATTCACAATGAGTGATCAGTAAGATAACTGATAATTCACTATTAATAGTTGCATGCATGTCAGTTCCGAGGAAGACCTAGTTGAGACAGAGGTTAAAGGGAACATAAATACCAGTTGTATTTATACAAAATTTCCCATGTGCAATTATAAGTCATTGGGATGCCATGATGGATTGGTCAATCAAGGAAGAATGATTTTCCTAATTAATAGGGAGCTAATTCCCTAGGAATTGCATGAGTAAGGCATGCTGAAGGAAAGTTGCGAATTGCTTAAGTACTAGACCGAGTTTGCCTAGATCAGTGGGAGACAATTGGAAGAATGGTAGAGAATCTAATAAGAGATTAAGCATTGTATTGTTTCATGATTCCTTGACTTAATACACAATAGAGATAGAGCGTTTTTGAGCATTTGATTTCCCTAAATACATATTGTGTTGTGCGATTGATAATTTATTTATCTTACTTATATGTGATTGTGCGATCGTGTTTTTTTTCTGAAAATTGTAGGAAGGATTTAGTATCTTGTTTTAATACATTACAAGATTAGATTAAATCTCGTTGGTTAGATTTTCTACATGGTGTTAGAGCATGAATTTTTTGGGTGGAGAATTTGCAGAGAATATCTAAAATTTTGGTGTAAAAGTTAAAAAAAAAATAGCATATTTTGATTCCTTGCGAAAAGCTACCCAAATGGAAAATCAATTCGAAGCTCAGATGAGGGAGATATCTTCAATTTAAAATCAAATATTTTTTAGAAACTTTTGTAATGGAAGGAAAATTTACAATGTGTGCAAGTCAAGAACCTGTATACACTTGAGGTACCAGATGCATGAAAATATTTGAGGAGAAAAGTAGAGGTTAGAGACTTGGTTGTTGAGAGGGAGTACAAATTACCTCTCAACATGCAGCCTTAGAAGCAGTCTCAGAAGGTTGTGGAGCAACCATAATTGGAGAAGTAGAGAGGAGACCGAGTCGAAGCATCCACTCAAGCAGATACCTCCATGAGGGGGAAATTTCGAGCTAGATGGGAAGAGGGAATACATGCCGCCATACCTCCAGGTGGAAGGCAGGGTGATGTGTAAACATAATCCCAAGATAAGAAATTTTGGCAGGGTCTACTGGGATGGTGTGTCTCATGGATCGAACCTAGCTACGAGGAGTCCACAGTACAACAGTAACAGGAAGGATCAGTTATATCGATGCAGTCAGATGTCAGGAAGATAGAAATCAGAGTGATGATGTCATATACTGGAGCGTAGATCATAGTTGGCAACAATGCAAAGGGCACGGATGCAAATGTCAGCAACAACACAGAGAGTCCAGTAGATAGGTGCAGTAGCTAGCAGCATCCAGAAGACTCTGATGAAAAATTAATTATACTGATTTAGTTGTTCGAAGGCTATTCAGTTTCAGGATTTGTAGGTGCAAACAAAACTAGAGAAGTGTTGCATGCATAATTACAGATGTACCAGATTAGGATATATTTAATTCCTTTCTTGTTCAAAGGGAGTGTTGAAATTGGCAACAAGAAACAGTGAAATTGGAAACCAGAAAGGACAAGAAATAATGCACCCACACTGGTGGAATTTTCATGTACTAGGAGTGAGGAATGTGAGGCGTCTAATTTATTTTTCCCTTAAATAAATTGGACAATAAATTGTAATTTCATCTCATAGAACCTTAGGTCAGTTAACTAAGTCATAATGACTGAGTTAGCTCAAGAAATTTGAGTTTAGGTGATTGAGGTGGATATTGGTGGCCACCCGCCTATTTCACTTGGGCCATCGCCATTGTCTCTTTCAATTTTTCAGTTTCCTTAATTATAGCACAATTTACTATTTTTGTGAGTTTTTCGGGTTCTAAACTTCTAGAGCAGTTTTGAGGCCCCAAACGACATTTTTTGGGCATGAAAGGTTTGTAAATTTCATAGAAATCGTGCTAGAAGTTGTAGTCGTCGGAGAGATATTTCTAACGATGTATAATGTTCGTCAAATGGAGATCATATGACTAAGTTACAACCTCGAGAAGTTGGCTACCCAACCACCCCCAACGGGGCCCATAAACTCTTGGTGTTACATCTCCTCAAGTTAGGGTTTTCTCTTATTTTTCAATAATAAAAAGGCCTTTGAGCCTTATTATAACACAGTTCAGAGGCATGTAGCTGCCACATATTTTCTCAAAGATAAGCTACCATTGCCTGAGCTAGTTTGTTTTCCATTCTGTTTGTAAGCATTTTTCAGTATTTGATATTAATGAAATGAAGTGTTATTCTTAGCGCATATCTATGTTTATGTTTATGTTTATTTATGTATTTTATTGCATTCTTGCATATGTCCGGATCATGAGGGTCTTATATGAGGCATGTAGAGGTATTCTAATATTTTGGGGGTCCAGTTGTAGTTGATGCATTAGTGGGATGTAGGTGTGAACTAGTTAACTCAATTAATTGAGTTAAAATCAGTTTAACTAGTTCTAACTGAGTGATGAGCTAGTGAGAGGTTCAATGAATTAAATTATATTTATTTCACAAGGAGTGATCAATTATATAACTGATAATTCACTATTAATAGTTGCATGCATGTCAGTTCCGAGGAAGACCCAATTGAGACAAAGGTTAAAGGGAACATAACTATCAGTTGTATTTATAAAAAATTTCCGATGTGCAATTATAAAGTCATTGGGATGCCATGATGGATGACGCAATCAAGGAAGGTTGATTTTCCTAATTAATAGGTAGCTAATTCCATAGGAATAGCGTGAGCAAGGCAGGTTTAAGGAAGGTTAAGAATTGGCTAAGTACTAGACCGATTTTTCCTAGATCAGTAGGAGACAATTGGCAGAGTGCTGGAGAATCTCATGAGAGATTAAGAATTACATTGTTTCATGATTCCTTGACTTAATACAAAATAGAGATAGAGGGGTTTTGAGTAGTCTCTTTCCCCAGATACATCTTGTATTGTGTGACTGATAATTTCTTTCTCTTACTTATATGTGACTGTGTGATCGTGATTTGTTTCCACAAATTGTAGGAAGGATTCAATATCTTGTTTTAGTACATTACAAGATCAGATTAAATCTCGTTGGTTAGATTTTCTACATGAAATGGAAGAGAGGGTTGATACGATCTTGTCTTGTGGTGGTTATTAGGTCGCAAGGTCTGTAATAAATACCAACATAAATGGAGGAGGGATTGGACTTTAATTTAGATCCAGAACAGAAGTAGATGCAAGCGTAATATTGACTGAGGTAACCCTAGTTTGAGGGTCGACATTGAGATATGAATTTAATATAAAGGTTCAGGCAAAGAGATTCCATGAATCTATGGATCCATATGAGCTAAGTCGAGTCTCTTATGGAGGCAAGAGTTGTGGTTTTTTATATGGGTGGATAGGCTTTGTTCTACAACAATTAGAAGTACATAAGTATAGTTCCCTAGTTAGGACAATTTCCTAGCATGTTTAGTTCATAAGGTATGCCCTTAAGACTATGAAAATTTTGCATAGAAGAAGATCAGTTGTGGCCCTTAGAGCAAGGTTTATTTCTACAATATAGACCATAGATTTGGAAGATGGTTTTTAAATTCAATATGTGTGGAGATAGTAGATCCAAAGGAGGGTGGAGCCTGAGCAGAAGATTGAGCATGCAGAAAATTTCAAAAAAAATGAACATGATAGGCTCGTGGTCCTATCTAAGCTTGGAAGAAAATTTCAAAACTTAGTTAGACAACATCATGGAAGATTATTATAAAGGTTTCCCATGCATTCTAATCATCAATACCTAGTGGGACTGGAACAACAACACATTTTTTCACTAGAAATATCCATGATAGTTTACGAATCACCCCAACATATATCCTTTATGCAAGTCATATGATGATATTTCTTCATACTTATTTATATCTTGTTGTTAGGGCCTTTGTTTTGGGATAGAACAGTTTTGATTTGCGGAGAGCTGGAGGACAGGTGGCGGAATGCTATCAAGGTAGACAGGGAGCTGTCACAGTTGCAGAAAGCCAAAAGATAGGTGGCGTGACATTGACAGAGAACAGTGCAGATGGCAGATATGGGAGACAAGAACAATCAATAGAACTCCCAATAATAAAGAGGAAGAAAAAAGAAATGGAGCAGGGAAAAAGGAAGGACTGATAGTTGCACTCGAGGAGAAAAAAATAGGTAGTGAGTCAGCAGAGGAGGAGTTAGCTAGTTAGTCAGTTTAGTGAAGGGTTGAGGGAAAAAGAAGAGCCTAAGGAGAGCTTTGTGAGAAGTCTGTGTATTGGACTAAAACTATAATAGAATCTGTGGAGAACATGTATGCTATTCTATTATTATAATGAAATCGGGTTGTTGCTGTGTGTAATGTCGCGAGTTGATTGATGGTTATTTTCTTAGGATGAATGTATGCTTAAATTAAATTTTAATTCAACATTCTGAACATGTGTTGATGAATGGTAGTTCCTTCGTAGAGTTGAGATATGTGTGTTGCTTCCAAGTTCCCATAGCTGTTATCCATGTTCACATTTGTCTTCTACCTGATCTAGCTTCTAATATTACTACGATCATGACATGCCTCGAGTGAGACACCCTGCTCCCTAGAGCAGGGTGAAAATGTCGGCATTCTTCTAGACTACTACGAAAACCTTGTTGGCCTCAAGCCTGAACATGGGTCTTGCCTAGAGACCTCATTTTTCGCCAACAAATGATTCCGTTTCCGGGACTTGAAAACTCATTTATAAGTTAGATAATGGTATCGTGGATCTCCAAGAAGGAACTATGAAGCTGGTGGTATAATCACTTAGATTAGTTCATATTGCAACAAGCAGAACTTCGACAACAGAGGAAAAAGACAGTCAAAGATCGGGTCCTGTTTTCTGAATCTGTGAGTGACTTGTATGAATTTTTTTGGGGAAAGTTTCCTGAAGAGATTTATAATTGGTTTCAGAGACTTCAAATCAAGTCACTTCCAGGAGGATCGCTTAGAGTCTGTCACAATTGGATGCACATAGATCTAGTAGCACTCCATCGGTTGGATATCGATCTAACCCGAGCATTAGATTTTTGGGTACAATCTACCTTGGAGGGGTATATTGTGGAATTTTCTGCCGAGTGTTACCAATATTTTACAAAAGCCAAAGACATATTTAGATTTGGATTGCGGGGAGAACTATTGAACGAAACCCCATTGTGGATTAAAGCTCTGATGGTGGATGAGGGGTTGATGTCATTCCAAAGCCCTAAGATGGAGACCTAAACCTCTAGTATTGGGGGAAGGAACCGAGGGAAATATGCTACAAGTAAGTAAGAAGGGGGAATAGGGATATGGATGCTGGAACCTTTGGTAGAGTGAGAGAGAGATGAGCACATCATAGGGCTCATATTGCTGAGAAGTGGCAGGAAAGGGCGATGAAAGAGTTTGAAAAGCAGGAGAGTAATCGACAGGACAAGGA
The DNA here is from genome assembly GCA_034641835.2 of Pinus albicaulis. NCBI lineage: Eukaryota > Viridiplantae > Streptophyta > Pinopsida > Pinales > Pinaceae > Pinus > Pinus albicaulis. The sequence continues at coordinate 835,128,489 of CM076583.1, read as the reverse complement.
AAATACGCCACAGATGAAAAAGGAAAGAGAAGGTCAGATGGGATCCCAAAGAATGGGAGGGACCATTAAGGAAGTTAGGCAAGTGTATAGGAGCCTAGCCCGAAGAGAGAAGGGAGAAAAGTCCAATGAGGAGGACGTGCGCCCTGAGGAGATGTCTGATGTGGAGCTGCATGTTGCAATGGAGCAACTATTCATAGAGAGGCTAGCACCCATAATATGGAGAAACCAATGCCCTTGCAAAATTTGACATGATAGGCTTGTGGCCCTATCTAAGCTTGGAACAAAAATTCAAAACTTCGTTACACAACATCATGGAAGATTATTAAAAAGGTTTCCCATGCATCCTAGTTAGAAATATCTGGTGGGATTGGAATAGCAACACATTTTTTTCACGAGAAATATCCATGATATTTTATGAATCACCCCAACATCTATCCTTTATGCAAGTCATATGATGATATTTCTTCACACTTATTTATCTCTTGTATCAACACAGTGTAGGTCATCACCACGACCCTTGCAAAATTGAACATGATAGGCTGTTAGTCCTGTCAGTTATCAAGAAAATTTCAAAACTTAGTTACAGCATCTTGGAAGATTATTAAAAGGTTTCCCATGCATTAATCAGCAATATCTAGTGAGTTAGAACAACAACACATTTTATTCCACGAGAAATATCCATGATAGTTTACGAATCACCCCAACATATATGCTTTAGGCAAGTCATATGATGATATTTCTTCACACTTATTTATCTCTTGTCCCAACATAGTGCAGGTCATCACCACCACCCTTGCAAAATTGAACATGATAGGCTCGTGGTCCTATCTAAGCTTGGAAGAAAATTTCAAAACTTAGTTACTCAACATAATGTAATATTATTATAAAGGTTTCCCATGCATTCTAATAAGCAATATCTGGTGCGATTGGAACAACAACACATTTTGTTCATGATAAATTCTAACAAATATCACAATTGAATTGATAAAAAATAGTGTTTGGAAAACAAGGTTCATCCTAAACCACAAAAATAAGTGATTCTGGTAATTCCTCCACTCCCTTTTGGATTCCCCTGTGACTTCTTTGATGGTGTTGCACAAGTTATACCACCTAGCTGCAAAGTGGGTGTGGTACTCTTCCTCTCCTATTCTTATAGCGAGAAAGTAATATATACCCAAAGTTAAGGCTCCAACAACTGAGTTGATTTCATTTCTCTTTATACCCTTCTCAAAATTGCATCCATCAAAAGATTCAAATCCATATAGATCATGGGGATTCAAAAAACATGATCAATTGGGTCAATAATTCAAGATATAAAAAATCTACCTACATCCCACCCCACAGGATATCATAGATTCCCCCAACTCTTTGGACTAGCTATCTTTCAGACACATTCTCAAGGAGATAAATACCCCAACAAACAAGCTTCAAAAGAATATCTCAAACTGCCCATAGATACCTTTGTGATACTAGAATCCATCGATAGGATGGAGTATGACCAAATTATTATTCATGTATAAGCTCGAAAAACAAGCTAATGTAGATTGATGCATGCACATTCCAATCATGACAATCAATTTCTACATCTTCTCAATAAAAAAAAACAAGTAATTTTTTTCTCTGTTATTCTTACAACATAAACACCAATTTCACCCATAATGTTAGGATAAGTTGAATGATATGACCGAAAAGGATGTGAGAGGAGTATTTTGTGGTGTATTGAACATGGCTAGGGGACACACATGTAGCATGGTTGGGTATAAGTGGGATGTCCAAGCATGGTTTACTAAGATCTATAATCCACACATTAGAGAATGAGAAGGGGGAATTAAGACCTAATATCATAGGGGATAGGGGGCCTAGAGAGAAGGTAACAAGAGAAATTTAAAGGGGAATCCCCGATAGTGGTGATAAGGGTATCAGGGGCCCCATTATCACAACGAATAAGCCATTAACCCATAACCACTAAATTCCCTATCCCTTAACCCCGAAGCCATAATATCTTAACCCCTACACGCATAACTCATAAGCCATCAAACCCTTGACGCATTGAACCTTAAGCCATGAACTCCTAACCTAGAATCCATGAACCCCCTAAGCACTAACCCCTTATTCTCTTAAATTGTGAACCTTAAACCTTAATCCATAACCCATAAACACCTTAAAATCTAACCTCTTAACCCATAGCACCTAAATCCCTTAATTATTAAGCCCTTAAACCCTAAATCCCTTTTCCCCCAAGCCCTTGGCCCTTAATTCTTAACTCTTGAAGCCCTTAACCACTTAGTATCCAAGGAAAAAAAAAACACATCAAAACAACAAAATAACCTCTTAGGAGAATCCTTCACCTCTAACTAATAATATTGGTACCATTTTATTTTTAGAGAACTAGGTATTTGTCTCGAGGGTGTGTGTTTGTGGGTAATGCCCTTATTAACATGTATACCAAATGTAGAAAAACTGGATAATTTGCAAAACCTCAATAAGAATTGCTCACAATATCTACACTTCATGTTGACATGGAGCTTGTAGTGCTCTCACACATAAAGAGTTAGCAATGAATAGATCACTCATAATGACACAAACTCTTCAACCCTAATGAACAAGGAGCTAACCCTTGATACAAATATTTTGTTTGCTAAAAAATCACAATTGTGTCAATGTAAAATACTATACCACTAGTAGAAAATGAGGAAATTAGTGACTAGGTGACTAAAAAAATTAGTCACCACAATTATTTCAGGTGAATTACTACTAAATTTGAGCAATTTAAAGTGACCGAACTAAAAATGACTAACTTGAATGACTAATTTAGTTTAGCGATAAAATATATGCTAGATAATAAATGACCAAACTAAAAGCGACTAACTAAAATGACTAATTTAATCTGGGACTAAATTATATGACTAGATAAGTGACAAAATTAATAATGATTAATGACTACTATAGTCCAAGAATAAAAATATGACCAAATAATAAGTACAACAAGTATATGAATTAGTCATTTATGTTAGTAATTTTTAATTGTGTCACTCCGGAATGAAAAATTGAAATTTTGATACTGAGTGTGAGTTGGCTGAATTTTATTTTTTGCAGTGTATTTTGGTGGCCCAATGGGAAGTTGCCACATGGCCCAACCAGAGGCCACCACGCGACGCCTCATAGGTTCCAATGCTTTCCTTGTTTAAAGGGAATTTGGCATATTTTTAGGGGAAAAATGCAAGGAATTTCAAGGTTTTGAAGATGTTAGACACCTAAGGATCAAACCTAGTTTTAGGGGAATTTGACTCCTGCAATTCCAAATTCCACGTGACAAAATAGAGATTGTTTTTATTTTTAGTTTATTAATAGAACTTGATTTCTCAAAGCTAGTAATATATTGTAGATGTATTTTTCCATAAATTCTATTATTTGCAATGTAATAGGGGGATTTTGGAGAAGTCTTGAAAATGTATTTTAGAGAATTTACTTTCATATAGGCTGGATTGCTAGTTGATGGAAGTTTAGTCAATCCAGATTGAAAAATAGGCCATATAGTTCATCTAGGATAGATTGGCAGTTGAGAAATAGGCTTCAACCTTATTTTGTGAAGTCATGCAAAAGAAACCTTAGTTTTTGAATCAAAAAGTTGCCCCAAGTCACACCTTTAATGACACTATGGCCAGAATTCAATCTAAAATAAACATTTTCTCAGATCATTGGATCTGTAAATTCAAAATTTGTTGAACATTTTCGGGATATATATTTTAGTAATGGGTAAGTATAAAAACATCGATGATGATGAAGAATACTATTGTAATGAGTAAGATCCACACATCATAGACATTTCTCAGTATTTCTAGAGGCATTGTAATTGGAATGGTAAGCACTTTCTAATTCCTTCTTGACCCTTCCTCCTAATCTTGGTTGTTTTATGACACTAGGTAATTCATTCACCTAGCCATTGCAAAGCCCCACATCTCAGAAATATAGTTGAAACAATGATACTTTTGGGAAGCATCCAAATATAATAATATAGCTTCAATATTTTTTCCCCGTGTGCGCTATTCAATCCCTTCTCTTATTTTTCCTTTTATATAAATATTATGAGAGAAAAGATATGATGAAATTTCATTTGACATTTCCTTTTGGGCATCATGGATAAAATTCAAGGAAATATGGAAATGAAAGCACATGATAGAGTTAATGGCTCAAGATTCATGCAACCATGAGTGCTTAACCTCCACCCCTTGATAAAATTAATTTATAGTAATCTGCTTTTGGGTTGGAATTGACAATAATTACACATTACTGAAATGTACAATGATTTTTTTGTGTCAAAAACATGTGTGATTCACTACGGTATGCATGGAGACACAGACTCAGAGCATATATTTCTAGCTTCATTCCAATAAACGCCCTTCACAGCAAGGGCATCAAGCATACCCTAACGGCGATGAAGCAGAAGACTTCCAAAATGATTTCTTTGCCAACAGTCGTGGAAAATGCATATATGTTTGTCTAAGGAAGAAATTTTTTCTTTATTTGCATGCTAATTAAGGTTTTCATGAATATTTTGCTCAAACTAACAATATGCATCTAGTACCTATCGTACTTAAAAGAGGGGATGAATTATCATGGAAGAAGTGTGATCCACAAGTGCAATATCCTTGATCCTGGAAACTGCCATTAATATTCCCGGGAGGCATGAAATATATAGTAGTTGTTGTTTTAAAAATCTTGAAATATATGTGATAATCACTGTGACAAACATTTGGTGGACACATGATATTTTATAATTTAGAGAGGATTAATTGTGTTAAATGGGTCTGGCATGAAAAAAATACCTCGTACTTAAAATTGTGGTTAAAAGAGTCCCTACATTAGCATCCATCTAAACAAAATATCATATCTATATATTTATTTGTAATCAAATTATAATTGTATTATAAATATGGCGGCAAACGCTATGGAACATCCTTTATTGTTGGTTGTATTTGTAGAGAAAGGATTATCATCATATGTTTGTTGTTATATATGTACAATATAGTTGCTTCCTTTGCTATAGTTATTGCATTTTTTTAATTGTTCAATTTGATGGAGCTTCGAGTGTTGTACTTTTATGAGTTATGGCATTTTCACTATCAAAATATAAAGAAAGGATTGATTTTTTTTAATAAAACATTACAAATTGTTTAATTGTTTTATGAGGTAGTGATTAGTTGCTTTGCACCTATCTTTCTAGTTTATCTATTAGGTATTAGATAATTTTTGTATTTCTATATCGCAAATTTGTTTTGAAAATTTTATGATTAGAATAAAATAATAATCTATTTTTATGGTTGTTGTCAAGACAAACACCAATTTGTTGTATGATAACCCTTGCTTGTAAAATTTTATCATACCCATGAGGTGTAGACCAATTGGTTTGAGTGGAGTTTAGTCCCCAATTTGTCTCATGTTCAAACCTCATGGGAAGGGGTTGTGGATGGAAGCCACTTATGGGGGAATTAAACTATCCCAAAGAACATCCATGCTCAAAAGAGCTTCACATATTCCTTGGAAAGAACCATGAATCTTATCTTACAATTATGTTCATTTTAGAGTCTTGCCCACGTTCATTCTAGATTCCTTAATAGGTGGATTTAAATCTTATTTATTCAATATTATAAGGTGGTTTCCATTGTTGAGGATGAAATGAAAGAAAAAAAATGAGCTAGTGGGAGCTGCACTCCCACCCAATGATGGGAGGCACCCAAAATATGAATATAGTTTCCATGAACCCTTAATACTTGAAAATGGTTATAGAACATAGGTAAGGGGCCTAATGGTTATAGAACATAGATAAAGGGCCATGCCCATGGAAATAATGTAGTGTTTATGAGTTTTAAAAATAAATATAAATAATAAATGTAAAATGAAATTGATTGAGAGTAGAGAAATTTGAAGAGGACAAGAGAGAATTTCACTTTCAACACATATATTTTACCTCCATGTTTCCATAAAAGCTATCATAAAATAGGTTAAATTATTCCTCTCGAACCTGAAAAAACAAAATAGAGCAATACAAACAATGAATTAATTAATAGCAACGTAGTAAGAATAAAATAAATCAAGGGTGAAAGTGAAAATAATTATCTAGGAATAGTAGAAATCCACTAAGCTTATGCATTGGTTTGCTTAGGTTCATTTGCTAGAATCCTCAAAGAATCCCCAAAAATTTATGGATTCATGTAGCATGTTTTGAAATTTCTTGTGGCTTTTCTTCCTGAGTCCTTCAATAGGTGTTTTGGTGTATGGCCCTTCTAAAACTACAAAAACATTATTTGAAAGGAAATAGCAAGAGATTCATGGGTTGTTTTCATTAATGTAAGGCTAGCCAATCTAATGAGCAAACAGTTTGGGAATTCTTAGAATATTGGTATGTTAACATCCCTACATTAGTTTTGTTTGAAGTCTTACAAACACTTTCTTGCATTGCCAATATATTTTTCTATTACTTTTCTCTTTCATGATGATAATTTGATACCTGCTGGGTCATTTTTGGCATGTTCTCATAATATTTTTTTTAGTAGATATTGTTAGGATAGTATACTATATGCCCTAATTTATGATATATATGGCTTTACTAGAATTCTCATACATGATGGAAAATAGATGTCTTAGGGTGCTACAATTTAAGGACACGAAAGGATATCACTATAGATTTATTAAAATGTTCGAGCTAAACATAATGGTTGCTGATATGGAACCAATCACCTTAGTAACAAATCCTCTCATTTTTTATTACTTATTGAATACTAGGGGTATCCCAAAGGGAAAATTTATAAGGTATTTTATGTGAATAGATCATTGGTGCACTAAAACCCATCTTTACATTGGATGGTTCAACATCTTGATGATCCATATCTTATTAAACACAAATTTTGTATCCATTATTGCTTTCATCGTATCACCTCCAATAGATATTGATGGCATTCATGAGCCTATTTCTGGTTCTATTATTTATGGAAACAATATTACCTTTGACGCCATTATGTCTACCTTTGAAACTATCAGTTTTCACTTCTATCCCATTAGAAAAGTAGTTTTTCTCAATGAATGGATACATAACAAGGACCATATGAGTCAATTGTTCATGTCATTGATGTACTTCCCACATGACACAAACATTTGATGGTCTATCGTATCCAGGCACTCTATGTCGATGGTTTTCATAGATGCCCAACCTATAGCAATGAGTTGCATTCTATTGTCAAAGCCTACAAGCAATGAAAGGATTATAGTCAAGCCTACTGTGACATGTTGCTCTCACATACTTATCTAAGTGTTGAGAATCATACTTTCTTCACACTTTGTTTGATCCTCTCCTTAAATTATCATCTCAAACAAATGCTTCAATTATATCTGTGAGGTGTGATATTGGTATCCTTGTACCAAATACTAAAGACATCTTTTATATCCCAGTTAGATTTATATTTTCCTTCAATTTTTCATCTCCTTTTGTTATATGTATGTGTGGAGATGTGAATACCTTTCTTATATTTTATAGGAGCATCACTCCATTATAGGTGAGTAAGGAGGCCTAACTTTTTTATTTGTTTGCATATTATTTGATCTCTTTTGGCATATTCTAATAACATTGCTCATCATTGATGTCACATAATCATGGCCTCTTGTGCTCCTAGGAGGTTAATCATTCTTCATTCTATTACTTGAACACTAAACACATTTGGCAATATCCTTCAAATACATGAACATTAAATAATATTGGCAATATACTCCATCCAAAAGTCACTTTGATTTTCTTGATAAATATTAAAAATACTTTTAATTTGAAAAAACAAACTAAAATTATTTTTAATTGATTAAATATTTTTTTTAATATAAAAAAAATTAATTATTGAAAATTTAAATATTCTAAAAAAATAAAAAAATTCCTACCAAGTTAACTGAACCCAACCCAAAACAAATAAATAAGAATTAGTGTTTTCCCAGCCAGATTTTGGCGGCACTTGACAAATATTTAACTCTAAGGGAGGAGTTTAAAAAAACCCTATGTTTAGGTCTTTTGAATTTTAGCCCTTTTGGGACAGGTTGGAGGAGGACTGGTTTTTCCTTAGAGGATCAGATCTTTCAAATCTTTTGGGACAGATTGGAGGAGGATTGGCTTTGCCTTAGAGGATCATATTTTTCAAGAATTTTGAAGGTTGAAGGGTGTTTTTGGATATACCTAGACAAGATAGATTGGGCAAAGGCACTAACCTTTCTAAGTCTTCTATGTCAGTCCATGGCTGTGTTTTATTCCCTGTAGTATATGCCAATTACAATCCATTAACAGGGATGATGAATAGTTTATGGATTTGGTAATTTTAGTAGGTTCTCATAGCTACTTATGTTACACTGAAATCTTGATATTTATCTTTGATACTGAGTGCTCTACATTTCGTATATATTTTTTTCAATCTACATTGCACTCTGTAATGCTAATATATACGTCTGTAATGCTAATATATACATATTGAGGAAAATTAATGAATCTTATTATCTCCATCTAAAAAATAAATAAATAAATAAAAATAAAAATAAAAAATAAATAAAATTGAAGGGTGTTTGTTTCAAATCTCCGCAAAATGTAAAGTGGTAACCATAACTGATATTGTTAATTTGGAGGAAGCACCACTACTCCACTCTTCTTCACACTTGGATTTTGAGGTTTCCGGTGCTTGGCTTTCAAAATTTCCAGAAGTGGAAGTTGAAATATTGAATATTCCCTCCGCTCCAATTTTAAGTTCATTGAATTGCTTATAGATTAACCGCAAAGTTTTCCCTCTATATCAGTGTGGAAGATTGCAGAGCAGGTCGGATTACAGCATTATGCGAAGACTTGATACTGATTTCATTTAATTTCAGATCACGGTAGTTCGTTTTCATTTCTTTGGCTATGGATCGGGGAGGAAACTTTGGTGGAAGAGGTAGAGGTAGAGAGACCAAGGTCAGGGTCAAGGCCAGGGCTAGGGAAGAGGCAGAGGTAGGTTCTAATATTCTTGCAATTGTTCTGGCTTCCCAAATGAGGGATCTTACTCACCCTAGAAGGCTCCTGAGTGGGACTATGCATGCAAAGTATGGCTATTTTGGTTGGTATTTGCTGAAAATTGGTTGGTTTTAAAATGGAAAAAAATACTTTTCCATAGAATAGAAAGATAGTTGTAGATAGTAGATGACATTTTTTTCAAATTATTGTTATTATTATTATTATTTTCCTAAAAATTGATGTTGTACAATTTGTTTTATATCACATCATATTTTGACAGTGCACCATGCATGGTTCTAATTTTTGAATTTTTCTACAAAATTTTAATTCTAAATGTTGTGGCTAAAAAAAAAAGTGATATTGTTAATTCTTGTGATCATTACATTCGATACATGCTAATAAAAGCCATGTGATACATGAATTCCTGTGCTTTAATTGTAAATGTTGGAATTTGAAATACTCAACTCCTCGGTATACTTCTTTTCTTATTGCATTTCTATGGTTTATGCAGTGAGGGCTTTGTTTACTTATCTTATTTTTTGGTTCACATTGAAATACGTTAGATTGGTGAAGAGTTTTTCACTGTTTTCTATACCTCCACCCTCCAATAGTTAGTAACTGCAATAAGAATGTTTCCTTACTTGCAAGAGCTATGTGATTTCTCGGACCCATGCATGGAAGGGAGGATCTGAGTAATGAATGAAACCACTGCCCTAACAATATTGTTTGGAAACCTTGACTCTCAATTGGTTCAACCCTGAAATACGACTGAGGGATAAGCTAGCACAAGCGCATAAGCAGATTCGATAGTAACATATTTGAGGCGGATGATGAGAAAGAAGTTGGACTGAGAGTTTAATATATCTCTTGTTACCTTGGCATCACCACCATCCCAAAATGAGAGTTTAATATATCTATTTCTCTTGAAAAAATTAAGACATTACATCTTTATTTCGAGCGGTTCAGATAGAACAGACGCACATTCAATTTTGCCAAGAGATGTTCATATGCTTATATATATGGGACCATTTTGGGACGGTCGTGATATGAAGGAAGTGATAATGTGGAGTAGAAAACTTTTTCGAGATAAGAAAATATTGGTTTCCTACCTTTAGTTGGTTTTTTTCTGAATGCACTTGAGTTTTCTATCAGATGTAAAAGAAGTCAGAGCAGCAGAGTAAATGTTGAGGGAATTCTTAAACACTTTTGCTTTTGAAGGATTCAAACGTTGGAATTCGAGCGAACCAACTAAAGAGTTTTGCAATGCCACAAATACTTTCACATATGCTTTATTCTCCGATTATTGACAGAATTTGACCATGTATAACCTGCCTAAAATGGTCCCACATCTATGAGCATATCAGCATCTCTTGGAAAAATTTAATGTGCGTATGTTCTCTAAACTGCTCAAAATAGATAAGAAAGACGTAACGCCTTAATTTTGTCAAGAGAGAGAGCAGACACACGTTCAATTCTATGGGATCATTTTGGGACGGTAGTGATACCAAGGTAGCAAGAGATATATAAGGATGTACTGAAGTTGCCCATGTAACCCCTTAAATAGGTATCCCACCTTAGAGTTGGGCTGAGAGTTTAATGTTTGATGGCAGAGAATAAAAAGAGGATGAGTTAATCGTATTTTTTATCATTCAATTTATAAGTTTTTTTTCAATCTCAAAATATACAAATGCTGATACACACTATCCATGTTTTAATTAATATCTGGTTGTTTTATCAGGATCATATCTTTCAAAGATTGATTTTGAAGGGTGTTCTTGGATATATGTAGACAAGAAAGATTGGGAAAACCCACTAACCTTTCCAAGTCTTCTACGTTATTCCATGGTTGCATTCTCTTAGCTTAGCTATAGTACATTGCAATTACAATCCATTAAGAGGTATGGTGAATTATTTTATGCATTTGGTAATTTTAGTAGGTTATCGTAGCTAGTTATGTCAAAGTGAAATCTCTATGTTTATCGTTTCTACTGAGTGCTCTACATTTAGTATATATTTATTTCAATTTGTAGTGCAGTCTCTAATGTTAATTTATACATATGGAGGTAAATTAATCACTCTTATTAGCTCCCTCTGAAAAAAAGGATTTTGAAGGGTATTGGTTTCAAATCTCGGCAAAGCGTAACGTGGAGGATGAGTTAAACATATTTTTATCATTCAATTTATAAGCTTTTTTTAAATCTCAAAATATACAAATGCCGATACACATTATTCGTGTTTTAATTAATATCTCATTATTTTTTCACGATCAAATCTTTCTCTGGGCAGTAGGTGGCCCTCTTCAATGAGTCTCTCAAAAGGATAGGATGCTACAATACTAATTTTTAGGGCATGACCTGACCCCCGAGAGGGAAAAAACTTATCATATTAGAGTTCTTCATGAAGTACTTGGTTCCATTTTCATTGGAGGACCACTACCTGAACCTTAAACTCCCCCCCTCTAATTATAGTCAGTTGGAAAAATGCTCAATATTTCTTCTCAGACCATAATGCAACAAACTATATTCACCCACCCCAAGAGTGATTAGTGCATGCAGATACTCACCTTATACCAAGTACCCATTAATTACTCGAGCTCCACATCGAGGACTTAGACCTCACACTTCAGTTTCTAACTTGTATTGAGTTAGTCAGGAAATGGTGAAACCATAACGAACAATGTTCTGTCTTGTGTTCTTGCACGAAAAAATTGGATCTATCTGTTGCTACTCCAATCTAAAGAGGTAGACTGGGTGGCGCAGAGGTAAAGTTTGGAACATAGGAGGATTCAATTAAGGGGTGGTTTTAAGTTTTTTGGGATCAAGAAACAATAATTGCGGAGCACCTAGTTGTTGGAAATATTGTCATTGATGGCAAAGGAGCACAAAGGAGCAGCACCATGACAAGGAAGTAGATCATATTAAGATGAAATGGTTGTAGAGAAAGAAAGTAAAGTGGCAGAGGGGTTCACCTCTCCGAAATCCATTTTATTATACAGTCTGCAGAGAATTCTGGTTCGTTTGCTTGAGATTGGGTAGTGTTAATTTATTTATGGTTATTGAGTTACGCAGCAAAAAGGAGGGTTTTATCCCTTTGGAAATTCATTGATTTATGGTTTTCTGTGTAGCATCGAGAGTTATTAACCTCTGTAATAAGGGTTTGGAAAAAAATTAGAACTCTGGTTCTTTGGTTAAGAACACAACGATAATCTGTCTCTGTTTATTGAGTTATGCAATGAAAAGGAGGTTTTTCATGAGAAATTAAAGTTAAACTAAGAAGTGGTGAAAATCCGTGTTTGAACGCGATTTAAACAAAGTTTGAAGGACAAGTGGTTTTAGAGAAACCATACATTATTGTCACGCCGATTTTGGCATATGAGCAGTTTTATTCATTTCGAACACGATCGAATGATCTTGCGACACGTCACGAGCGCAATACCACCCATTTCGTGTCGCTTTTGGTTGATAATATAAGGAGGTGGAATGAACGCGATTAACGTCCAATTAGATCTGTGGGAGATCTGAAGGTGTTTGTGTCGGTAATTGCACGTGGTTTAAAACAAGGTATGTTAAACGACATGCATCTTAGTTATGAAATAACCGTTGGATTGGTGAGTTGGAGCACGATGAGGCGTCAGCCGTCGAATGTATGAGCATATTTTCTTTTGGTAAATTGTGGGCCATATATGATTTAACGTGCAAGCATGGCTCAACATATGTGCAGCCTGTTGATACGCGGAAAGGGTAAGTTATTAAGTATTATGTTAACTTTATAACATAAATTTTAAGCTCTGAAAATATTATGGAGATGCATGGTGAAATAAGGTATGGACCTGACGGTGTATGCAAGGAAATTTTATTAAGGGTTTGAAGTCCGAAATTATTTCCGAAGGTCTAAAGATTCCGAAGTTTTTTTTAATATTTCTGAAGGTTCTGATATTCATTCTGAAAGAGTTTAAAACATTGGGTTAAAGTGAGTTATATTGTTCCAAAGGTTAAAAAGGGGGTGCCTCAGCAGTTGACCCGCCCATCAGGCATTGACCACAGTTCGACGGCTGTCATTCACTGCGGTAGCACAAGCCAGATGATGAATCTGTACCAAGGAGTGCCTCCGTAGTACAGTGAACTGGGACCCGCTTTCCTAAAGCTTAGAAGTATGGTTTATTTGGGGTTTAAACCATAGAGTTGAAAATCATAAGTGAAAATGATATTATTCTAAGCGCTTGAAGTGTTAATCGGAAGTGCCAGCAACAATGAGGACCGTAGAGCTAGACAAATCAACGGTGATGATAACTTTGGAGGAAAATTGCACAAACATAGTGATCACAGAAAATGCGAAGTGCGATATGATGACGTGGCAAATGATGTGGCATCTGACATGGATATGACACCAAAAATCGCAAATAAATAAAGATGACGTGGCAAGATGACATGGCAGTGACGTGGCGATGACATGGAAAGGTGACGTGGCACGATGACATGGAAAGGTGACGTGGCACGATGACATGGAGATGATGTGGACCTGGTCCACATATCACACATCGCAAGATCGAAAGGGTGAAGATCGTAAGATCAAAGTTGTAATGTGATGGACAGTGACGATGCGATGCGATCGCATATCACATATCGCACATGATATGGGTTCACACGGTATGAAAAATGATATTTCAATAGCTGATATTGTGATACGATGTGCCGATGTAAAGAGACACGTGGCAGCATAGCACTACATCGCACATCGGCGATGCAAAGTCCATTGCATACTGCGAAGAGTAAAGGAGCCGGATGCGATGCAGCTCAGAACCATAACTTAAAGATATTTCAAGTCCAGGTGTAAGTGATTTTCTTTATAAATCATTTCGAAGAGAAAAAGGAGGATTATAACGCAAAACGAAAAGAAATTATGAACGCGGGTGGAAAGGCTCAGGTAAGAACCCGACACAAAGAAAAAGGCAGAACTGAGTGTTTATAAGAGCGGTGAAGACTGAATGCTGTGGGCATGAGAAAAAGAGGCAAAGTCGAGAAAAGAAGAAAATAGTGGCACTGTTGAAAACAAACAGCTGGGTCAAGTTAGGCCAAAATGACAGTTATGCAGAACTGTGTTGACTATAACAGCAGAAACTGAAAAGACAGTGATAGCAGCAGAAAAGACAAACGTATGGGGAACCAAGATCTGAAAGGGTTGATTGAAATGTTTGATTGTAATTGTAATTGTATTATTGAACTTATATTGTTTGTGATGTAAAGGCAACACTCTGTAGAAAAAGAAAAACTCCACTGTAATACACAAATATATATACATTCTGTTATATCATTCTGAATTTGCTGGACAAGAAAATGAGAAGGGGGAAGGCAAAGAGCCATACTTGTTCATTTCGAATTCCCTGTGGAATGCAAACAGTTATGAGGTGATCCCTATAAATAATGTTACCAGCATATGCATAAGTTTAAGGAGAGAATGAAGAAATGAGTGAGACAGTGTAAGAAGAAGAAGGAGAATAAAGAGGAGTTGTGAAGATCCAGAGATGATATAAAGAAAATTTGAAGGCTAGAAGGACAACAGTAAATAAGGAGAAAATAGAGCTGATATCCCGGTAAATCAGCATATGAGTTTATTTTACAGTGAGGAAGTTGGTGATTCCATGTCAAGTTGTAGCTTGATAGAAGTCTAGTTGTTGTTGGCTAAGTAGGAGCCTCCTGTAGGTTGTAGCCTACAGAAAATAGATGGGATTTGGAGCCTCCTTGCAAGTTGTAGCTTGCAGAATTGAGGTAGTAGCCTCCTGTAGGTTGGAGCCTACAGAAAAGAAGTGGTGAGAGGGAGTTGGAGCTTGCCTTTGCATCACAACAATAATAAGATGTGGTTTTCTCCCTTATGGGTTTCTAGTTATATCTGTTGTCTATGTGCTTGATGATTATGTGTTGAAATTTTGTATTTAATCTGCTTAATACCTACTGCTCACTTATTATGATTGGTGTTCTGTTGTATATTAAGCTGATCACGAAATGAAGATGTAAATAAGTATAAAAGAAATTTTTACAAGACCGTGACTGCATTAAACTGATTCACTCCCCCTCTCAGTTTAACCAAGGGTTCAACAATTGGCATCAGAGCAGGTTCCTTCTGTATCAGTTTAACAACTAGAAGGAGATCCTAGGTCCCCAAGATGGCTAGTCTAGAAGGATGCTCAACAAATAAAGCCCCTCTGTTTACTGGTACAAATTATGCCCTCTGGAAAATAAGAATGAGGACGTACATAATGTCTCTAGGAATAGAAGTTTGGGCTGTTGTGGAATTGGGATATGCCCCAAGGGAGTCTGACTCAAAGAAATATGCCAAACTAGATTTTGTAGCTAATGCAAAAGCCATGAATGCTCTCTTAAGTGGTTTATGTGAGGCAGGATTTATTAAATTAATGCACAACAATACTGCCAAAGAAATATGGGATACATTAGAAAGTATTCATGAGGGAGATAAAAAGGTGAAGGCTGCCAAGCTGCAATTCTATAGAGCTCAATTTGAAAATATAAAAATGAATGAAGAAGAAGATGTTGCCAACTTATTCTTAAGGGTTGCAAAAATTGTGAATAACATGAAAGCTCTAGGAGAAACCATTAGAGAATGTGTAATTGTTCAAAAGATATTGAGATCTTTACCATCCAGGTTTAACCCCAAGGTTTCTACCATAGAAGAAATAGTTGTTTGGGAAACATTGACAATGAACCAATTACTTGGAAACTTAACAACCTATGAGACGAGACTTCCACAGAGGAAGTCAAATGTGAGGGAGGCAGCCTTTAAGACAGAGAAGATAAAAGAAGAAAAAGAAGATACATGCTCCTTCTCTGATGAAGAAGAGGCCAAATTTATCAGAAGATTGGATAGAGGCTCAGGCAAGTATAAAGGTAAACTTCCATTTAAATGCTTTAACTGTGGAAGAGTTGGGCAATATGCATCTAAGTGTCCTCTTAAGAAAACAAAGAATCAGACTCAAGAGACAGAGAAAACCAAAACAAATAACTGGCAGAAAGGGAATATATTCAATAGAAGATCATTTTATGCTTAGCAAGATAGCAGTGCATCTGAAAACTCAGATGAATCCTCAAATGAAGAAGGAACCTTTGAATTTTTGTTGATGGCCAAGAAAGAGTTTGAAGGATTCCTTCTAGAAGATGAGGAATAAGGTTAGGTAGATCTTGAGGGGGAGCTAAGAAGTGCCCTAGAGGAAATAGACGGACTTAAACTCAAGTGCATAAAATAGAAAGACATTCTCCTCAAATGTGTAAAAGAGGTACCAAATTCAGAAGACCTCATTCAATTGAAATTAGAACTTGAAGAAGCTAAGAAGGTGGAAGATATTCTGCTAAAGAAAATTAAAGATAAACATCAGGAGCAAGAGAAATTGGAAGAAGAAGTGGTATGGTTGAGAAAGAAACTAGAAAACACCCAAAGGGGACTATCAATGAACACTCCTCGAATGACAAGCACTGAATAGTTGGACAAGATTCTTAATGCTCAAAGGTCTCCTCTCATAAAGGTTGGGATAGGATATGAAGGAGAAACCAGTAAGTCCAAGGTAGAAGATAACAAGAATATCATTTTTGTAAAAGCTATAAAGGATAATGAAACAGCTCAAAAAGGAACCACAAAAGAAAAATCCAGCAAGAACTTGATGTGTGATGAAACAAACAGAAACAAGCAGTAACATCAAGATACAAAGAATGAAATGAAGAAATACTTAGCTGAAAAAGGATCTTACAATCCTGAATATGAATTGAATAAATTCAGAAGCTATCAAAAGAGATTCTTTCCTCCTATGAGAAATATCACTTGTTTTGTCTGCCACAAATTGGGACATATTGCTGCATACTATCAGACGAAGATAATCGAGTTCAATCAGCAAAGGATGCAGAAATTGAAAAGGCTACCTCAAGCAAACGAATGGAGAGGACAACCCTTCACCAAGTACACTAATCGTTTCCATGGGTATTTTTTTTATTGTAAGGGGTTCGGCCATAAATCCATGGAGTGCAGAACATATGGACAAAGACTGATGTTCAAAACCCCAATGAGATTCATGAAAAATGGAGAGTTCACTCTTACACATAATCCATTTAACAATATAATCAAATGCTTTGTATGCCATAAAATCGGATACATGTCTTCCAAATCTCCTCTCAAAGAATGTGGTCCATCTTCTCAGAAAAGGTGCCAAAAAAATAGCAGCCTACAGTGGAAAAAGAAGGTGAATAAGTGTGACCTAGCTCTAATAGCACAAGATCAGAAAAGCCAATGGTATTTGGACAGTGGATGCTCAAAACATATGACTAGAGATAGAAGCAATTTTGTAACCTTTGATGAAAAGAAATCTGTAAATGTAACATTCGGTAATGATAAAGTAGGGAAAATCAAAGGAAAACACTCAGTCAGTTTGATTAATGGAAGGGGAAAGGCTCAAGATGTACTATTTGTGGATGGGTTGAAAGGCAATCTGCTAAGTGTTAGTCAAATGTGTGATAAAGGCTATGAGGTCCTTTTCAGAGCCCAAGATTGTGAGGTAAGATCAAGCACCACAGGAAAGACCTTGATCAAAGGTGTTAGAATAGAAAGTAATGTCTATATAGTAGAATAAGAGAATGAAGCATGCCACATAAGCAAACTTGATGAATCATGGTTATGGCATAGAAGAATGGGACACCTAAACTTCGACCACATCATCAGTCTGAGCAAGAAGAATTCAGTCAGAGATATGCCAGCAATAAAGAAGCCTTCAAATACCATATGTAAATCTTGCCAATTGGGAAAACAGACCTGCACATCTTTCAAGACCAAAGATGAACTATCAAAAATTAGGCCACTTCATCTTGTACACATGGACCTGTGTGGACCTTCAAGAAAAAGCACCAAGTGGAGAATCTTATTTCATGCTGATAATAGATTATTTTTCCAGAATGACGTGGGTGGTATTTCTCAAATATAAATCTGAAGCAATTGAGAAATTCAATATATTCAAGGCATTGGAAGAAAATCAAATAGGATGCAAGATAAAATTCATCAAATCAGACATAGGAGGTGAATTCATAGACTATGATTTTGCAAACCTATGCAATGAAAATGGGATAAAACAACAGTTTACAATTGCAGGTACACCTCAACAGAATGGAGTGGCAGAAAGACAAAACATGTCAGTACAACAGATTGCAAGAGCCATGATGCAAGAAAGTAAAATTCCCCAAACCTATTGGGCAGAAGCAGTACACACATCTGTTCATATTCTCAACAAAGCTCATCTAAGACCAAATGCTGATAAGACTCCTTACGAATTATGGCATGGTAAACCAGCATCAATCAAGCACTTCAAAGTATTTGGAAGCAAGTGTTTCATAAAAAATAATGATGAAAAAATTGGGAAATTTGATGTAAGATTTGATGAAGGAATATTTTTAGGATATGCATCCAAGAGTAAGGGTTACAGGTGCTCCAAAAAAATACTGCACAAAATTGTGGAAAGCATTAATGTAAGATTTGATGAAGATCTACCAAACGTAACAAGAAGCACAAGATGCAGCAATCCTCCAGATGATCATGAAGATGAGAACCAAGACAATGATTAATTGAGAAAAACAACAGAAGACACTGAATTAAACTCAAAAAATCCCTCAATACACACTCAAAAGAACCATCCAGAAGATCAAATCATTGGGGACAAGAGTGTGGGAGTCCAGACAAGAAGACAACTTGCTGAACAGACAAAAGAAGTATACCTAGCCATGCTATCTCAAATAGAGCCAAAGAAGTTCGAAGAAGCCAACAAAGACAAAGCTAGGTAAATGCTGAATGAAGAGCGCGGACCAAATTGAGAAGAACAATGTTTTAAGAATTAATTCCAAGACCTTTGAGAAGAAATGTCATTGGCACAAAATGGATATTCAAGAATAAGATGAATGAACAATGTTAGGTCCCTATATTACTAGTATAGTCCCTTATTGTTGTTAGTGTAACCCCCTTATTGTTATTATTGTACCCTTGTAACCCTCATTTTGTTATTATTGTGCCCTTAAATTATTATTGTTAGGTCAGCTAGGATTACATTGTGGCCCACTAGGATTACATTATGGCCCCATGGACTCCTATATATAGAAAGGAGGTTTTGTAAATTGTATCATCCAAGAATTTTTCATTTATGTAATGTATTGGAGGTTTCCCCCTCGAGGTGGCTCATTTCTAAGGCATTGATATCACTTTTCTTCTCTTTTTGGAGCTGGTTACACAACATTTGCTATCAGAGCTTTGGATTCTAGGGTTTCGCTGCTCCAAACAGGTCATCGTGGAATTTTCGCTATAAATTTTTTTCTACGAAGTTTCAGAAGCTAAAATGTTTAGGGTGCGAGCGAGAATGTGTGAGCTCCTCTAAAAATTTCGAGCTTACAGACCATAATATTGTGGAGATATCATCTGTGGAAGTTGAGATTTAAATCAAACTTATAAACGGTGTCACTATCCTAATTTTTGCTATAAATATTTTTGTACGAAGGTTCAGAGTCTGAAATTCATATGGTGTGAAGCTGAAATCCTGAGGGATTTTTTCAAAAAATTTCAGAGCTTGGTTCGCAATAGTTTTGGAGATATGATCTGTGGAAGGTAGTGCTTTTTCAGGCTCCTGAATTTCATCTCAAAGAGGTGATCGTGGGAAAAGTTCAATAACTCTCTCTCTGGGCATCAGATTGGAGTGCCGTAAAAGGTGGTCGCAAGTACACGGACTGTATTTTCTTGGCTATCAATTTTAGAGACAAAGGACGAAACAGTGACACTTGGAAAGTCGTACAATTTCCCTCTACTGAACCAGTCCAAAATTAGGTCATTGTGGGAGATTGGACACAACTTTGTCTTGGAGAATCCAAATCAGGTAAGACCTGTGGCATTCGAAATATAATTCAGAGGGCTACTTCGATACCAAAATTCAAATATTGAAGTGCTGCAATCATAGAGATAATCCAATTTCAATATTGAGTTCCTCAAAAGCAAGAAAAAGGTGTGTATATTTTTTTTCTTTCCAAATTGCACGAGTCTTCTTTGAAGAATCAATTTGAATTGATTCCAAGGGAATATTGTAGAATATATAGTAGTATTGGGTTCTAAAAGATGCCCCATAAAAATAATTCAACACCCATTAAGCCTTCATAAGGCTCTACTATGACTCATGAAGATGAAGAATTGCAACATGATCTATCAAAATTACAAGAGCAAGTGCAACAAATTTCACTCTCGCAAAGAGCAACAAAAAATGAAATGGAAGTGAAGATGGATGGTTTGAAGAAAGGCGTGGAAGCTAAGATAGATGGTGTGCAAGCTAAGATGGATGGCATGGAAGCTAAGATGGATGGCATGGAAGCGGACATGAAAGACAACATGGAAAATATGAAGAATGATCTCAAAACAGACATCGAAGGTTTGACAAAGTTGATACAAGAAATGTTTCCTAATGGTGAAAAGATAGTAGAATAACCTCATTATGAGAAAAAAATAAATGTTAATCATGATTTCATAAACTCTAATGTTGGCGGGAAGAACCACCATATTCCAAAAATGGATATGAGAAAGTTTGACGGAAAGGATCCTGTAACATGGATACTACAGATGGAGCAATATTTTGATCTCCATAACGTGCAAAACACACAAAAGGTACGCATTGCAACTTTACATTTAGAACAAAATACATTTGTATGGTATCAATGGCTTTGCTCCCGTAAAAAATTGTCACTTGGTCAATTTTTACGGAGGAAATGATAGCACATTATGAGGATACAAAGAGCAACACCTTCTTTAGCCAATTGATAAATCTCAAACAAAAGGGTTTAGTGGGGCAGCACATTGAGGACTTCCAAAAATTGAATAGAAGGGTAACTGATATTCTAGAAGAACACAGGATCGATCTCTTCATAGGCACTTTAAAGAATAACATCCAACACGAAGTTCGCGTTTTGGAACCGGATTCATTGGAGAAGGCATTCGAGTTGGCAAGAAAAGTTGAATGTAAAATAATGGCGACAAGGAAGCCTACCACTCAATTCTATAAAGAAGGAAGTGTTGCTACGCCTAGATTTCCACAACCTACAAGGTTGACACCACAACAATTGGAAGAAAAAAGAGCAAAAGGGCTTTGCTACAGTTGTGATAGCAAATACACTAAAGTCATAAGTGTGCTGAGAAGAAATTATTTTACATAGATTGTGAAGAGGAAGAAGAAAATGAACAAGAAGAGGATATACACCAGGAACCAGCCCCAGAAGAGGAATAAATGAATCCAACCATATCATGTAATGCACTGGCAGGAATTACCACTCCTCAAAATCTCAAGATAAAAGGAAAAATCAAGAAGAAAAAGGTAATAGTGTTGATTGATTCAGGTAGCACCCATAATTTTATTCATTGTAAGGTAGCCAAGGAATTAAATTGTTTCCTATACCCAGCACCAGAATTTCAAGTGATGGTTGCAAATGGAGGAACTATAAATTGCTCTGGAAAATGCCATAATATCAAGCTAACCATGGGGGAATATGTATTGACTAGTCCAATGCTTTCCATTCTTATGGGAGGTGCTGATGTTGTACTAGGAGTACAATGGTTACAATCTTTGGGGACGGTAGCTTTTAATTTTCAAGAACTTTTCTTGAAATTCTTTTCAGAAGGAAAGGAAGTCGAATTACGGGGTATTGAAGGGAAGCCAGGAAGGATAATAAGCTCTAATGGCATGACAAAGATTCTAAATAAAGAACAACGAGGCGTAATTGCACAATTATGCTCACTAGAAGTTCCAACATCAAAATCATCTATTTCTGCAGATCTCCAACAAGTCTTGGACAATCATTCCAAGGTGTTTGAAACTCCCAAAGGACTCACACCTATTCATGATCATGATCATGCTATTCATTTGATTCCAGGAAGTGTTCCTCCAAACATCAGGCCTTATAGATATCCTTACGTCCAAAAGAGTGAAATTGAACGTATGATTGCAGAAATGTTAGAGGTGGGTATAATTCAACCTAGTCAAAGTTCTTTCTCTGCTCCTGTACTATTGGTACACAAGAAGGATGGATCATGGCAAATGTGTCCGGATTATAGGGAGCTAAATAAGCTCACCATTAAAGATAAATTTCCCATTCCTGTGATTGATGAATTATTGGATGAATTACATGGAGAAATTTATTTTACCAAGTTGGATCTTCGTTCAGGATATCATCAAATTAGAATGAAGACTGAAGATATTCCAAAAACGACATTTCGAACTCATGAGGGTCATTATGAATTTTTGGTCATGCCTTTTGGCCTTACCAATGCACCTTCTACATTTCAAGGGTTGATGAATTCCATTTCAAACCCTTCCTTAGAAAATTTGTGCTAGTATTTTTTGATGATATACTAATCTACAGCAGGTCTTGGAAGGATCATGTTGAACATGTTGACAGGGTGCTCAAACTATTGCAGGAGAAACAATTATATGCAAAAACATCCAAATGTTTCTTTGGAGTACAAGAGGTGGAATATATGGGTCATATTATATCTCACAAGGGTGTTAAAGTAGACCCTAACAAAATTAAAGCCATTAAGGAATGGAAAGTCCCCAAGACAATAAAGCAGTTGCGAGGATTTCTCGGGTTAACAGGCTATTATCGCAAGTTTTTTAAGAATTATGGGAGAATAGCAACACCTCTAACAACATTATTGAAGAAAGATGCATTTTCATGGACTCATGAAGCAACTAAGGCCTTTGAACATCTTAAAGAGGCAATGTGCCTAGCACCGGTCTTAGCTACACCAGACTTCACAAAAACCTTTATTGTGGAATGTGATGCCTCAGGAAATGGAATTGGTGCAGTTTTAATGCGGGAAGGAAGACCCATTGCTTTTGAAAGTCGTCCAATCAAAGGAAAGTATTTACAGAAACCTATTTATGAGAAGGAAATGTTAGCAATACTGCATGCACTAAAGAAATGCCGAACTTACCTAATGGGAAGACACTTCAAGGTAAAAACTGATCATGATAGTCTTAAGCACTTTTTGGAACAAAGACTATCTTCAAAAGAGTAGCAAAAATGGGTCACAAAGATGTTGGGTTATGACTTTGAAATAATCTACAAAAAAGGAAAGCTTAATGTTGTTGCAGATGCACTCTCAAGAAAGAATGAAGAGGTGGAAGCATTTCTTTGTGCCATTTCTATTATCCAACCAGATTGGATAACCGAAGCAAGAGATGAATGGAAGAATGACAAAGATGTATGCACACTCATTCAAAAGTTGCAGCAAGATCCTAGTACATCTGATACATTTAGTTGGAAAAATGATTCCTTATGGTACAAAGATTGCTTATATCTTTGTAAGAAGTCCCAACTAAAACAAAATATTCTTCTGGAATTGCACACTTCTCCTTTAGGAGGACATTCAGGATTTTTAAAAACTTACCACAGGGTGAATAAATAATTTTTTTGGGATGGCCTTAAATCTAATATTTAAAAGTTTGTGGCGGAATGTTTGGTTTGCCAGCAGAATGAAGTGGAGACAATTAAGACCCCGTGACTTCTACAACCTTTATCCATTCCAAGTCAACGGTGGGAGGAGATTTCAATGGATTTTATCACAGGTTTACCTAAGTCCGAAGGAAAGAATGTCATCATGGTGGTAGTTGATAGACTTACCAAGTATGCACACTTTTGTGCATTATCTCATCCATTTAAAGAAAGTATAGTTGCTACTACATTTGTGGATAGAATTCAAAAGATACATGGAAGCCCATGGGTTATTGTGAGCGACAGAGATCCCATTTTAACGGGAAATTTTTGGATGGAGTTATTTTCTTGTTTGGGTACTCAATTAGCTCATAGCTCATCTTATCATCCTCAATCTGATGGTCAAACTGAGATAGTAAATAAATGTTTGGAAGGATATCTTCGTTGTTTTGTATCTGATAAACAAACACGATGGGTCAAGTGGTTACCTCTCGCTGAATGGTGGTATAACACTTCCTTCCATACTGCAGCAAAAATGACCCCATTTATGGCACTTTATGGATATCATCCACCATCCATCACATCATCTTTAAGAGAAAATTCTAAGGTTCAAGCGGTGGAAGATCACATCGAGCATCAGCAAGAAGTTCTCCAACTCTTAAAGGATAACCTGAATTTGGCACAAAATCGAATGAAACAACAGGCAGATCAACATCGCAGCGAGAGAAGTTTTGATGTAGGATACTGGGTATTTTTACGGCTACAACCATACAAACAAATGTCCCTCAAGCAAGCTAAGAAGGATAATAAATTATCGCCAAAGTACTATGGTCCTTACAAGGTGTTGCAAAAGATTGGTACTATAGCATACAAATTGGAGCTTCCTGCTTCTTCGCGAGTACATCCAGTTTTCCATGTTTCATGCTTAAAGAAGGTTATAGGTGAAAATCTTCCAGTTCAAACAGTATTGCCAGAACTTGATGGGGAAGGGAAAATCATATTGGAACCTGAAGCAGTCATGGAAAAAAGAACTCAACAACTACGGAATCGATCAATTTCAGAGTATCTCATCAAGTGGAAGAACTTACCCACTGAAGATTCTACATGGGAGGATGAGAATTTTATACAGAAGCACCCGGAGCTACTCAAGCGTTGAGGACAACACTTTTTTGAAGAAGAGGGGCATGTTAGGTCCCTATATCACTAGTATAGTCCCTTATTATTGTTAGTGTAACCCCCTTATTGTTATTATTGTACCCTTGTAACCCCCATTTTTTTATTATTGTGCCCTTAAATTATTGTTGTTAGGTCGGCTAGGATTACATTGTGGCCCACTAGGATTACATTATGGCCCCATGGACTCCTATATATAGAAAGGAGGTTTTGTAAATTGTATCATCCAAGAATATTTCATTTATGTAATGTATTGGAGGTTTCCCCCTCGAAGTGGCTCATTTCTAAGGCGTTGATATCACTTTTCTTCTCTTTTTGGAGCTGGTTACACAACAAACAAGGGCAGGTAATCAGAAATAAAGCTAGACTTGTATGCAAAGGATATTCACAAATTGAAGGTCTTGATTTTGATGAAACCTTTGCCCCTGTAGCCAGAATGGAAGCAATCATAATGTTTTTTGCCTTTGCATGCTATCATGATTTCAAGGTATATCAAATGGATGTGAAGTCTGCCTTCCTGAATGGAGATCTAGAGGAAGAAGTATACATGGAACAACCTGAAGGATTCTCATTAACAGATAAACATGATTATGTGTGCATATTAAAGAAAGCCTTATATGGTCTGAAACAAGCTCCTCGTGCATGGTATTCAAGGCTGGACAAATACTTACAAAAACAAGGATTCAGGAAAGGAGGAGTAGACAAAAATTTGTACATAAAGGCTAATGAAAATGAACTCTTGATTGTAGTAGTGTATGTAGATGACATCATGTTTGGTAGCAACAAAGATGAGTTAGAAAAAGGATTTTCTGAAGAATTGAAATTAGAATTTGAGATTTCTATGATTGGAGAGCTCACCTTTTATTTAGGACTTCAAATTCAACAAAAGAACACAGGAATATTCATTTCGCAAGAAAAATACTTAATAGAAATGTTCAAAAGGCTTCAAATAGAAGATTGCAAACCTGTGTCAACTCCCATGATCACTAGATGCAAACTATGTGCTAATGATGGATCAATAGATGTAGATCAAAAACTTTACAGATCCATGATAGGAAGTTTGCTATACCAAACAAATTCTATACCAGACATTATGTTGGCAGTAGGACTTGTGGAAAGATATCAAGCAGCACCAAAACAAAATCATTTACTAGCAATCAAGAGAATATTTAGATATCTACAAGGTACTTCACATTATGCCCTATGGTATCCAAAAGGAAAAAAATTTACATTGACAACATACACAGATGCAGATTGGGCCAACTGTGTGGATGATAGGAAAAGTACAAGTGGATGTGCATTCTATTTGGGAAAAATTATGGTGGCATGGCTAAGAAAGAAGCAAACTTCTATCTCTCTATCTACAGCAGAAGAAGAATACATAGCAGCAACAACATGTTGCACACAAGTAATGTGGATGAAACAAACTCTCCAAGACATGAATGTAAGCATTGATGAACCTATTTCTATCAAGTGTGACAATACACGTTCAATAAGTATATCAAAAAATCCTGTACTTCATTAAAAAACAAAGCACATCCCAATAAAGTACCACTTCCTCAGAGAACAAGTAGCACATAAATTAGTGAAGTTGGAATATGTACCAACTAAGGAACAAACAACAGACATATTCACAAAACCTCTTGCTAAAGAACCATTCGAATATATAAGAGACAAACTAGGGGTAGTGTCCTCAAATGTTAATCTCTGATATGATTGAAAAAAAAAAAAAAACAAAACAAAAATGATAATAAGGGTTGTAGACAAGAAACAAGATCAGTGCAGAAGACAAGTGATAGTCAATATCAGAAAAGAAAGCATCACTCCAGGGGGAGAGCAGTCAATAAATTGTCACAAAAGATCAATGCATGGAACAGGTCCTCAAGATCAGAGTATTATGAAAAGATAGAAACCACACTGGGAAAATTGAAACCCTTTGCCATTGATGTCAAAGGGGGAGGAAAAGCAAGCAAAAGAAGAAAGGGTCTTCTGTAAAGCAGGCAGAGGGAGTATTGGGAGTATTGGTGGTTGTGTTGCCATCAATGCCAAAGGGGGAGACTGTTGGAAATATTGTCATTGATGGCAAAGGAGCACAAAGGAGTAGCGCCATGACAAGGGAGCAGATCAGATTCAGATGAAATGGTTGTAGAGAAAGAAAGTAAAGTGGCAGAGGGGTTCACCTCTCTGAAATCCATTTGATTATACAGTCTGCAGAGAATTCTGGTTCGTTTGCTTGAGATCGGGCAGTGTTAATTTATTTATGGTTATTGAGTTATGCAGCAGAAAGGAGGGTTTTATCCCTTTGGAAATTCATTGATTTATGGTTTTCTATGTAGCATCAAGAGTTATTAACCTCCGTAATAAGGGTTCGGAAAAAAATTAGAACTCTGGTTCTTTGGTTAAGAACGTAGCGATAATCAGTCTCTGTTTACTGAGTTATGCAATGAAAAGGAGGTTTTTCATGAGAAATTAAAGTTAAACGAAGAAGTGGTGAAAATCCGTGGTTGAATGCGATTTAAAACAAAGTTTGAAGGACAAGCGGTTTTAGAGAAACCATACACTGTTGTTGCGTCGCTTTTGGCATATGAGCGGTTTTCTTCATTTCGAACGTGATTGAATGATATTGCGACACGTCATGAGCGCAATACCACCCATTTTGCGTCGATTTTGGTTGATAATATACAGAGGTGGAATGAACGCGATTACCGTCCGATTAGATCTATGGGAGATCCGACGGTGTTCGCATCGGTAATTGCACGGGGTTTTAAACAAGGTATGTTAAACTTCATGCATCTTAGTTATGCGATAACCATTGGATTGGTGAGTTGGAGCACGATGAGGCGTCAGTCGTCAGATGTATGAGAATATGTTATTTTGGTAAATTGTGGGCCATATATGATTTAATGTGCAAGCATGCCTCGACATATGTGCGGCCTGTTGATAGGCGGAAAGGGTAAGTTATAAAGTATTATGTTAACTTTATAACATAAAGTTTAAGCTCTAGAAATATTATGGAGAGGCACGGTGAAATAAGGTATGTAACCGATGGTGTATGCAATGAAGTTTTATAAAGGGTTTGAAGTCCAGAATTATTTCCGAAGGTCTAAATATTCCGATTTTTTTAAATGTTTCCGAAGGATTAATGATATTTCAATGGAGTTTTATTAAAGTGGTTGAAGTTTGGAAAAACACTGCCGAGGGGATTTTAACCTTTGTTTAAAAGTAAATTAAACATCTCCTAAGGTTCTAATGTTCATTTCTAAAGAGTTTAAAACATTGGGTTAAAGTGAGTTATATTGTTCCAAAGGTTAAAAAGGGGGTGCCTCCGCAGTTGACCCGCCCATCGGGCGTTGACTGCAGATCAATGGTTGTCATTCACTATGGTAGCACAAGCCAGATGATGAATCCATACCAAGGAGTGCCTCCGCAGTACAGTGAATTAGGACCCGCTTTCCTAAAGCCCAGAAGTATCGTTTATTTGGGGTTTAAACCATAGAGTTGAAAATCATAAGCGAAGATGATATTATGCTAAGCACTTGAAGTGTTAATTGGAAGTGCCAGCAGCAACGAGGACTGTAGATCTAGACAGATCAACGATGATGATCACTTCGAAGGAAAATCACACAAACACAGTGATCACAGAAAATGCGAAGTGCGATATGATGATGTGGTAAGTGACATGGCAAGTGACGTGGCAGCTGATGTGGATCTGACCCCACAATCGCAGATAAATCAAGATGACGTGGCAAGATGATGTGGTAGTGATATGGCGATGACATGGAAAGGTGACGTGGCACGATGACATGGAGATTACGTGGACCTGGCCCACATATCACAAATCGCAAGATCGGAAGGGTGAAGATCGTAAGATCAAAGTTGCGATGCGATGCGATCGCATATCGCATATCGCACATGCTATGGGTTCACACAGTATGAAAAATGATATTGTGATAGCAGATATTGCGATGCGATGTGCCGATGTAAAGAGACACGTGGCAGCACAGCACAACATCGTGCATCGGCGATGCAAAGTCCATCGCATACTACGAAGAGTAAAGGAGCTGGATGCAATGCAGCTCAGAACCATAACTTAAAGAGATTTAAAGTCTGGGTGTAAGTGATTTTCTTTTATAAATCGTTTCGAAGAGAAAAAGAAGGATTATAACGCAAAACAAAAAGAAAGTGTGAACATGGGTGGAAAGGCTTGGGTAAGAACCCAACACAAAGAAAAAGGCAGAACCGAGTGTTTAGAAGAGCGGTGAAGACTGAATGCTGTGGGCATGAGAAAAAGAGGCAGAGTCGAGAAAAGAAGAAAATAGTTTCACTATTGAAAACAAACAACTGGGTCAAGTTAGGCCAAAATAACAGTTATGCAGAACTGTGTTGACTATAACAGCAGAAAAGACAAACGTATGGGGAACCAAGAGCTGAAAGGGCTGATTGAAATGTTTGATTGTAACTGTAATTGTATTATTGAACTTCTACTATTTGTGATGTAAAGGCAAGACTCCGTAGACAAAGCAAAACTGCACTGTAATACACAAATATATATACATTCTGTTATATCATTCTGAATGTGCTGGACAAGAAAATGAGAAGGGGGAAAGAAAAGAGTCATGCCTATTCATTTCAAATTCCCTGTGGAATGCAAACAGTTATGAGGTGATCCCTATAAATAATGTTACCAGCATATGCATAATTTTAGGGAGAGAATGAAGAAATGAGTGAGACAGTATAAGAAGAAGAAGGAGTAGAAAGAGGAGTTGTGAAGATCCAGAGATGATATAAAGCAAATTTGAAGGTTGGAAGGACAATAGTAAAGAAGGAGAAAATAGAGCTGATATCCAGGTAAATCAACATATTAGTTTATTGTACAGTGAGGAAGTTGGTGCTTCCATGTCAAGTTGTAGCTTGATAGAAGTCCAGTTGTAGCTAGCTGAGGTAGGAGCCTCCTGTAGGTTGTAGCTTGCAGAAAATAGATGGGAGTTGGAGACTGCTTGCAAGTTGTAGCTTGCAGAATTGAGGTAGTAGCCTCCTGTAGGTTGGAGCCTACAGAAAATCAGTGGTGAGAGGGAGTTGGAGCTTGCCTTTGCATCACAACAATAATAGGATGTGGTTTTCTCACTTATGGGTTTCCACTTATATCTGTTGTCTATGTGCTTGATGATTATGTGTTGAAATTCTATATTTAATCTTCTTAATACCTGCTGCTCACTTATTATGATTGGTGTTCCATTTTCTATTAAGTTGATCACGAAATGAAGATGTAAATAAGTATAAAAGAAAATTTTACAAGACCATGATTGCATTAAACTGATTCACCCCCCCTCTCAGTTTAACCAAGGGTTCAACATTAGTGAATTGGGTAAAAGAATTATCATTGGTTGAAACAACTAGATCAACTACCTTGCTCGACATAATTTCTATTTCAACATCTGAATCAATAGGTTATGTTGGTCCTCTGACGACCCATATATTTCAAAACCTATTTCTATGCCTTTCCCACAATTGGTGTTGCTACACCTGCTGGTCCATCGAATGGATCCACTACTCTAGCTACACTTTTCGCACGACTGCAGTTGGCCTTGGGTCTGGGTCCTGATCTAGAACAACTTATAATAGTGGGGTGCTACTAGTGGGGTTTCTAGTACTCAGCCGACTGATTCAACTGTGCAATCGATTACTGATTCTCCAATCCCAGCGGGTGGGAGGGATATTAAGCGGTGTTGCTCCTTCTATTGAATCACTCAATAAGCTCAATCTATTGAGCCACTAATAGAATCAACAATATAGGTTTCACATACATTTCCATCAACAATAGAACCAACTGAAGAATAAACTGGATCTAATACTATTGGTGGGTATATAACAGATGGGGATGTTGGTCATGGATCCATAGGCATTGGGAAACTAATTGCTACTGGTGCATCTCGTCTCAATCTGGAAATGGAACTGTTGGATATGAGTCTCTATCTCAAGACTGAGAATCTTCAACTCACTCACGAAGGTCGCTGGATCAAACTAGCCATGTTACTCATGATGCTTGGTCTCGGTATCACTAATGGACCGAATCTACGTAGAAAAAATTACTACACTTGGCTCTGCTACTTATGGTGTCGGATAAGCATTTGAGTAAGTGAACCAACTGATGATCTACCTGTTGCTTCATTCTAATTGAGCCAAAACCCCCTTTTTAAAAAGTACATCTAATTTTTTGTAGCACAACATTACACACAAACATGTAACATTAATGGGACCCCTAGACGTGTAGTACTTATTGAAATCAATATGCATTTTTTTTCTAATGAAATGATGAATTCTGAAATGACAATGCATTTCTCTCTTACGATGCGTTTCTGTATTTTTTAGATAGATATTCGAGGTTTAAGAAGATCAACCGAGGGTATATTACCAACATTTGTTAATGTATGGTACTATGAAACCCCTAACAATACCTTGGTATGTATATCTAGCTGCGTTCTCATTTTTCACACTCTCTACACTGTCCTTTTTTATTATGTTTTTTTTCACATTATTATAACCATCTTCATAGAACCTAGAGGCATACTAGCACTCTTTGAAAATTATACTCATACTTCCCTTAATTTAGTCTCACAACAAACAATTTTTTCATACCAAAAGCAATATACATGATTTCTCCTGTTGTCAAAAATATATTACAGTCCATATACATAAGTCTTTCATAAAAAAACTATTTGAATTTCAACAATTATAAAAATTAGTAAACCAAAATTTGAACATCCTACTACTCAACACTTAGTAGATAACTTCAAAGTCCAACTATTATCTTCAAGCTTTCTAGCTAGTTGATTCCTTCTTTGACCTCCACTCCAAGAAGTAGTCATTTTGATAAATCATCTTCTCTTGTGTTAGGTTCTATACAAGCATAATGATAGGATATGTTGGAGAATAATGTCTCCATTTTTTTCATCCGAGCTAGCATAAGGTGCAAATTGATATTCCTAGTTTTGTAGCAGACCTTCCTCTAGTGTGTAACCACATTATAGTCACCAAAAATCAACAATTTTGTCACCTCCATGTATGTTTCCAGTTTCATTAAGATCATTAGATCCATCAACTCAACATAGTTATTAGTACTGCACCCAAGCTTGCATTAAAATTAAGGAGAAGAGAATCATTTAGAAATAAGGTACCTCCTGCAGTACAAAGAGTATGTTTCTCTTGGCTAGCACCATACAAGTCACCCCAATTTATCAATTCATGGTTTCCTCCACAACCTGGGTTTCTATATCTTTTCATGTCTTTTTATGATTCCAAATGCCAACGTTATAATATATGCACATTGAAATGGAGGAATGTATCTCCACTGAAATATATCAACATTTCAAGCTAACGATATACTCTAAGAAACCACAACAGGAAAAGCTCTAAAACCTTTAAGTTCTTTATTCCGGGTCTAGTTCTTCAAAGCCTCCATAGCTTGCACTTTTCACCCTTCCCTACAAATTTTCAGTTACTTCATCTCTTCCCATACCTTACCTACATATTTGGAATTTTTAATAAATGATCAACTGGTTCACTTTCCTTCTTACATAGTGTACACCACCTTGGACCATTCTTGATGCATTTTTGAAGTATTTTCCTGTTCACTGTTTTGTTCCAAAGAACTAATGACATCTAAACCTTTGAATTTAGAGGAGAATAAGACTTCCATGGAATCTTTCACCTCTAGGCCTCCTCTTCCTAGGTTGTATCTACAAACTTTGCTTTGTACCCTAACATAGGAGTATATTCCCCCAGGGAAGGGTTCCTTGAGTATAACAAAACATCTTCCTTTCTTATTCTAATATGAATCTTATTATGTTGATCCACAAATACCTTCTAATGGCATATTTCCATCTTTTTCAAACCAAACTCCTTTCCTTTCTTCCATCTTTGCTGCAAAATTGAGGCAGATGTTGCATCGACTCCCTAACCCAGGGTATGAATTCCCTAACATTGAAAAGTAGAAATCAAATCCAATGGTAATTTGTAGGCTTCTCCATATTAAACCTGTGGATTAGCCCTTATTATGATCTGATCCCCTTTTCCAACTCCCCATACTAACCCTATACCTACCAAAGTGAACGTCAGTGCCAATGATTTCTATACTATAGACCCATTTTGGATAGTGTTGTTTTCATTCCTATCTCATTATTCCATGTTAAGGTGTTCAATGTGCTTTTGGTATATCACCTACCTCTAGAGTCCCTATTTGGAAATAATATTCCATGGACCTTTGGTACCAATAAATTTTCCAAATAAGTGAATGTATTTGAAATCCCAACCTCTAATTTCTTTTGGTTTAGACAAGGACTAGCATTTGAAATTATGCACTTTGTATAGATTGGGGTGGGATAATAAGAAACATTTTTTAATATCCAAAGATGATAAAAATCAAGTACATTATATTGACAGGTAATCTAAAGATGAGTGCTTGTTATGAATGAATACTGGTAAAGTGCACTCTTAGAAATTAGAATAAACAATATACTTGTTAGCACTAGATAGCTGAACCATGCAAGTTTATTTTAGAAATTAGACCTTTTCCATTTGTTCCAGTATTTCCACGAGA
The DNA here is from genome assembly GCA_034641835.2 of Pinus albicaulis. Classification (NCBI taxonomy): domain Eukaryota; kingdom Viridiplantae; phylum Streptophyta; class Pinopsida; order Pinales; family Pinaceae; genus Pinus; species Pinus albicaulis. The sequence continues at coordinate 835,095,209 of CM076583.1, read as the reverse complement.
TAATGATTAGTTGGGATGTGGAAAGGTTTTTGTTATAGCCTACATAAGTTAATATGTGCACATTATGGACTTCAAATTTCAATATAGTGTGGCCAACCTTAACACAGGTTCATACCCAATTTTACTATAATTATCACTCCAAATTTTATTTCTCATCTTATGTTATTATCTAATTTCCTTAGTGATGTAAACCTACTTCATCGAAGTCAATAGATGTTAGGAGCTTCATTAGTTAGATCCTGTACATTTCAACAATTCAACATTTGTGGTTGACATTAATTATGTTCCTTCCATTCCTAGATTACCATTATCAGCATGGTGGAGTTTGTTAGTGTTATTTTTTTTAGTGAACTTGAAGGAAGCACTACACAAAAAGTCCCCAATGCAAGGATTTCAGGAAGACATAACTTCTACTGAGCAATGAACAAAAAAAGTGACATCTATAGTTTGGGAGTGGTGATCTTGGAGCTACTGACGGAAGACAACCAATAGATCAAGAAATTGGAGAGGATGAAGATCTTGTGAAGTGGGTGTGCAATAAAATAGAGAAAAATAATGGATTTATTGAAGTGTTGTATCTTAATTTTGTGGATTGCTTGAAGGAGGAAATGACCATGGTTCTGAAAGTAGGACTCCTTTGCATAAGAACCTTTCCCATCAGTTGGTCAACAATGAAGAGAGTCATACATTTGTTGCAAGAAGCCAATACCGAGCACAAGGCCAAGGAAACTGCCAAGAATGGAAAATAGTCTCTTCACTAGTACATGGAACCCACAATTTGCATTGTATAGGCATGATGGTAATTGTATTTGGCCTAGAATTTTCTTCTTTACATGTCCTCCATATTTACTTCCACTTTGTAGCTTCTAAGTTTGTTTAGATTTTGTTCATGTATAACCTTTTGAATCTAACCTAACACTAATAGCCAAAATAGAAGCTTGCCTCTGTAACTCTTTGGGCATCATTCCCCTTGACAATCCAATGGTTAGAGGGTGCATCTATATACCCGGTCATGGGCCATTGTGTTGTTTTGTTTTTGATAAATCTACCCTCCAAGTTAATAATTGTGGTGGGTTGGCTAAAACATATAATTTTCTCCCTATTAAACACCATGAGGAGAGCACAAATAGATACCATTGTCATCATTATCTATGTTAGCGTATTATTATTGATCTCGTCTTTCTCTACTATCCTTGGGCAGAAGCATTTAATTGTAAACCAAAACACTAAATATTTAAATGTAATATCGGTGGAAATCAAGATGATTTTAGTGGTAGCTGCCTGAGATTCTCATTATCCTGTTGTCAAAATGGTCATTTTGTAGAAGTTTAATTATGGCCTCTGGCCATTTTAAAATTGTATTGTAACATGAAAATGTTAATTTCTAAAATTTACTTGTTTTTAAACACTCCTTGGATTAAATCCCAATCAGTGTGTATTTAACCATTTTTCGTATTAAATCATGACATGACACGACAACAAAATTGTAACAGGGAAATCATGTTACTTCTTGAAATTATAAACGTATTTAATCATTAAATTTTTTGGTAAATATTAAGTATTCAATCATGAATAGTTTTGGTAAATAATAGGTAGCATAGAGGAAATTAATCAATTGAGTTATTGTCTTTTTATTATGTATATTGACTATCATATTTATTCTTATTGTATTTTATTATGTATATTGAACATGTTATTTGTAGAAACTTTTGATCTTCCTAAATCTTCTATTTATTTGGTGTATCTTTGCACCTTTAGGGGCAATTGCTAGTTTAAAGTATAATTCTTTAAAGGGTGCTAGCTCAATGGAAGAGCACCTTCTTTATAAGCAAGAGGTTGGTAGTTCGATTCCATCATGCATTGATATTCATAGGGAATGGGGGCGATCAGTTTTTAGTGACGGATGCTCTTTTGACCATCACCAATGAGCTTATGGTGACATTTTTCGACCCTCACCAAAATATGACATGGTGACGGTCAACGAACGCCACCATATATACGCATCAATAGTGACGACCATGAAAGATTCGTCACCATAAATCATTATTGTTGAGATGAAATGGTGAGGGTCATTGTTTGTCATTATAGTCATTATTCGTGACAGACCTTCATGTCACCAATGAGCTTACCATGATATTTTTTGACCCTCACCAAATATGAAATGGTAATGGTCAACGAACTTCACCATATATGCACCAATAGTGATGACCATGAAAGGTCCATCACAAAAAATTGTTGTTGTTCATATGAAATGGTGATGGTCACTATTCGTCATTATAATCAATATTCGGGACGGACCTTGAATGTCACCACAACACATAATTTCGGTGATGCCATCTTTGGTGACGTTCAGATTTTTGGTGATGGAGGCTATTGTACCTCACAATTGCTCATATGAAATGGTGACGGTCACTTTCCGTCATTATAAATCATTATTGGTGACAGATCTTAAATGTCACCACAACACCTATACTTTCGGTGGTGCCACCTTTGGCGACGTTCAATTTTTGGTGACGAATGCTCTTTTGATCCTCACCAATGAGCTTATGGTGACATTTTTCGCCCCTCACCAATGTCCGTTTTTCTTGTAGTGTTGAGATAAATACAAAAGAGTGCATTGCCTTTAAGGAGGGGTCAAAACCATACAAATTCCTTAAATTTACCATGAAAACAAGAAAAAATTGCTAGTTAGGAGTGTGTTAACATAGATGAAGGTTAAAAATCCAATAAAATGGTTGTTGTCCGAAAAATAAGGTGATAAAAACACCCATTTGATACATGCAATAGCCTTGAAATGGAGCTAAAACCCTAATATAATATTAAATGTAACACCTTCTTCCCACATCTACCCAAGTAACCAACCAACCAGGGTAAACAGATGACAACAAGGTACTATAATGAGATTCAACCTCCTAGGTGACCTTAAGGAAGTGGAATCGATGGAAACACAACATACAAACCTTGTACAACAACAAGATCACCCCTAGGAGGTAACCCAACCTTTCAGGCCTCTTACCCCTGGGTCACACTGACATTTGGGTCTCTTTGAGCCATAACCACAGACATAGGCTTGCATGACAGCGGCCACGAGGCTATAGCCACAAGCATAACACTGCATGCCAGTAGCCCAGGCCCCAAATACTTAGTTCTGTGCTAGCAGCACCAGGATTTGAGCCACCTTTTCAGGCCCAGAACCGAGTGCTCTTCCCAAAACTTCATGAAAAGTTCAAAGATGATAAATAACAACAGGACAATGATATGGAAGAAATCACATCAATAAGAACTCATATAGACCCCTCCTAGCCATGACAGGAATTTTGCCAAACATGTCACAAAAATTGAACCTACAAGTGTAAACAATAGATTTAAGCATTGGAGTCTCATACTTATCTGAGAATCGTTAAAAAGAATTTCTCCCTTACATCATTAGTTTCAATACAATATATCTGACCATAGATACATTGTGCATTCATTTACAAGTAAAAACATGGATAGAGTCATACATCATCACTGAATAAATACATGCTTATAACCAATATAATAACAACATAAATACCATGGATACAACAGCAATAGAATTCATACATAAACCAGTACATTTACATACCAAATACCAAAGGAATGAGCTCTTCATTACTGAATGTAAAAACCAACAGGATATGGGACTTCCAAATTCCACCCGACCATAGATTCGCTGAGCCAAATATCTCTTCAGTGACTCACCTTTGTGCCATATTCCAAGCATGAATGTGGGACTTAAACCGAAAGAACCAACTAAGGCATCCTAAGGCTAAACCACCTCACCCTCATCAATGGAAATCGGGCTTTACCATGATCCACACCGGATCACTAGGCCAACATAATAAACATGTAATAACCGGTTTTACCGTGATCTACACTTGATCACTAGGCCAAGACAAGCATGTATATCGCTAGATTAACTCTTCCTAAACCGTGAGAAATTTTCCTGTCTCCTGGTCTCTCAAGATTTAACACAACCCATAGTCTAAATTAGGGGTGACTAGGCCCTAAACTAAGACATACTCTTCAAGATTTACCATATATCCCAAACTCGGGATTCATAGGTCTGATGGAGAGAAAACCACCTCTAGGTTTTACCGTATATCTCATCATTCACCAGTTGAGGATTCCTAAGCCCCACGAGGCAACATAATCCTAGATTTACCTCAACCCGCAATTTGGCTCAGGAATTACTAGGTCAGTGGCTTTACCATGATCCAAAATCTGGTTCAGGGAAAACTAGGCTATGTGCTATATCGATTCGGAGATCCACCACACTCGGCTTCAAACCCATCCGGAAATCCATCTAAACCAAAACATGAGAACTCCACAATACCATGGTTATCCAGAAATGGTAAGGCTAGGTTGTCACACCTTGAAAAACCCATGCCAAGACAGAAAAGAATCACATGAAATACCATGCATGTCATATCTAGCAAGGAAAACACACATGCAAATCGATACCTACCAAGAATCCTGTTATATCTATTTGATTCACGCTCCTTCTTGCTTGCTTCATCCTTCCTGCTTTCTTGCCTTTCTAGGTCCAATTCCAAAATGCTTCAAGAAACTCTAAGTTTCCAAGAGTGAGTGAGAGAGAGAGAGAGAGAGAAATCGAATAATGAGAGAGCTCCAAAATTGAACTGACAAAAGGTTTGAGCCAAAATCTTGTCCACTGATCCTTAGAATCCTTTTTATAGACAAGGTCTCTATTTTCGTCATTTTCCATTATTTTCCTTCATTTTCCTCCTCACATGAAACCTATGACCTTTCACCTCCCTTTTCTCCAAATTTCCATTATTTTCATAAATAAATGTGCCAAATATGTCATTTTTCCTTTCCAAAGTATTTTCCTTTTCCTTTGATAATTTCGTTTAGCCATAATAAACTGAAATGAATGTCCACTAGGATGTTTTTCCGAACATTCAGCTTGGAATATGTGGCCCATCAACTGTGGTTATTAATTTAACTTTATTACATGGAATTTTCACCAGGGTTGTTACAAAACCCTCCCCCTTGGGGGAACATCGTCCTGGGTGTTCAATGACACCTACAAACTAGAAAACCACTGAAAATAAAACATAATGCTTAGGGAGCTTTGTAACACAGCTCGTTGTAGTATTTACAATGAATAACTTACTCAAAATAAAAAACCATCATGATAATCATATCGTGTACTGGAGCTTTATAACACAACTCATTACGGTATTTACAATAATATACACATTGAAATTTTCTCAACTAGTGAATAAAAGGATACGCTGCCAGTATCAACAACAAGAGAATCCATAGGTTCACACCTCCACCCTAAAAGTAGTACCATGATTCAATTCCTTCCTAGGAAATCCAGAATCCACGGTCGCAATCAGTGTTCCCTCCAAGGTCCAGTTCTACAATCCTGCGCTACTATACCCTTAATGAACAGTTACCAACTCATTGTTCCATGGTACACTCCTAATGTGCATAAGATTCCATCTGGAAATGCTAATGACCAAAAAAATCCATCCCCAACCTTCCCTTCTCTGATACGCGGTCCCTCAGGTAATTCAATCATCCCCTTCCATGCAATCATTCACCTTCCAAGTTCCCCAATATCCCCTATCTCGGGTGATACAATGACCAAAACAAATCCATCCCCCACCTTCCCTTCTATGATACACAGTCCCTCGAGAAATCTGGTCATCCCCTTCCATGCAGTCAGTCACCTTCCAAGTTCCTTGACATCCCTTATCCCGAGTGATCCATCACTTGGCAAGCTTTCCTCGCATCGGAAGATACAAAAACTAAGACACATCCCTGCCTCAAAACCATCATATCGGTCATAACATGCTCATGGAAATCAATGGACACTATTGGGTACCAGTGTCCCACAATGGCCCTACTCCTGAAGTGCTTTACCAACATATTGTTGCTGGTTTCAATTCTTTTTAATGTTGCGGCTAATGCTTGTAGTCAGTTTCAACCACCCAACCAAGCATTTCCATGCTTCCTGTACCAAACACATAAATTCTATTAGATTCAAAATAAATTGAAATAAATTCACAGCATACCTCATTGGTAGATCGTCAATAAGGTACACTTGCAATTATGTTCACTTTCTATCATAAGTCAAACCAATTGTTTCATCAAATCATCATGTATAAACATATCACATCTGGTTAGCTCAAAACACAACCATCATAGGTCAAAATCATGAATTGCATGTAATCATCAAAAGCCATAATCATAAATCACATGTAACCATCATAAGTTAGAATCAAAAATCACATGCATAATAAAACTGAAATAAAATATTGATACTTATCCTTCATCGATCCTTATTTATGCCTTTGTTATTTTGTACCTATACCGGATTGGTTGCCACATCTAGCAAGCACTAATGTCTTCTCTTAAACTACGTACACATGTACATAAACATAATGTACAACACGTACGTACACACAAGGCGTACAACACCACACAATACATAAACCCACACTGGCATACGACATATACAGCTAAACCCGGTGTACAACGCAACACAATACATATACATATACCCAGTGTTTAGCACAATACATGTACATACACACACATTCGGTGTATAACACAACACATACACATACACTCGGTCATTGTACAACACAATACATATACATACACATACATTCGATGTACAACACAACACAATACACATATACAAAGTAAAACACAACAAATACACATGTCACGATACCACGACTACATGCACATCATAGTATTGCATTCCCGCAACACAACATGTACAACATGCACAAAATACGATATGTATACCAGTACCATATGCATAATATGTACACATTACCACCGGTACACAACACTACCTACACAACATCACATGTACACGGCACCACTTGCACAACGTGTACACAATGCCAAATGTACACCACACCACCTCTACAATGTGTGCACAATACCACATGTACACAACACCACATGCATGACATGTACAAGACACCACATGTACACGGTGCCACATGCATGACATGTACATGACACCACATGCACACAACACCATATATATAACATGTACACAACACCACATGCACACAACACCATATGTACAATACGCACACAACACCATATGTACATAATACTGCATATACAACATGTACACAAAACCATATATCCAACATGTGAACAACACCATATACACACATCACATATCCAACATGTACATAACACCATCTATACCTAGCACTGCATATGCAATATACACATAACACCATATATACAACATGCATACAACATCATATGTACATAATACTACATATGTTACATGCACACATCTCCATAAGTACATCACTGAATATATCGTATATGCGCAACATATACACAACAATAGTACTACACATCCATAAGCCACACATTGCAAGAAACCTTGCTTCTAGTGTCTTTCCACTATCCATGCTTATCCTAGCATGTCACAGATCACACTACTTTCACTTCGTTGATGTACCCCTCAACATTACCTATCCATAACATAAAGATAGGCATAGTGCAAACATATAATATCAATTCATGTCCAATTGATACTAACCTCATAGATCTGTCATAATTACTCTTCCCACTTTATTCCTCATAAAACCAAAAGCTTAGTCATGCAATTCACCTGCATAAGAAATCATTCCTCCACAATAATGATCCCTGACAACCCTATCAGACAGTGACATAGATACATACTTACATACATATATAATCATTATCATAAAATAATCATTTTCCTGTCAGGCAACAACATACATACAAACATATATACATATAAACATTTATCATCAAACAACAATGATCCATGACGACCCTGCCAGACACAACATACATACATACTTACATGTATGCATATATAAACATCGACATAATCATAATCACAACACAATTGCTAGATATCATAAGGTCTAGGTTAAGAGAACTTCCTTTATTCATGCGCAACATGCACAACATTGAGAACAACATTGCCCAACATAGCCAAGACGTATAATACCTCAGATCCATTCACTTTACCTTTTGTGTTACATTTCGCATGTCTATACTGCCACCATCCATTTACCACAATGGACCCAACAAGTCCCACTGACTATCATACTCTTACCTTCTGTTGTGTTTACTCATGCATCGAGCTTCATCTGTGTCTTTCATTAGCTGTTCGATACCACAAAAATCTCCTTGAACTCCATTAAATTTCTTATTTCCCAACCAATTCCCATGACCCTCGATACATAAAAGGCATGCAAAAGAAACAAAAGAAGAAAACCATGGAAAACCAATAACAATACGACACCACCAACAAAGTGGCATGATCATGCACTAGATGCAATCAAGACCACAAATCAAGCGCAAACAAATCAAAAATACCAAAAGCACAAGACTTAGTAACACACACCATGACCCAATCACCATGGTTCCCATTGCTTCTAGAGGAAAGCTCAACGCGAGCCTTCTTCAAGATTTCATGGTCTCTTGCCATGTAATCTCGTCCGTCATATTTCCATAAACACATAATTGTCAACGCATAAATAAATATAACAATATACCAGTTATCTTACCTTGTTGTGCCAAACATGTTTCCTTGTATCTGAACACAGACATATATCATCTTTCAAGGGACTCCAATCCCTTGACAAATCCATCCATAACTAGAAACCAATTGTTATACATGTCAATACATGTTCAGGAATATAACACATATCCACCTAATGTCAAACAAAATTAGGGTTAAGAAGACTTCTTGTATGCAAGGCACTCATTCGTTTGGAATTAGGGTTTCCAAACATAGTCAAAGGAATTCTTACCCAATTCTTTTCTTTTGATGTTTACCTTGCTGGAATTGAGTCTTACTATATGCCATCACATCACCCAGCTATTAGTTATATAAACAATTCAACTATTACCTTGTCATGCTAATGCCAAGCATGTTTCCCTACAATTGTTTACACATGTCAATCATATGTTCCAAATATTCAGACATCATATCTATTAAATAAAATTAGCCTCTGCTAATACTAACAGTCATGTCATAGTCAACTAGCAGTCAAAATCACAATACTACAACTCATATCACTCAAGTACACATCAGTTATCTCAACATATTTGTGTTAATACAACCATCTTAAAACAAAATCATTTCTTCATGCAATCTTATGGACACCTACTCATATCATATAATTAATCAAACATTCAAATGACATATAGACGACATGATAGACACCAAATACATTACATAATCAAATAGTCAAGCACCAAGTATACGACATAAGCAAACTCATACCTTGATGTATCTTAGGGAAGGCTATCTTGTCTACATAATCAATCTAGATTAGCATGATATAACTTCAAAACACATCAATTCAAACATAAATAAGGTCATGATGTCCATAACAGTAACTAGTTAACATGCTCACATCATAAAATCATAAACAATTGTCATTCATGCATAACATTCACATGTGCAAAGTTAGTCTAGATTAGTACAACACACTATCATAATTAGGTCGACTCACACGTGAATGTCATAACCATAATCATTTGCATAAGTCAATCCAAATTAGAATTATTCATATAACTTCAAGATATGAATACAATAACCCTAATCATCAAGTTAACTATCTTGTATCAATCACCAAGTTAACACATAACATACTTATCAACAACATATAACATAATCATCAAGTTAATTGTCTTGTATCAATCAACAAGTTAACACATAACATACTTATCGACAACATATAACATAATCATCAAGTTGATTACATGTTTGACTAACCAACCCATGTACATATGCTCACACTATTTAACTAACATCTATCAGGTATGTGACCCTAACATCCATATAATGGAAAGCATACACATAACCATAATGGATATAGCTAAATTGATCAACTAGCATTTATCAAATGTAACCATAATAGTAATAGAATGACAAACGTATAAGTAACCATAATGCTTACAACAACCATGAATCACATACTTGCATGCTTGTATGACGATATGCTCTTACCTCAAAGTCCATTGTTGCAATGACACTTGAAGGATCTGCATATCCTACTTTATCTCGGCCAACACATTAGCATCATAACATACCAATATCATCATGTTGACCTAATTGCATACAATTACCTTATGCACAACAACCTTCACCATGACCATGCATGCATAACAACATATAGACACTAACATGCATAAAAAATGCATATAAAACCGTACACTCATGATGACACATCCCACAACAACACTATCATCCTTCACATGGTGATATCACTACAACCATGATCAACACCATGCAAATGAAACAAACACACATACTACAAGCATAAGGGACACATGCAACTGACTTGAATGCATGACCAACACATCGTCCATCCAGTTTGAGGGTTGAACCATCCTCTAATGCCACTATGTGTTATCATATATCAACCAAAGAGAACGGGAACTAGACATCACCCAAAGAGAGAACAACCATGCTATGATACCACTCTTTGGTATTAGATATCACACAACAATACCAGAAACCAAACGTCACCCAAGGAGAGCGCAACCACACTCTCATACCACCCTATAACACCCTCTTCCCACATTTAACCAAGTATCTGGCCAATCGGGGTAAACATATGAGGAGAGGCTACTATAATGAGATTCCACCTCCTATGTGACCTTAAGGAAGAGGAACCGATAGAAACACAACATACAGACCTTTTATAGCAACAACAACACCCCCAGGAGGTAACCTAACCTTTTAGACCTCTTACCCTTGTGTCACACTTACCATTTGGCATATTTGATCCATATCCGCAAGCACAGGCTTGCATGTTAGTGGCTAGGAGGCTATAGCCGCAGACATAACACTACATGCCAATGGCTAGGGCCCGAAATACTCAGTTTTGTGCTAGTGGCCTTGGGATTTGAGCCACCTTTTCAGGCCCAGAACCCAGTGCTTTGCCCAGAACTTCATGAAAAGTTTAGAGATGATAAATAACAACAGGTCAATGATACAGAAGCAATCACATCAATAAGAACTCATCTAGACCCCTCTTAGCCATGACAGGAATATTGTCAAATGTCACAAACATTGAACCTACAAGTGTAAACGACATAATTAAGTATAGAGGTATCATACTTATTTGAGAATCACTAAGAAGAATTTATCCCTTACATAATTAGCTACAATACAATCTAATTGACCATAGATACATTTTTCATTCATTTACAAGTAAAAACATTGATAGAGAAATACATCATCACTGAATAAATACATGCTTATAACTAGCATAGTAACAACAGAAATACTGTTGGATGCAACAATAATAGAATCCATACATAAACCAATACATTTACATACCAAATACCAAAGACATGAACTCTTCATTATTGAATGTAAAAACCAACCGAAGATGGGACTTCCACGTTCCACCATACCATAGATTGGCTGAGCCAAATCTCTCTTCAATCAATCACCCTCATGCCACATTCCAAGAATGAATGTGGGACTTAAACCGAAAGAACCAACCAGGGCATCCCAAGGCTAAAATGCCTCACCCTCATCAATAGAAATCAATTTTTACCATGATCCACGTTGAATCTCTAGGCCAACATAATAAACATGTCATAATTGGCTTTACCATGATCTACACCCGATCACTAGGCCAACACAAGCATGGATATCACCGGATTCTCTCTGCCTAAATCGTGAGAAATTTTCATGTCTCCTAGTCTCACAGGATTTACCGCAACCCACAGTCTGGATTAGGGGTCACTAGGCCCTAAGCCGATACATACTCTCTAGGCATTGTCATATATCCCAAACTTAGGATTCCTAGGCCTGAGGGAGAGAAAACCACCTCTAGCATTTACAGTATATCCCGCCATTCACCAGTCGAGGATTTCTAGGCCCACCGAGGAAACACAATCCTAGCTTTACCGCAACCCACAATCTGGCTCAGGGGTTACTAGGCCAATAAATTTACCGTGACCCACAATCTGGTTTAGGGACATTACTCCATATGTTATATCAATTCAGAGATCCACCCCACTCAGCTTCGAATCCATCCGACAATCCAGCTAAACCAAAACATGAAAACTCCACAATACCATGGCTATCCTCAAATGGTAAGGCTAAGCTGAAAACATCGTCACACCTAGAAAAACCCATGCCAAGACAAAAAAGAACCACACACAATACCATGCATGCCATATCTAGCAAGGAAAACACATGAAAATCGATATCTGCCAAGAATCTTGTTATGGTTGTTTGATCATCATTCCTCCTTGCTTGCTTCCTCCTTCTTCCTGCTTTATTTCCTTTATTGGTCCAATTCCAAAATTCTCCAAGAAACTCCAAGTGTCCAAGAGTGAGAGAACGAGAGAGAGAGAATAAGGAGAGAACTCCAAAACTGAACTGACAAAAGGTTTGAGCCAAAATCTTGACCACAGATCCTCATAATCCTTTTTATAGATGAGGCCTCTATTTTCTTCATTTTCCATTTTTTCCTTCATTTTCCTCCTCACATGCAACCTGTGACCATTCACCTCCCTTTTCTCCTAATTTCCATTATTTTCATAAATAAATGTGCCAAATATGTCATTTTCCATTTCCAAAACCTTTGTATTTTCCAATTTCCTTTAGCCATAATAAACTAAAGTGAGCACCCACTAGGATGTTTTGCCCAGCATTCAACTCGGAATACGTGTCCCATCAATCGTGGTTATTATTTTAACTTTCTTACATGGAATTTTCATCAGGGTCGTTACATTAAAAAAGATAGGATACTAGATAGGGGAAGAAAAATCCACTAGCTTTTATACCATTTTAGAAATCATGAGGTAATAAGATCTAAACTGTCCAGAAAACCCTAGCCCAATAATATTGTAATGAAAAAAACAAGATGAACCCATGAATAAGAGCAACACAATAAATGGTGACCTTAGGTAAAAGAATGAATAAAATAACGTGAAAGAGATCAATATAAGTGATGTAATAAAGTGCAATAATGGGTTTAACAACCCAAAACTACCTTCACGTCAACCCATAAAGGGCAAGAACTACCCACATAGTGGGTTGGCACATGACTACAAGTGAATGTTGAGATTCAACAAGATGATGAGCTTAGTGAAAAGAGTCGCGTTCACTAAGTGGGCCCACAGGCTATTTTGGCGCAAGTCTATTTTTAGACTATGTCTATTTTTAGACATGGTGATCATATTTCATAAGTTGTAGGATTCCATTTGTGGATGGTCGGTCAAGTTGGAAAAATAGATGAAATTCTATTTTTAGAATATTGGGCGAAGTCTATTTATAGATCGTCGATATAAAAATAGAAGTGTCGATTATTATTAGCTCTTAATAATAATCTGACAATAAGCAACAACTTATTCTCTTGTAGCACTTAATTTCAATGCATAGATTTGGAAAATCAGTGGGCTGAAGGAATTACACAATTCCTAGGGTTTACTGGTGGTTCATGCATGGAGGAATCAGTTAGAATTGAAGTGGAAAAGTTATGACAGAGTTGGAAGAGTAGTTCATGGAGTTGTATTTAGTTTAACTCAATTAAACTCAGTTGAGCTAGTTGTATCTAGTCTAACTGAATAATACACTAGTGAGAGTGGAGTGAATTAATTATTTAATTAATTCACAAATAATAACTCATTAATCAACTAAAAAATACAGCAGTTAACTACAGTGCATGTCAATTCCAGTGGAGACCCAGTGGAGAGATAGGTGAAAGGGCAGGATGGACTATCTGTTGTGACTATAGTGATGCATTGATTGCACAACACACATTGGAGTTGCCAATGAGGATTGCATAGTCAAGGCAAGGGTAATTCGAATTAATTGAAACTTCCTTCTTTGTGAGAACCATTTCGTGGAGAAGGCCCCAACGGAGGGCGAGGCCTGGGTGCATGGATTTCTTGATTTCCTTACTATGTTAGTATGCTGACGATTGATTCTGCAAGGCTTGATGTACTAAGCTTTGTATGAGATTGTTGTAATCTCCATGATACATAATATATGATAGTTAGGGTTTTCGACTTCAGTTTCTCGTTGTTGTGATATTGTGTACGATTGTTTTTATTTATGCTTCACATGTGTTTGTAATTAATTTTCTGCAAAAGATTAATAGTGGAATGATTCTGTATTTTGCAAGAAGTTAAATATTGTGAGATCAGGGGAATCTAGATGTATGCATGCTTAGTGTATACTAATTTCTACATGATATCGGAGTAGTGTTAATTCTTGAAGATTGCAATTGTGAATAATTGTTGAGTTTATGCTGGTGGACATTTCGAATTTGCTACAGAAGATTCTTGGTGCAGAAGTTGAGTATACATTGAAATGTCTTTCAATGGGTTGCGATTGGAGTATTCCCTTGATGGGAGCTTGAATTTCATAGCGTGGAAGGATAGGATAGAGGCGGTGCTGGAGGATAATGGACTGAAGGAGTTCATCGATAGCGATGTTACTAAGCCGGGATCTAGCGATGCTGCATTACATGACGCATGGCAAAAGAAGACAACAAAGACAAGAAGAATTTTTTTGGAAGGTATGAAGGACCATATTGTGTCCAGCCTTCACAAGAAAGCCACTCCATTCTTAATTTGGAAGGCTTTGACAGATTTGTTCCAAAGCAGAAGCAACCAGATGAAGTTGGCGCTTAAAGACAAGCTCAGAAAAATAAAAATGGAGAAGGGCGATAGTATTCCAAAATACCTCATGAAGTTTGTCCGCTACAAGGATGAAATGGGAAGTGTGGGGGTTACTGTTGATGATGAAGACTTGGTGATATTGGCTCTCCTTGGGCTTCCGAAGAGTTGGCATAGCTATAAAGACTCTGTCAATGGACGGGAAAAACTGTCGGGATGGGAGTGACTTTGGTCGGATCTTGTGCAGGAGGAGATAAGGCGGGGTACCAGGGATGGCTCTTCATTGAAGAATGAAGATGAAGAGAATTGTGCTTTGGCTGCCAAAGCAAGGAATAGGAAGGGGAATAAATTTCCTTCAAAATCCGATGCTAAAGGCAAGAAGCAGGATTTGTCCAAAGTGAAGTGTTTTCACTGTCACGAACATGGGCATTTCGCCACTAACTGGCCACAAAAGAAGGAGAACAAGAAGGCTGCTAGAGCTACAGCTGAAGAGGCCTTAGCCTCGCAATTTGAACTTGATTTTTCTTTGATCACATGCTTGGTTTCAAGCTATATGGGATCGGTGTGTGTTGGGGACTGAATCTGGCTATCTCTCTGCCCATTTTTGTCATCCTTTTCTAACCTTTTTTGTTTAATTACCTACATTTTCCATGCTTAACTTATGAGGTAAATACCCCTAAATTGTCCAATTGGAATATTTTAATTAATGAAGTAAAGTCTTAGAGTTTTACCTAATTGCGGCACTAAGATCTGTGTTTGAATGCAAATTGGAAAATAGGAACCCTTGCTCTAGCAGTTTGCAATAGAATCGGTAACGACCAGCTAAAGTGAGATCACGTAGCTGGAATCATGATTCCCTGGGCCTATTCTTGGCCCTTGCTTTATCCAGGATATATGCTAATTTGTGTTGTTCCAACCAAAGTCCATTTCTGAATGCACGGTTATCATGTTTCAAGGAAATCTATTATTCCCTTGTACTGTGTATAAAATGGACATTGTTCCTGTAATTGGAGATTCTCGAAAGGAGATTGTAATCACATTTTATAGATCAATAAAATATTGTTGGTTTTGCTATTCTAAAGCATTTCGTGAGCAACGCAGCCCTGATCAGAGAGCTGGGCCTGCTCTTCTAATCAGGTGTTGCGTCTGTGTATGTGTGTGGATTATTTCTTGTTATGATTGCTGCTATCATTTCTTACTATTAAGATTGTTCTGAATGTCTAGCATTTGATTTTACTTCATGGCAATGTTTTGAATCTTAACCATAAACCCTTGGTTGAACGGATTATGTGTTTGTTCCTGCATATACCTTGCGTGTTGCCTTGAAAGGATATGCTCCTGGATTGATAAAATTAATGTCGAATTAGGGTGGACAAATCATCCCTACCTAAACACCAACATTTTGGGGCCGTTGCCGGGGAGGCTAACAAGGTGCAACGATGATTCGAACCAACCAGAGGGTCAATCTCTCGTCCTGGGGAGAGAATGAGTTTCCTCACTCTGCTTCAGGTCCTAAGTGTAGGTTTTGATTTTGGTTTGTTTATTTCTGTTTTTTTGTTCTGAATTTTGGGTCATCTTCTTGTTTTGGGGAGGGAGGAGTCTTTTGACACCCTGCTTCAGATCTAGGAGTATTAGGTCCTTTTGTGGGTTGTGTGGTTTTGTTTCTTGTCCCAGGGAGGGAGGAGTTCTTGACGCCCTACTCTGAGCTTGAAACCCTAGCTTTTTATTTCGCTGTCTTTCTCTTTTGAATTCTTTTATCTTGGGGAAGGAATGGTCCTTTGACACCTTACTTCAAGATTGAAGCATTGTAGGTTCATACACAGACCTTTTACTACACCAATTTTTGTATGAACAAAGAACCAAATAAGAGGGGCAGAGCAAGAGCCCCAAAGAGGGGAAGACCAAATTTGGGAAGAAAAACTTACATTCAATAGATTATAGTAAAGGTAGAGTCTGAAGCATCTTCCCATGCAGCTGCAAGGCCAGGGGCTAGGAGAGTGAAGTCCGACGGACAGTCAGTGGATCAACCTGTGCAGGCCATAGTATCCCTGGGTGATTTGGTGCAACAGGGTCCTCCAGAAGTGGAAGAGATCGTCAGCAGTGGACCAGATAGAGAGGACCTTGCGCTGGTATTAGCAGAGGAAGAAATTGCAAGTAGAACATCATCAGAGTCAGACTGCTCTAATAAGGGAAAGGAAGTTTTAGTCGAGGGATTGAACTATCAGGATACAGGAAAAAGAAATGAGGAGGTATTGGTATCGCCAAGAGACTAGGGATGCACCACTAAGGTAACTAGTGCTCCAATAGTTAGGAGTCCCCGACCATCCTCTATAGAGCCTGTTGAAATCCCCAACGATTATTGGAAGATATTTATGGCTCCCACAACCTCCACTATCAAATTTCCCATTGGGAATTTGGGAGCTGCACGCCTACAAAGCCTATCCCATTAGCAGCACTACCAAACTTTCATGGGCTTGTTTCAGAGGATCCCGACACGTTTCTATTTGAGTTTGACATAGTGTGCTGGGGCTAAGATTACACGAAAGATGCCTAGAAGTTAAATATTTTCCCTTCTACACTAAAAGGGACGACTTTGCGATGGTTTATGGGCCTTGGGGAAAAATCCATTTCCACATGGGATGATATGCAAACAGCTTTTCTGGAAAAATACCAGGATTACTGCAAATCCCAAAACGTCAAGGAGGAGCTTTTCAAGTTCACACAGAAAGAAGACAAAAGTTTGGAAGATTGTGTGGAGAGGTTTAAATACCTCTTGCAAAGTTCAGGTCATTCCGATTTGGATAAGGAAATCTTGAAGGTTATTCTCCTTCGATCCTTTCGAGAAGACTCAATGGAATTATTGAATATTGTGGGAAAGGGAGACATTTCTAAGGAAACCTTTGAAAGTATTTGTGACTTGTGTGTCTAGTGCTCGAGGGGGCTTGCAAGAAATAGATCAGGGATTCGTTCGGCAAAAGGATCTGGCAGGGTGTTACAAAAGCATAAATTGGGAACCTGCTAGACAATTTGAGGATGGATATTCTCAATACCCTATCAACACAAATGGATACTTTTCAAGTAAATAAGAAGCAGCTAGAACTGGATAGGACCATGGCAATCTTTTGCCCAAAGTGCAAAAAGAATCATCTAGAAAGGGAATGCCCATTAAAGTCCATAGAAAAATGTGATATCTATGAGTTAAATCATGTAATGAGCTCATGCCCTTCCTTGCCGGACCTGAAAGCGGTGTTTCAAGGAACAGGGGAGGACACGGAGCAATTGTACCTTATGGGCGCCAGGAAGCCATGGAAACTTCAACCACCGATGAGGAATCAAGGTATGTACCCAGATCCATCTCATTATTTCAATAGTTATAACATGAATCCTCAAACTATGCCTTGTCCCCCTATGTGGCCGCAATACCAGTACCCACTGTGGCAGCAATGGAACCCTCAAGCCAGTATGAGCTCACCATGGGCTCCAACTTGGCGAGGACCCTCTTTAGGGAATTTTCCTCAACAGATGCCACAACAACAACTCCAATTACCTTCCAATGTGCCTCCTGGTAGTCAACCTGTTCATCCTTAGCTTCTAATGCAGCCTAACCCTAACCCCAATAATAAAGGATCTCATCAAGCTGATGTCCTTAACCTACCATCGTATAGTATCTCTACAACAAATCTGTATGAGATGAATCTGCGATCTGGCCAGACAATTAATGTCCAACCCCCTCCGGTTATCATTGAACAACTTGATAATGAAGAAAGAGAGGCACAACCGTCCAATAGAGAACCAAAAAAAACTGTTAAAAACCAGGCGCCTCCCGTAAAACAACCTCAATCTGAACCACCATACCCAGAAAGGTTTATTATGAGTAAACCAAGCCCACAAGTTGAATTTTATTTACTAGGAGAATTGCGGAATTTATTTGTTAAAATCCCCTTACTACAAGCCATGAAGGATGTGCCAATTTATGCAAAAAATCTTAGGAAATATTGTTCAAAGAAACCTGCAAATAAACTAAGGACCCCCTCACTATACATGTTATGGGAAAATTATCGGACTTCGTGATGGGAAAATCAATACCAGTGAAATATGGAGATCCGGGGAACCTGGTTTTGACAGTATAGATTAATGGAGTGGAGATTCTGAATGTGTTGGTGGACTTGGGCGCTGCCATTAATGTCATCACCACTGAAACCATGCATACATTGGGCCTTCAAAATTTGAAGCATACACCTACAGTGTTGGAATTTGCGGATAGATCCATAGTCAAGCCTGTGGGGAAGTTGGAGGATGTGACAATTTTAGTAGATGCATGGCATTACCTCGTCGATTTCCTAGTATTGCATACACAATATTCAATAGGTGGTCACCCTTTGATTTTGGGTAGGCCATGGCTGGCTACCATAGACACTTAGATTGGATGCCGATCAGGAAATATGGTCATTTATAACGGCCATAACACCAAGAACTTGGTGTTATACCCACCGGCAGAATCAGATGCACATAAAAAGTCAGCAGGTGGAAATAAGGTTGTATCTGTGGTGGAATTCAAAGAAGAGGAAGAAGTGAGACCGGTCCTTACTATCGGGTAGGCCCTTCAGTTGAAGATGGAATTAGAAGATGATGTGATCACTTCATTCATGAATGATCCTTGTTCCATTTCAGAGTCAAACCAGCAGGTCTTAGAATCCATCCTAAGCTGTGAAACTCAGGAGGATATTGAAACAACGGAAGAATTGGAAGAAGATGTTGATGCACCTCATGAAAGTGTCCAAGTGGAGATAGAGCCAGGGAAAACTCTGAATATCAATCTAGGTCTGTCAGAATCCTAGAAGGAACAATTGATAGATGTTCTTTAGAAGCATAAAGAAGCTTTCGTCTGGGATTATTCAGACATGAAGGGGATCCCTGATAACTTATGAACCCATCACATATACATCAAGGAATATTGTCATCCTGTAAGACAGCCTCAGAGAAGGATGAATCTGGCATTGAAGAACATTGTGAAAGAAGAGCTTCAAAAACTACTGGATGCGGGTTTTATCTACCCTATCTCAGACAACCAATGGGTCTCACCATTGGTAATGGGTCCTAAGAAGAATGGAAAATGGTGAATATGCATGGACTATCGAGAGTTAAATAAAGCAACGCAGAAGGACCATTTTCCCTTGCCATTTATTGATCAAGTTTTGGACACATTGGCTTGTAAGAAATTTTTCTCATTTCTGGATGGGTTTAGTGGATATAACCAAATCCTGATTGCTCCTGAGGATCAGGACAAGACAACCTTCACATGCCCCTGGGGAACATTTGCATACCGAGTCCTTCGTTTTGGCCTATGTAATGCCCCCGCAACATTCCAGAGGGAAATCTTGGGAATCTTCTCTGATTTGATAGATGATGGTGTTGAAATTTATATGGATGACTTCACTCCATATGGGGACTCATTCTTAGAGGGGCTGAAGAATTTAGAAAATTTCTTGAAAGATGTATACAAGCATGTGTTTCCCTGAGTACTGTAAAATGTCACATGATGATGGAACAAGGGATTGTTCTGGGACATTTTCTTTCGGCTGAAGGAATCAAGATGGACCTAGCAAAGATAAAGGTAATTCTACACTTTCCAACACCTAAAACACCCACACAGGTACGTAGTTTCATTGGCTGTGCTGGTTATTATAGGCGTTTCATAGAAAATTTTGCAAAAGTAGCACCCCCATTATTTCAATTACTGACAAAAGACTCAGAATTTGTGTGGTCAAAGGACTATGATGCAACCTTCATGAGAATTAAAGAATTAGTCTGCAGTGCTCCAATTCTTAGAGGAATAGACTGGGTGTTACCTTTCCATATTCATACATATGCTTCTCAAACAACAATTGGTGCAGTACTGGGGCAACAGGAGGATAAAGCACCTTATGCGGTCTACTATGTTAGTAAAAATTTGGCTCCTGCTGAATTGAAATACACAGTGACTGAGAAAGAGTTCCTTTCTGTTGTTTACGCCATCACTAAGTTCCGACATTATATTACCGAGTATTCTAGCTTTGTGCACACTGATCATGCAGCCATCAGGTATTTAATGAACAAACCTATTACCCTTGGTCGTGTTACAAGATGGCTGTTGCTACTACAAGAATTTGATATTACTATAGTAGATAAACCTGGGAAGGACAATGTGGTTGTAGATTTCTTATCTAGGATAGAACATGATGGTAAGAATACACCAGTTGAAGATAATTTCCCAGATGAGCATCTTTTTGCAGTTTCTGCTAACACTCCGTGGTATGCAGATATTGCTAATTATCTTGCTACAGGTGAGGTGCCTCGTCATTATCTTATAAGGAGCAAAGGAAGATCATTCACAAGAGTGCCCGATATTCATGGATGCAGGATATCTCTTCCATACAGGGATTGACCAGCAGACTCGACGTTGTGTGGCAGGAAATGATATTTATGAGATTTTAAAGGCTGCACATGATGGACTCTGTGGAGGACATTTTGTAGACAAACGGACAAGTCATAAAGTGCTGCAGATGGGATACTATTGGCCCTCCATCTTTCGTGATGCTCAGGATTATATTTGAAGGTGTGATAGCTGTCAGAGGATGGGACAACCTGGGAAAGCAGATGAAATGCCTCTTCAACCCCAGATAGTCCTTGAACAATTTGAGAAGTGGGCCATTGATTTTGTTGGACCCTTTAA
Organism: Pinus albicaulis; assembly: GCA_034641835.2. Classification (NCBI taxonomy): domain Eukaryota; kingdom Viridiplantae; phylum Streptophyta; class Pinopsida; order Pinales; family Pinaceae; genus Pinus; species Pinus albicaulis. Next base: position 835,073,824 of record CM076583.1, on the reverse strand, counting down.
CCCACCTTCTCATCAGAAAGCCTACATCCTAGTCTGTACTGATTATGTAACCAAATGGGTTGAAGCCAGGGCAGTCACAAGAGAAACATAGCAAGTAGTGTTAGACTTCCTTTTTGAAGAAATCTTTGCTTGGTATGGGACTCCAAGAGAAATTGTATCAGACAGAGGATCACAGTTCACATCTCATATGATAGACAAAATTGATGCAAAAATACGGGGTCAAACACAGAGTAACAACCCCCTATCATCCACAGGCGAATGGGAAAGTAGAGATTACAAAAAAGGTATTGGAAAATATCTTGACCAAGACAGTAGCAAGTCATCATCGGGATTGGGCACAAACACTTCTAGAAGCTTTATGGGCCTATAGAACAACGTGGCGGAATACAACGAGATTTTATCCATTTAAATTAGTTTATGGGAAATCTCCCCTGTTTCCTGTAGAATTTGAAATTAGCACACTCAAAACATCTCTAGAAGTAGGGTTAGATCTATCAGAAGCACAGAAACACCGATTGGAACAGCTGAATGAGTTAGATGAGATTCGATCAGCAGCTGTCTAGAGAACTATTACTGTTCAACAACAGAGAATGAAATGGCATGACAAATTCATCAAAACTAAGGAGTTTCATGAAGGGGATTGGGCGTTACTGTATGAGTCCCGATTCAAGGATTTCAAAGGAAAACTCTGCACTCGCTGGATGGGACCATATCAAGTGGATGCAGTGTTCGACATTGGAATAGTTAGATTAATCACAATTGTTGACAATCAGACCACATTTGTGGTGAATGGACACCATCTAAAAATTTTATCATCGTCCAGCAGGAGAAAAGTAAAATTCGGTGTGTTACTCCATCAGTGCTGTTACAGAAGTAATTTTTTTTATTGATGCTGTTACTCAACAACTGCTGTTACACTGCCGTTGTTGTTAATCCGAAGTTGCCACTACACTTCCACTGTTGTTACTCCGAAGTTGCTGCTACACTGCTGATGTTGTTACTCCGAGGTTGCCGTTACACCGTCGATGTTGTTACTCCGAAGTTGCTGCTACACTGCTGCTGCTGTTACTTTGAAGTTGCTTCTACACAGCTAATGCTGTTACTCCGAGGTTGCTATTACACAGTCGATGTTGTTACTCTGAAGTTGTTGTTACACCATCGATGTTGTTACTTTGAAGTTTCTGCTACTCCGTAGCTGTCGTTACTCCGAAACTGCTATTACTCCGTAGCTGCCGTTACTCCGCAACTTCTGTTACTCCGTAGCTGCCATTACTCTGCAAATACCGTTACTCCATAGCTATTGTTACTCACTGTTGCCGTTACTCACTTTTCACTAAAGACATTTCTGCTGTTACTCCACCTTAAGGTAAGTTCGTAGGTACGTCTCCGTTGATTTTATGGATTTAATTAAATATTCCAAAAGGATGGTCAAACGTGCTGAGGACAACCATCATTTAAGTTGGGGGGAGGGTACCGTCATAATGGCTGATGACGTACTTAGTAAAGGTACTTATTACATATGACTCCCAGTAAATCAAATTTAATGATCTCAAGTACTCTGTAATTATACCGTTGAGTTGGGATGCGTACTTGTACGCATAAAATTCATATCAGTCACCTCTCAAACATTCCGCATTAAATCCTAGAATATCTAACAGTACTACTGAAATCTGTCAATTAATCCCAAATTTACCAGTACTGTTTATCCATTATATTCAAAAGTGGCCATGACATTATTACAGTTACCAACAGTTCGGAGCTCTGTCACTCTCCCCTGCCAGCTAACTGTAGTCATCGTGCCGCTTCCACCTCTGCAGCAATGGGTGGTTGATCTGTGCGCCATGAGCTCGATGATTCAACAAGAATCCAAAGCAACTGGGAGGTATGGCAGGTATTCAAAAATGAAGGTTGGGACGTTTACTTTTACAGGTTGAATGGCTGGGATGAAGAAATCACAATGGAATTTGCATTAAATTTGGAGGAAGGATTTTCTCGAGTTCATGGACTTGAAATTCCAGTCACATAAGAAACTATTGTAGAGGTCAGTGGACTGCCACGGGTTGGAGAACTCTGTTTTTCCAAAAGAACCCCTCTTCCAGAACTCCCCGAAGCTTTTCTCCAAGCTCGAGAGAGCATCGCGCAGAAGGGCCAAGGATATGATAGAAATTCATTACCGCGGATGTGGGGAGAAGTTGCAGAAGTTGTGATCAAATATATAACATGCGAGGGGAGATATTCCACTGTTTTCAAATACCACCTACGCATATTGGCGCACTTGCAGTTTCCCCAAGCGGAAGCCTTCTCAATGAACGCGCCCTATTTTCTTCTAAGAAGCCTGCATTTGATGACGAACTCGGCTTGGGGGGCACGACAGGTGTTGGTGGTCCTTTCCCACCATGGGCTGGTGCGGTTGTTAGTGTTGAATGCCATTGACAAGATTCTGATTCTGTGGGAATTGTTTCAAAACTTCATAGAGGAAGAAATAGAAACTGCCATGGCTACTAGGGCAGAGGAACTGGAAACTATGCAAGAGGATGAAGAAGAGGATGAAGCTATGCAGGGAGATGAAGAGGATGATTATATTGATTAGGAGGATCCTGAGGAAATGGAAATGGAGACCGAGGAGTGTGAAGAAGAGTCGGCTCTCCAAACGCAAGCTAAATTGATGGAAGCTGTAGAAATACCCACTGGCACTTTGGCCGAGGCTGCTTCACAAGAACTAGCCCAGTCCACGGAGCCAGTTGAGCAGAAAGAAAATGCAGTGGGCACAGATGCCACTCCACAGGGATCCCCTGTTAATATGGAACCTGTGGACGAAGCAGTCATGACCACTCCGACTACAGAGTCTACAAAGGAAATGGCGGAAGAACCAAGAAGTAAGGTTCACGCTGCTCCACAAGAACCAGCGTCGACCTCAGGACTGAATGAAGAGAATTTGTTCCATTTTCCTGTCTTTTTGCCTAAGGGGGCGCGGGTAACCCGTTCCCACAGCAAAGACAGGAAGAGAGTGTTGCCATTCCTATGGCTTCAAATCTGAAACGAAGGATACAACCGGAAGAGACCCCAACAGGCACATCAGTAGAAGGGAATCTTACTGAGACACAATTGTTTGAGGAGAATGTACCTGACAAGGGAAAAACCATTAGTGGAGAGGAGGGACCAAGCAGAGAGGTCCCAACGAATGCACCAATGGCGCATGAAGGCATAACAAGAGTAAAACAAGAAAGAATGGAAGAAGAACAGGCATCAGAAATTGGACCGAATGTCGGGCCGACAGAGGCAGTTTCGAGGGATTCACCTCCAGCTGCCGAAGCTGAGGGAATACAGGTTAAGCAAGAGAAGTAGAGTTGTGCGGGCTGTGAATACCCCCTATCAAACAAAGATACCAACATCAGTTCAATGAAACCATGCAGTTAAAAATGGAAGTAAGGAGTTTGAGAAGAAGAGTGCATAGAATGCAAAAGAAAATAGATAAGTATAAATGGCAAGCCAAGAGAACCAAGGTTGATGAGGTCGAAGCAGGAACTGAAACAGATCCAATTGAAAAAATATTTGAAGCCAAAGAGTGTGCCTTGAGGGCCGAACTACAGACATGGAAGTCTACTGCGGCCCAGTACAAGAACGAGATCAAAAGAACTGAAGAAAGAGCCTTTGCAACCATTTTTCGGATATGTGGAGCATATAGATATTATGAAGTTAAGGCATGCAAAGTAGCAACTCAAGATGGAGCAGATGGAAAAGCAAGTGGCTGAGCTGAAGAATGATAAGGAACAAATGTTCAAATTAGTGCAAGAGGTGATGGCATGTCGTCCCCCTACTTCTTGCTATTCTTTATTTTTACATGAACGTTTTCTTTTATATTTCATGGAGAGTAATAAGAATGAGGTCAGTTATGAGATTGAAGATGGTGTACAGTTCCTCCAGATCATGAGAAATCATGATGTGCCAACTCAACATTTGATGTGTGAGTTTTATCTGCATGGGTATTTGTTACGGTTGGACAGAGATTTTAATCCAGTCCCATATGTAGGAGACATCCATCTAAGGGCCCTCACCTCTTATGCTTTCAATCACATTCATTGGCAGAAGGCTTGTGATAATTTTGAGTCCAATCAAATCACAAAACCATTTATAGTAAGAGGGGAACATGGGAGGTCAGACACAGTGTACAATAAGCACCATGCCTTTTTGAAATTTGAGGAGAACAAAGAAAGGATGTTAAGAAAACAAAGGTGGTGCCTTGATATTTGTATTAATCAATTAACTGTTTCTCAAAAAGAGGCCCTCGACTATTGTCATAAAAGATGGATGATGTCACAAACAGCTGTCTGGAATAGAGAACCTTTTGGGGCGCCTAATTTTGCGCGAGCACTTGCCAGGGTACCCAGATATGTGGCGTGCATCCAAACATGTGGGATTCGGTGGATGGGGCTTTGGTTCCAGAACCCTGTTATTTGGTTGCCTGCAGAAGTTTATACCCCTGTGTACAACGTTCTAGCAGATTGGTGGAAGGAATTCCTCCTTTCAGATGGATGTAAAGTTCCGGGGACAAAGATGTCTCTAGAGTATGATCTCGCCAGGCTTCATGAAGCTCATAGGTTGCAGAACCCAGATCTGCGGAGGCGACGGAATGCATGAGGGCATGAAAAAAGCTAGTTGGGGGGAGATGTAGGGCACCGAATCTGGGTATCTCTCTGCCCATTTTTTTCATCCTTTCTGACCCTTTTTGTTTAATTACCTACATTTTCCATGCTTAAATTATGAGGTAAATACCCTTGACTTGTCCAATTGGAATATTTTAATTAATGAAGTAAAGTTGCGGAGTTTTACCTAATTGCAGCACTAAGATCTGTGTTTGAATGCAGATTGGAAAAAAAGAACCCTCGCTCCAGTAGTTTGCAACAGAATCGGTAACGACCAGCTAAAGGGAGATCGCGCAGCTGGAATCACGATTCCCTGGGCCTATTCTCAGCCCTTGCTTTATCCAGGATATCTGTTGATTCGTGTCGTTCCAACCAAAGTCTATTTCTGAACGCATGGCTATCATGTTTCAGGGAAATTTGTTATTCCCTTGTACTATGTATAAAATGGACATTGTTCCTGTAATTAGGGGTTCCCGAAAGGAGATTGTAATCACATTTTACAGATCAATAGAATACTATTGGTTTTGTTATTCTAATGCGTTTCGTGAGCAACACAGCCTTGAAGAGAGAGCTGGGCCCGCACTTCTGATCAGATGCTGCGTTTGTGTACGTGTGTGGATTATTTCTTGTTATGATTGCTGCTATTATTTCTTACTGTTAAGATTGTTTTAAATGTCTAGCATTTATTTTACTTCACGACAATGTTTTGAATCTTAACCATAAACCCTTGGTTGAATGGATTATGTGTTTGTTCCTACATATACCTTACACGTTGCCTTGAAAGGATACGCTCCTGGATTGATAAAATTAATGTCGGATTAGGGTGGATAAATCATCCCTACCTAAACACCAACAGTGTGGTATCTTGATAGTGGTGCGTCATTCCATATGATGGGAGATAAGGAGTTGTTTAGTGACTTGGAGGAGAAGGACCTCCAGATGCATATAGAGATGGGCAACGATGGTCGGTATAGTGCGACTCGCATTGGGACCATTACCTTTGAGAGGGAGTCCAGTAATCCATTCTTGTTGAAGGATGTTATGCATGTTCCAGGTCTGAAGAAGAACTTGGTCTCAGCCGCAATGTTGGAAGACAAAGGTTATGATGTTGTTTTTAGTGAGGGAAAAGCCTTCCTTCGACATAAAACAATGGGTCAAACCAAGAAGATATGGTTTCGAATTAAGAAGCTCTACAAGCTGGAGGTAGATAGCTACACTGTAATGGTGGGCAAAGAAGAAAAGTGGTGAGCTAGGATGAGGGCAAATTATGGCACAGGAGATTGGGCCATATTCACTATGGCGCTTTGAATATTTTGCAGCAGATTTCTACTGGACTTCCCAAGGTTACTCTTGTGCAGTAAGATCAGTGCAAGGGATTTACTATGGGTAAGTTTGTGAAGACCACCTTTCATGAGAAGGAGAACTATGCTTCAGTGATCCTGGAGAGAATTCACATAGACGTGTGTGGACCTTTCTCGGTTGCTTCAACAGCAAAACACAGGTATTATGTTATATTTGTTGATGATTATTCTTGTAGATGCTGGATATTCTTCATGCAGAAGAAAAAATAAAAGTTCTCAAAGTTCTGTGAGTTCAAAGCATTGGTGGAGAAGGAGTCGGGGAAGCAAGTGAAAGCTCTACGGAGCGATAATGGTGGTGAATACATCTCGAGCGAATTCAAAGAATTCTGTAGCAAATAAGGAATTTGAAGAGAACTCATAGCGCCTCATAACCCACAACAAAATCATGGGGTCGCGGAGAGAAAGAACAAAATGATCGTGGGTGCTGCATGAGCGATGCTACATGACCAGGGCCTACCGATGCACTTGTGGGTGGAAGCATGCAACACTGCAGTTTATGTGCAAAATCGTTGTCCTCATAGAGTACTTGGCATGAGTACACCTGAAGAAGCTTTTACTGGTAAGAAGCTTGATATTTCTCATTTGAAGATTTTTGGCTCATCTGTTTACATTTATGTGACAAAGGACGCCAGGAAGAAGCTGGAGCCGACTGCAGAAGTTGGGATATTTTTGGGGTACACAAAAACACCCCATAATTATCTTGTGTATTTTCCAGATAGTCAGATAACTGTGGTGTGACAGGATATAAAATTCAATGAGGTGAAAGCCATGAAGTTGTCGCTTGAGAGGGAGCTACACTTGCAAGCAGAGGAGGAACTTCTTGTTCCCAAAGATGATCCTCTAGATGTGAATCAGCCATAGGAGGAGATTCATGGAGTGGATGAGTCCACTCATTAAGAACCAAACATTAGACAAGGTAGAAAGCGGACCATAGAAGTTGAGAGACTGAAGCTTGATGCAACACAGAATGTAGGAGTCCCTACATCACAGAGCAGACAGAGACAATCATCTGACCGATTTACTGGATACATGGCTCTTATGAGCAAGTGTATCGTGACAGAGCCATATTATTTTGAAGAAGCAGTGTAGGAGCCCACATGGGTAGATGCCATGGTGGAGGAGTATGAATCCATTGTCAGAAACAGTGCTTGGGAGATTTTTCCAAGGCCGGTGGGAAAATCAGTTGTAGGATCAAGATGGATCTACAAGGTAAAGCAAGCTACTGATGGGAACGTCAAGAAGTATAAGGCAAGATTTGTTGCATGGGGCTTCTCACAGATCGAGGGGATTGATTATGAATAAACCTTTGCACCTATCGCATGGTATTCTTCCATAAGGACCATCCTTCCTCTCTCAGCGCATATGGGTTGGCACATTCATCAGATGGATGTGAAGACTACGTTCTTTAATGGGATCATTGAGGAAGAGGTGTACATTGAGCAGCGTAAAGGAATTGAGATCTTCAGCAACAAGTCGCATGTGTGCAGGCTCAAAAGAGTGTTGTATGGGATGAAGCAAGCACCACGTGCTTGGTACACTCGGATCGACAACTATTTCACTGGACTTGGCTTCACCAAGAGTGAGGCAAATGCAAACCTGTACCAAATTGTGGTGGAGGGTAAGCTTTTAATCATTGTTCTTTATGTTGATGATTTAATACTAACGGGTGATGAGCAGTTGATACACTCATGCAAGGAAGATCTTGCAAAGGAGTTTGAGATGAAGGAATTGGGCCTCCTTCATTATTTCCTTGGATTGGAAATATGGTAGCGGAAAGGTGAATTGTTTGTGTCTCAAGGCAAGTATGCCCGGGATATACTGGAGAAGTTTCACATGCAAGGCTGCAAGCCTATCAACACTCCTCTTCCAAGAAATTGGAGGAAAGAGGATGCTACATCGACAGAGGTAGTCGATGCCACTATTTATCGACAGTTGGTGGGTTCGCTCATGTATTTAGTTAATACAAGACCAGTCATATGCTATGTGGTGAACCAGCTTTCACAAGCGATGGTTAAGCCTACCAAGCTCTTTTGGAAGGTAGGAAAGCATGTCCTGAGGTATCTCAGGGGCACATATGAGTATGGTTTATGGTACAGACAAATAGATGAGGTGAAATTGCATGGCTTCACGGATGCAAATTGGGCAGGCAACCCAATAGACAGAAAGAGCACATCAGGAGGGATTTTCAGTATCGGATCTACGACAATTTCTTGGTACAACAGGAAACAAAGATCTGTGGCACTCAGTTTAGCGGAAGTAGAATACATGGCAACAAGTCAAGCTGCATGTGAGGCTATCTGGATGAGGAAGATCCTGGTCGGTTTATTCGGTTCACATTTAGATCCCACAGTGATACATTGTGATAATCAGAGTTGCATTAAACTCTTAGTTAATCCTATGTTTCATGATAGATATAAAAATATTGATATCCGGTATCATCATATCAGATATTTTGTGCAGTGGAAGATCTTGTTGCTTAAGTACATTCCTACGGAGGATCAGGATGTAGATATTCTGACGAAGGCGCTCACCAGGAGCAAATTCGAATACCATAGAGGTAGGATTGGGGTGAAATATAATCCCTATCTTGTTGAGAGGGAGTGTTGAGATTCAACAAGATGATGAGTTTAGTGAAAAGAGTCGCCTTCACTAAGTGGGCACACAGGCTATTTTTGGCGCAATTCTATTTTTAGACTATGTATATTTTTAGACATGGTGATCATATTTCAGAAGTTGCAGGATGCTATCTGTGGATGGTTGGTCAAGTTGGAAAAATAGATAAAATTCTATTTTTATAATATTGGGCAAAGTCTATTTATAGATCGTTGATCTAAAAATAGAAGTGTCGATTATTATTAGCTCTTAATAATAATCTGACAATAAAAAACAACTTATTCTCTTGCAGCACTTAATTTTAGTGCACAGATTTGGAAAATTAGTGGACTGAAGGAATTACACAATTCCTAGGGTTTACAGGTGGTTCATGCATGGAGGACTCAATTAGAATTGAAGTGGCAAAGTTATGATAGAGTTGGAAGAGTAGTTCATGGAGTTGTATGATAGAGTTGGAAGAGTAGTTCATGGAGTTGTATTCAGTTTAACTCAGTTAAACTCAGTTGAGCTAGTTTTATCTAGTCTAACTAAATGATACACTAGTGAGAGTGGAGTGAATTAATTAGTTAATTAATTCACAAATAATAACTCATTAATCAACTGAACAATATAATAGTTAACTACAGTGCATGTTAGTTCGAGTGGAGACACGGTGGAGAGATAGGTGAAAGGGCAAGATGGAATATCTATTGTGACTATAGTGATGCATTGATTGCACCACACACACATTGGAGTTTCCAATGAGGATTGCGCAGTCAAGGAAAGGGTAATTCGAATTCATTCAGAGCTATTCTTCAGCAGGGATTGTGTAGTGGAGGCAGGCTAGCAGGAGGGCAGAGATTGGTGCATGGATTTGCAGATTTCTTCTATGTTAGTGTGTGACGATTGATTGTACTGAGAGCTTGATGTACTAAGCTTTGAATAAGATTGTTACATGATCTTCATGATACATAATATATGATAGTTGGGGTTTTCAGCTTCAGGCTTTCTCGTTAAACAATTGTGTTATGTGCGATTTTTTTATTTATGCTTCACATGTGTTTGCAATTAATTTTCTACAAAATATTAACAATGGAATGATTCTGTATTTTGCAAGAAGTTGAATATTGTGAGATCAGGGGAATTTGGACGTATGCATGCTTAGTGTATACTAATTTCTACAGTGAAGAATAGTCAAAATGTGTTATGTTCCACCAATTTTCTGGGATGAGGGAGTGTGGGGGTGGGGAAATGCATGTGGGAGCACCCCCAAATTTTAGGGAGATATTTTTAGGAAGATTCATGGGGAGGTGGATGTTGGGGTCCCTAGAATAGAGGTCCTCGTCTCTAAAATTATAAAAATAAAAATAGATGATTACATGATGCAAAATACCATAGCTTGATCATCTTGACTAATTCCAATCTCATACTCTAATACATGATAGAATCCAATATAAATGTTACAATATTGGCAATCTTGGTATCTTGATAATTGTTAATTTTGTCGAATTTTGAATGACATGAAATTCTACTTTCTCTATATCAATTCCAATGAGGTTGGAACCACTCTCAAACATCTTGAAACAAATAATGGCAATGCTAAATATACAAGTAAAATGATTTAAAATATAAGATAAAGGAGAATTCTTGTTTTAATAAATAAGGCAAGATAAAGAAGAATGTCAACTTAGAAAAAGTAAGATAAAGGAGAATGTCAAGTTGTTTTTTTCTTTGAGGAAAAAACATAAAATTTCATTAATAATCATGAAAATTACATTATGTATGTGCACAATAGTGCGTTCCAAAAATTTGACCATCATTTGGCCAAATAATGTCATGGATAATCTAAGACTAATAAAGCCTTGTGTGTTCAAAAATTAAAAACGTATACATAAACTGTCTACAAAAAAACTAAAATATTTAACAATGTACATCATGTTCGTGTTAGTTAATCAACCCAAAACATAAATTCAATGATATCTCATATAAAGATATTCCATTTGTGAAGTGATAGAAAAGAATTTGGTTTCCTATCCTCTATAAATGGTCGATGACAATACTCGTAGATCGTTCATCTATTTGCTAAAAAATATTCCATGTGCCCAGATTTTGTGAAGCGCCTTCTTCAGTAGGGAGTCTGCAACATTATTTCTTTCCCTGTGAATGTGAACACATGAGATATGGTCAAAAGACTGCTTTAAATGGAGAATATCTTCAAGTAAAGGACTCCGAGTGTGCATGTGGAATCTTTAAATTTCATTGAGCCAATTTATCACAAGCTTTAAATCTCCAAAAATCCATATAGGGCTACAATTAGGATGATTTCTCTTATACTTGATCACTGCTTGTGATGTATTTTTACTTTTTCTTGATTATTATCTTGTTTTATTATTATTATGTTATTCTTATCATCAAACAACTACCAAAAACATGAAGACCAATGGTACACAAGAACAAATGATGTAGGATGCAAGCCAGGGCCAAAACCTCTCCACTAGAGAAGAAAACCCACAAATCTCTTCTCTTCTTATAGATTCTTCAAATGATGAATTCCAAGACCTCTAAAACATGAATAATAAGCCAAACCTTTCATAATGTGTTTCTTCTATTCAATTCAAACCCAGTCAAAGCTCTTCAAGTTGTACAATTTCGACCCCCAGTTACAAAATTTTGGCCTCCATTGTAGGTCTGAAATTTTTGGCCCCTGCAACAGTTGTTGCTTCCATGCGTGTTAGCGAAATTAGGGTTTCCAAGGCTTCCTTGATCCTTCGCTTGGGTTGCTTCTCCTTCTAGGGCTAGAAGGTGACCTAAAAGTCCTTTCCTTGACCTTCTTTATGTAACTTGACAACTTTTTCCTTGCAGCTGCAAAAACCTTGGCCTTATCTTTGCACGTGCGAGAGAGAAAGAGAGAATTAACCCATAAACTTCATCCTTCGTCCTTTTATACTCTTCCTTTGCTTTTCTTCTGCCTCTTCTTCGCTTGGATGATGAGGAGTGAGTGAGTGTCCATATGAGTTCGATTTCTCTCCTATATATAGGCTTCCAAGGAGGACGACATGCCCTAATGAGGCTGACTTCTTAGTTGCCAAGCTGACTTGGTCTTGGAGGGGTATTTTGACACTTTAAATACAAAATTAATTCTTCTAACATTTTACAATATGCCCAATATGGTCTTCCTCATATGATAGTTACTCTATTGACTTCTTGACTCTATGATAAACCCTAGAAGCACTCAATGGGTGCTTGACCTCTAAATAAAATGACCTTGAGCATGAAACCCATGCTACAAAAATAACAACAATAATATTTCTTTCTTTTTACAATATACAAGAATCAAGAGTACATCTCATATTTATGAAGACCGAACCTAGTTACATATTTCAACATCTTGTGTTCAATGATATAACCATAATCTATTTTCAGAGAGTATTCCCGTGATGGGGCATGAGCCCAAACAAGAGAGTCCTCTCTATCTATAAGTCAAACATGAGAGATATTGACTGTAGATGTGAATCGAGCCACAAATTTGTAAAGGTAGTGGGAAAAATTAATTTTATTGCATTAGACCACCTCAAATTTAGCTCAACATGAGGTAGGGGGAAGATTGCCTCGCATCCAACCCTGGGGTCAATCCCAATCTTGAATTTCTCACCTTTTCCAGCTTTCCATGACAAACCTTCCTCAATCACATGAAAAGAAGCTAGACATCTTTCCAAAACACTAAAACATTTGGTTTATTATTGTTTGGGGAGCGGACCCACTCTTCATGACTTGAGGGGTAGAATTATTTCCTGTGCACTAGTTCTATCCAATGGCTATCAATGGATATTAGTCTCTATCCAACCTTTGCCGCCAACAAATTTGCAAAAAAAATGAATATTTTAAAGCCCCCAACCCCCACTCCTTTGGAAGGAAAATTTTGTCGCATTTTACTTATAAGAAAACACTTCTCTCTTTTTCCCGAACCGTAAAAACCTTAACAAATTTTTCAAACAATTCAACATGCCTTTAAGATCCATGATAAAAACATCCCAAAAAAACCAAGATTGCCTCCAAAAACAAATTTTATAAAAATTAGTCTGCTAGCATAAGACAACCATCCATCTTTGCTATAAGATGATGCCAATCCACTTTTCTATAATCATTAGGTATTAAATAAAAACCCAAGTATTTTAGGCCTTCGTCAACATTTTAAAATGAAAGGGAAGAAGATTTTGTGCATTGATAAATTGGGGATTGGAAAGAGTGCCAAGATGTCACTTTTGGAACATGCCAAGCAGCCTAAGTAACTTTTATGGGGCTCCTAAAATATCTCCCTTTTTGAGAAGGTTGCCAGCTCTTTTTTTGGAAACGCACTCCCACACTGTAACACGCCCAAGCCGAAGGGCCAAAACCCTCATACCACCTTGGTACACGTGGCATATTCTCATTCATATCAAACGTTTTGGTTCGCTCTTCCAAACCATCTTGCCATTGGCCCGATACCACCTTTGGCACAATTTCTGGTTTCTTCCGCATTCCATGTCAAAGCCCCTTTGTTCTCATTCTCACTCGATGCTACATCATTTTCCACGTAAGGAAGCACACTCCAGCTCAGATTCTCATCATCCTTCCAGCTCACGTGGGTTTTACCATTGGTTTTTCCATGGGTGCATTCTAGTCACAAATTTGATGCACCTCGCACCATCCTCCATGCATGATTACATAAAAGATCATATTCATCCTAGTAACTGATCAATATTGTGGGTTTCATTTCGTTTTCTGATGGTATATAAAAATGGCACGCCCCTGGCACCCTCTATCCTTCATGCACATATGTATCCTGTTCATTTGATTAAGATAGGATCGACGCCTTTCGATACTTATGCCGACATCCACGAATGGATTGCTAATGTCAATTCTATACTTATACAAACCACCAACCAGGCACGTTGAATTCTTTTATAAGTATAAAACAAAGTCCCATTTCACGTTTGTGATGAAAAGTTCCTTTGTGCCATTCTGGAATATTAAATTAAAATTACCTTATTGGGTTTGCATCACATATTTCCATTGCTATAATAACATTTTCTTTAGAAATTAGAGGATTCCTCCAATGGAAGTTAATTGGGCATTCCAGAACTACCTTTCTCATAAAATCATATTTGCATAATTAAAGCATTTAATAATCTTTATCAAGAGAAATTCTAATAACGTTCGAAGAGGGTAATCGGAAGTATGTCACCTTGAGGCCAATCTGAAATCATAAAGGGCCATTTGTTCTATGGCCAGCAGAACTTGAGTGAGGCCTTTCATTCAGTTTATTCAATTTACATACATTTAGTGTTAGATAATAATGGAGAAAATAGCGTTATGTTATTACACGGTAGATTTGCAATCGGTTCAGATCCGTTTTCATCGGAGTGTGTTGAATCTGCTCATATACTATAAATGTAATTCATTTGCAAATAATGGGAGGGCCTAAGAAGATGCGAGAAATCTAGAGTTAATGTACAGTAGGGTAGATTATTTTTTCTTAGTATTGTTTTGCTGTGTAGTGCGGTAAGAAGCCGCTGCATGTGATGTTGATGATAGTGTTGTGTGAAGATTTCCGTGTGCTGCGTGGTATAGCTGTGTTTTCATTACAGAGGTCGGCTTGTGTGTAATCTGAAGGAACTGCCAACAAAGAACCGCGTCATTATATTCTGCCGTTGTGTATAAGTTAGAGTGGCACTACAATCATTGGATGTTTGGTCAATTAAAGCATTGTGAGAGCCACCATTTGTTAAAGGCGTGCAACACTGAGTTATTGGGACGCAAGCTTGGAGGCCTCAATACCATATCTCGAGAGAGCTTGATCACTGATGTAAGCAACCATGAATTGTAAGGGAGCCGCCATTTTTTGTAGCTGCTATGTGGAGGAGAAGAGTTGCTGCTGTATGGGAGAAGAGGAAGAATCACGATTTATGGCACATTTCAGGCATCCTCAAATTTTGTTGAAAAATCGTTGTCCATTTTCAAAGGAGAATAGCCGTGAAAGGCTCGCCCAAGGGATAAATGTCGAACATGGAATCATCATGAACGTTTTCGATGGAAATTTAAAGGGCAATATTATGTATTTTGATCATGCTATTGGTTTTATTTATGTTGGATTTGTGGGTTTATTGGTGAGAGTAGTGTTTTGTTGGTTTGTAAAATTTTATCATAAAGAACCAATTATTGAATAGATTTACACAATTTGAAATAATGGTTCTCGATGTTCTTCAGCGCTGAGAGAATGTATCACTAATTTGATTGTGAGAATCTGTTATATGTTGATGGGTCTTGTTGTGCTTCGGGTTTCAAGAGCATTGGTTACAGGTTATACAATGAGATCTTTGTGTGTAAAGGTCACTTTGTAGGATTGATCGATGATCATATTCTGTACCTAGAACATTTTCCTATACGACTGTTGAAATTTATTCTTCGGGGTTATTTCACAGATAGAAATATTTCAATAGGGTAGTTCAGTGTCGAGACTCTTCTGCGAGGGTGTCAAGAATCTTTGATCTTACAAATTCAGCATTGTTGGTCAGAAACAAATGTATTTTAAATCGGTTGAATGGTAGCTCAAAAATGGTGGAGAAAAGAGTGTTGTCTATGAGATCTCAGAGTGGGTACAAATGTTAATGAAGACCAAGGCATACACATGTTTGTATTAAATTAGTGTGTTCTCCATTTCTCCATTAAGGGGGGAGTGTTAGAGAATAATGGAGAAAATAGTGTTATGTTGTTACACGGTAGATTTGCAAGCGGTTCAGATCCGTTTTTATCAGAGTCTGTTGAATCTGCTCGTATACTATAAATGTAATCCATTTGCAAATAATATAGAAGATATTGTGTTGTGTGCACGATGGTTGCTCTCCATTTTTCTATGTGTTATGGGCCAGGCTTTATTCAAGAGGCCAATCTGAAATCATAAAGGGCTATTTGTTCTATGGCCAGCAAAACTTGAGTGAGGCCTTTCATTCAGTTAATTCTGAATAAATCCATGGCTACAAGCCCATGACAAAGGCCATATTCTAGACTATATCTTGAGGATTAAGTCCCTCAAAGGGTTCTTTTCAGCCAAAATAAATAGCTCACATATTTTTCCATAAGTTATCGTTTCCCGTAATTAGCCAGGTGATCTTCTTCAAGCAGCTCCAACACTAGATGTATTTCCTGGCCAGGCTGAGGATACAAGTTTAGAGAAGACCTTTAGGTTTCTTTATCCAAAATTCAAGATAGATTCCAGTTGATTAAAAATTTAAATGATACAACTATCTGAACAGGTATAGTTTATATGGGAAACCCAACCACATCCCCAAACATATTTAAGCAATTCATGAGTTCATTATTGAACTTCTCAACAAATTATTTCAGATGTTCTATGAAGAGTCTTCTAACTAAGTTCTCATTATAAAGTTACAAGATTTTAATTTCATAACAGGTCTATTATTTGCTTGGAATACCTACTGTTGCATAACGTATCATGGTTGCTGCAAACCCAGCCTTATTTAAGGCCCTCTGAAAATATTTTCTATAGGACATCCATCAAGGCTATTCAAGAAGTTGAACTGTTGTCATCCCTTACCTTCTCAACCATAATTTCTTTTCAAAAAAATCTTCTATAGCTACAGTATCAAAGACAACCCAAAATTAGATATTTACCATGATTTCTATGCTCAATAAATCAATTATATTATGAAATCAGCTATAAACGCACATCACGTGAATTAAACCAGCCTAGATCTAGCTTAACTCCGGATCTATCAATCACCGAGAGGGATCAAATCTCTCGATGTGCAAACCTTTCCTCAAGTTTTGCACTCAAAATAGAGGTTTGCACTTCGAGAGATTTGATCCCTTGCCACTTGATAGATCCTAAATTAAGATGGATCTAGACTAGTTTAATTTAATTTATAGAAAAATAACTTAAATTTATTAAATTAAAGTAGTTCAATTACTTTGCACTTTCATTTTAATAGTATATTCATAAAATTGTTAATACAATTATATTAAAATATTGTTAATATAATTAAATTGATATGGTCCAGTTATCAAAAAAACCTAGAATAGTACAATATTGTTAATATTTTCCTATGTATGTAAGTAAACTTAGTTTTCCTATATAAAAACGTGATTGAAAAAAAGGACCAGTCTCTAAATATTGTCCTCTTCTATTGAGACACTTAGCCAAGTCGATTTGTGAATCAAGATCAAGATAATAGCTGTTTTACCAGTTATAGTTTGGACAGCAAAATCTAAATATTCAAGTATTAATCAAGTATTTTAAAGTGTCTAATAAAAAATGCATTGTAACTAATACATACCATGACACTTATGAGTCTCATCGTACACTATAACATGCCATGACACTTATTATTCCTCATCGTACACTATAACATGTACAAAGCACTACCCAAACATACTTTCCATAAATGGCTTTTGGAATCAGATGCTAAACACTGTCCTATTTACTGCTAACCAAATGGAGATGAAATTGAACCTCCCTGCCCTTGATACCAATGCAAAAAATTCGATTGAAAATAAAAAGGGACCAGTCTCTAAATGATGTCATCTTCAATCGAATCACTTAGCCGTGCCAACTTGTAAATATGGATGATTGCTACAAGATCTAAGAAGAAAGAGATCAAGATAACAGTTGTTTTAACTTTTATCTATTACAATTTGCACAAAAGAGTCAATATTCAAGTATTTGAAGATGCCATGACACTTATTAGTCCTCTTTGTATACTATGACAGATACAAAGTACTAACCAATAGATCTAGCATCCAGAAAAGTAACATATGTAACAAATTATTTCACACGGCCCCAAGAGTCACAAACTCAAAACGATAAGAAAAAAAAGGCATGCCAAAGCCAGCTGCAAACAAGTCTCAGCTTCGGACATAAAATTGTGTTAAAAAACTGACATTTAATAACCAATGTAATATAACACTCAATACATTGTTTTTAATTTTAATTTAGCTATATTTTAATTAAATGACAACAACTATGTAACACTTGTTTAAATTTAAATTTATATTATCTTGCTGTCTACTTTTTATTATAATCCAATTTTAATACAAAAATATACATAATGTATTTTATAATGTAACATTGTTGTTTCATATTACCCCAAAAAAAAATTAATTATAAAAAACTGAAATTGTCTTTACAAGTAAAACACATGCAAGTATCTTTACTCCATTCAACTTAGTTCCTTATGCCAGAGGTACTGATAACAAAGAGAATTGGCCAGCCTAATTGCTATGCCAGGAAAAATTGAAATTTCATAAAATTTACAAGGTGAAATAAATATCGTGCAATTATCAACAAAAATAGCCAAATAGTATGAACATGTAAACAACAATTGCTTACAGGAGAAGTAATCCGGTGGGAAACCAACACTACTTCGAGGGGAGGGATCAATGGTGCGTGACTAGAAAGGCCTTGCCAACAAGGGCTTTGAATAAAGACACCCTAAGCACAAGGGAGAATGTACAGGTGTGAAAATTGGTGACCCGTGCATGTGGCATCATAGTACCAATTGACGATGATGGAATGTACAGGTGTGAAAATTGGTGACCCGTGCATGTGGCATCATAGTTGCACAGTCCTCCTCATTCTGCATGCAGTAAACAATAATAAGGGCAAGAATACATGAGAAAATTATCGTTTTTAGAGATGCCATAATATGATGTAATCAAGCTTAAAGATAGAACATGCCACAAATGATCAGAGTTGAAGTTGTGGATGCAAGAAATCCGGTTGACTAATCTTTAGAAGTAATATTAATGGCTTATGTAGGGCCATATTTCCTCTGGAATTCATTATAGAATTCAGGTTGCATTTGTAATTAAAACCACGTGCAGGGCATAACTTATGCAATGGGAGAAAAGACAAATGCGATATTAAAAAGGAAAATCTTATCATTAAATGTAAATTGATGCATACAAAAAAATCCACTACAAGCAGAGAGCAGTGAGTAATCCAAGACATTCATACCTGCCCATGCTGAACTTCTTTATTTGTCTCTTAGGCAGTGGAATTTGCATGTAACACCAAATTTGCAATTTCTCTTCTGGATTATAATATGAAGAAAAAAAACATTAAAGGAATTACAGATATTATATCTTTGTTGATTGGGATTTTATTGGAATTCTCACATTTCAAGACATATATAAGAATACACCTAATCGAAAATTTTATTTAAACATGGTAAGTATAGAGGCCATAATATGACCCACAAAAAAATCAAAATCTGATGGAAATAATGGGATCGTTGTGGTTGTTCCAACAATTAATTTAAATTTTTACTTTAAAAATCTCTATAAAAAAGAAAACATTATTGATAAGAATCATATGAGGTAAAATAATAAAAGTGGAATTCATTTTGAATGAAGATAATAAGAAAACATCATTGATAAGAATCATATGATGTAAAATAATAAAAGTGGAATTCATTTTGAATGAAGACAACAGATTAATACCTGCCATTCATGTTGATTAATTCTTGAAGGACACTTATCTTTAATTCTTGCAGATGCTGTTTTTTGGCATTTCACATTAAGAAAACCAAACATTTCAATTTTATCTCAAATAATATTATAAATATATACTGAGCTATACTGTTTCTGAGATCTCAAAGTTATTGGAATCAAATTTCCCCAAGCCACACCATTGAAGATGTTAGGGTCCTATAATAATAGGGATGATAATTTTGAATTGACTATGTTAAAGTCTTGTAATAGTGTACATATTTTTCTTTCCGCAAATGTTTTCCCATATTAAAAAATATAAAGAGGGTAAGTCCAGTCCTAAAAGAAAAATCAAAGAACTAAAAGAAAGAAAAAGATCAAAAAAATAATAAAAAGTATGAACCCCACAAAAAAAGATAAAAATTGATCTTGAAAGTGTTGCAAATTCAAATGTCACTACTCTTAGTTTCCTTTTTGCAAATAAAAATTGTGTGAAGCTTGTAAAAAAATGCCACAATTCATGATGATCAAACAGTGTAATCTTGATTACTCCTGCTTTCAAATTTCAAGTAATGATAGTTAGTGAATACAGATCTAACAAAACCATTTAATCTTGGCAGATCAGTAGTTAGGTAGAGAATAAAAAAGAGCTCATCAGTTTAATCTGAGCCATTGGAAGTTATAAGATTCGAAGTAGTTAGCTTTTTTATCAAAAGAAAATAAAAGGGTCAACAAGCTCAAATGCACCCAATAAATGAAGAAAAAATGTTAGGGTAAATGATTGGCATGTAGATTAATTTTACAAGGCATGGAGAACATCAATTGGTCATTTCATATCACTAATATTCCCCTAAATCTCCTTCCCCTTTCTTAAAACCCTATTTTCCATTATTAGAAGGCATTTTCCCTTGTAAAAAGGCATTTTCCCTTGTAAAAATATCCCTTTCCCTTCATACTAACCTTTTCCCCTTATTTCACCCATTTTCCCTTCCTAAAACCCCTTTCCCTAGTTAAAATCAATTTTTTCCTTTGAAAATTAAACTTCCCCTTTACTAATTCATTTTTTCATTCAAAAACATGCAAAAACCCACTTTTTGCATAGTATTAAAAAGGTTAAAATATCATTGGGCCCCACTGCAAAAAACTTTTCCTCGATATTATTTTTAGCTCATCCCTAGTGTATTTTTACATATCGCCATTCATATTCATTCACCCCATATTTATTAATTCCCGCTTTACATAAATCATTAACCCGCATATTATATTAAGAATCCATGTTTTAATATATTTACCCACTTCATATGTTACTCCCCGACCACATATATCATTTAGCTTTAGCATATAGTTGATATATATATCCTCGGGTTCCCTTCTAAATTAAACCCCGCACATATTTACTCCCTTTTATATATTTCATTAACCTCCCCCAATATATATTAAACCTTTACATATATCACCCCGCATAACTCATTCCTAGTCCCACTTATCAAACACCCTGACTCATCTTTCAACATCCGTCAATTGTCCCATTGGCGCTATCCTCATCCAACCACTCCCAAGCCCTTTCACACTCTCCACTGCCCAATTTTTAAGACAATTGGGAGGTTACGAAATGGTTGGTTTCGCACCCCTGCTCCCCTGCCACATGTTAGTCCCACATCTTGTCGCAATCCCAAGCCGAAAACCACCAACCCGCATTTTTGTGTGCTATAACTACTAATCTGTTTCTGCCCATTATTTTGAAACCAGTTACTATTTGAAAGTTAATACCTTTGCGCAAATAAGTTTAACCACCTCCGGTTAAAAAAAATAAAGCCCGCCCTAAAAGCCTTTTTTCACCATTTCTGTTAAAAAGCTACGAGAAAAGAGCCTTTGCCGACCTATTTTCAAGCTATTTCAGACCAGAATTAAAGCCTTGTGTTACCATAACCATTTCTGATTCAGATTTGAAGCTTATAAGACCAATAAATCCTATGATACAACCAGAACCCTTTTTGCAGACTGAAATCGCCATTTCACAGGTATTCCTAAGTGCCAGAAGCCATTATTTAAGCTAAAGAAAGTAATAATTGCTAAATTGAACAAGTTTGAAATGGCCTCCAGAGCATAATATTTTTGAATCCTCTGCAACCACATGTAATTGATATTGAACATACCCCCCTTGCAGATAAAGACTTCAAAATCAGTGATACAGTCATTGATTTCAACCTCTTAGACATCCACCGTTGGAGCCATGATAAATCCATAGATCAGGCTGATGATATCTACCTTTGGGAATCAAATTGGCCTAAATATATTTTCCCACAGACCTTTCAATTCCCTGAAATCATCAGACTCTGTCAGATCAATTACTAGCCCAATGAAAGAGCCCTAGTAACCCCTAGCAAAAATATTTTGTTTACAATCACCATAGAATCAATAAACCAGATGTTATAGATCCAACCCAAGCCTGATGAAGCCCCATTATCAATTGAAATCCTCACTGAATTATATCTAAAGTTGTACTTTCCCAAGAGGTTTCAAATCTTCCAAACCTTTCTTCCTCCATCAATTGAAACCCCAAAGAGTAATCCTCCATACTTAGCTTCAATTTTCTCAAAGAGAACCAGAAAAATTGTCACAATGTTGTCTTGCATTCTAGGATACTTTACAGATGAATATGTAGATGCTTCTATCTTAGGTTTTTTGTCCATTTTTTACCAAGGACAGCCTCCAGCTTTTACATTTAACTTTTCACCTATTAGATGCCATCCATGAGAAATTAGTTAAATTACTAGAGGAAGGAGTGTTTAAGTATTCACCAGTTTTGTTTCATTTATTCTTGTATCTTCAATCTGAAAGGTTTGCAGTAAGCCTCCAAAAACTGGACACAGAGGGTAATCCCCAATCTATAGTCTTCTGGACATACTTGATCAGAAAGGATTCCATATAATTCACCTACAAGGGCTTCATTGATTCATTTTTTCATCCAGTTGTCAACATGCTAAGCAGTAGCAATCAACCTAGGGTCAATGAAAAGATAAAGAAAGTCTTATAGTTGTCAGAACAAATTAGGACAAGAGACTGGTATTTATACCAGAACCATATTGAAATTAGGGTGTATGGATGTCAACTCACTTCATACAAGCTGCTCAAATACCTCCCAATGAGGTTATTTGCACTAGAATACATCAGGCAGATCTTAAACTCAGATGAAGTAAATTTCCTGTTAACAAAGAAGAAAACTCAGTTTAAAATTAAAAATTAGATTGGTCCTTTCATTTGCAACGGTAGAAGTGCTAGTTAACAAGCAGATAAGTGTTTACAAGAATTCAAGTTCAGTGATATTTTCAAATGGAAGTATGATACTTTGGGAGTTATCAGCAAATTAAGAATCAAATTTAAATCAACTCCTTTTTTCCATGAGTCAAAACCAGAGATTGAAAAGTACTCCAACCAGGTAGAGTGGTTGGAAAATACTTTGCAAGAGGCAAAGAAGCAGGGTGATACTAGTTCAATATTGCACACTCCAGCCCCACAAGACAGGAACTCAAAGAGGTTAAGAGAAGAAGGTTCATATTCTGTTGAAACCACTACTGACACCAAATTCAATTTAAAGTACAAGAAAAAGGCCAAACTGAATCCAGTTGTTGAACAGGAAGAAATAGTTGAGACAATTGAAATCATTGATACAGACATAGTGGTAAAATAAAATGCACCTCCAACAGTTTCAGAGTAAACTCATCAGCCATCAACCTCTAATACACATATCATTAAGAAACAACACAGTGTAGAGGTGTCTTTATCAAGCAAACTAATGGACCAGGAAAAATACATAATGGAGAAGTATAAAGAAATAAAATTAAGGAATGAGGCATTGAAAGCTGTGACTTATGCCCAATATTGGAAACATACTCCTAGTGACCAGAACAGATTACTTTCAACATTTGATTACAAGACTAGGAAAATGAAAATGACCTTCTTACAACCAACAGTGCAGGCTCCTAAATCATCAGCAGACTACAAGAAGACATCATTTGAAGTTATGGATAAAGATGTTCATCCTATAGATCAAATTGAGTTCCAAAAGCAAGTAGGAGAAATGCTATATTATACTATGACCAACAAAGCTATGAGTGTATAAAAGCTACAAAATTCACTAGAGAATATCAAAGCACAGTTAAAACTAGAGAAGGCATCCTCGCAAGCCAAGGACAACATAATCAAATCACTTGAAGAATTGGTCATGGAGGTTGGATATGATCCAAAGAACACCAGAGCAGCTGAAGATCTCATCAAAAAGAATAATGCATACATTGCTGCATTGAAGAAGTAGCTGAAATTACCTCCCACTGAACATCCACAAACTAAGGAATTTTTAGAGAATGAAAGCCATAAAGATGAAATGATGAATCTCAATGATTCAGTTGATAGCTCAACTAAAAGAGGTGGAGAATGAAATGGACAAATTAGTGCAAGAAAAGAAGGCTAGCATGGAAGCAATCCTTGGCACTACCATTCCTACAGTTACTACAACAGTTATAGTGAAAACATAAGTTTCAATTCAACCAGATACTATATCAACAATAGAATCAACAACAGCTCATTCCAATGATGAGGCAGGTAAATTGATTAAATTCACGCAAGACATGTCAGTACAGACTACTGAAATTAATAGACTTTAAGATCAAGTAAAAAGTATAGAAGATGAAAATAAGTTGGCTCAAATCATGTATAAATCAGAAACTAAGAAATCAAATTGATTGAATGACAGAGTAAAAAATTTAGAAAAAGAATTAACATTGAAAGAGTCAGTAGCCCAAGCAAAGAAACAACTATGGGCCAATATCATTAACTCTGTTAATGATATTTGGACATCTATCCAAGTTATATTTGAGAAGAAATATTTGGTAAAGGAAGCAAGTGAAGCTATTCAGAAAGTCAAAAAGGAACTTGGGAAGAAACTAGAGGAGGACACTGAGATCATTAAGTTTCTCAATTCTAAGAACAAACAAGAATTAGAATAAATTGGAATAAGTGACAGAACTGAAACAATTTTAGAGGTAAAAAAGGTAATTTCCAAGAGAAACTTGATGACACAACTTAAAGATAAGTGTCAGACTATGGAGTTAGAAATAAATAGGTTCATGATCAAATTTGATGTTTTAAGGCAGAAAGGTCTACCTAATCCTTTGGTGATCAATAACATACTGATGAAACATGAATATTATGACAAGAAGATCAGAGAAGTAGCCAAATAACAGTGCAAAAACTCCTCTATGAAAGGAATTCCTACAGGCAAAGTACTCTATCAAACTTTTGAAAATATCTTTTACCTCCAGCATGAGGTAAATCATCTCTTTGTAAACAAGCCTACTTTTGCAAAATACACAGAGGCTGATGAAATTTATAGGAGAATGGTAAAGATCAAAATTCTAGATGAAGAGGCTTGGGAAAATTTATATGATTTACTGTGAACAGTAAAAGTGAAAGTAGGTAAAAGAGAAACAGGATCAAAGGTGAAAACAAAACAGGCATACAGAGTAGTAAAGATAAAGATGATTCACGGAGTTTAAATATGAAAGACAGAGTTAAAGAGAATCAGATGACAAGCAGTGTAAAAGATAGTCAAAAGACAACCAGTGTGAAGGCAACAACCAAAGAGATAAAGAAGAAAAATATCAAAGAGCTAACAACAAATCCAAATAAGTAGGGACAACTTGCATTTAGTTCCCTAGGTGTCTCTATCTTCTTGCATGACGATATTTATTTTCCTTGAATAATTCCTAAATCATTTTCAGGATGTTTTGTATTAATTTTTGTATAAATACTTCATAATTCGAAGTATTGAGTGTGGATTCCTGAACATTTATATAGTTGTAATTGATCTAAATACCTGAAGGTTTATTGTACCATTTTAAAGTCAACAGACAGGACTAAGTAATAAAGGCATTGCATTACAGGATTCATGTGTTGAGCTACTTCAGTGAAGTATATTTCAATTGTTCAATTGTTATTTTCTTAAGTATTCCATACACTTGCATGTTTTCCCAATTTAAATGTTAAAACAAGATTTTTTTTGCAGAAATTGTTTAAGTATACTCTGTTCTGAACTGTTATTCATTTTAATGTTTTCTTCTGATATCTAGATCTGAGAATCCTTAATTTCTCTCCCATCCCGATTGACCTCTTTGACTTTCCTCATTATCCAATTTAACGAATCCTTAATTTCTCCTTGATCCTGATTGAAAACCACTTCACCATTCAGCCTAACAGATATGATTTTTTTCAGCTACCTTTCCCTGTGAACACTTCCTTTAGAACCTGATTTTGTCCTATTTGCTTGATACATTGACTCCATATCCCAATGGAAATAGACGGTCTCATATCCATCTAAATCAGTAATTCCACCAAACAAATCAAAACCCAAACCAAATCAATCTTACATAACTAGCCTAAAATCAATTAAAAACAACAAAGTTAAATCATAAAGAGAGAGCCCTCTCTAAGCATTAGGAAGTCTAGATCTTGATCTCAAAATTAGGTTGATAGTTACCTCTATTTTTCTTTAAACAAAAGCATAACAACCCTAGGAATTATTGGAGTGATAACTAAATACTAGAAACGAGAAAAAACGGGATTTCAAATCATGTCTAGTGCAATATATAGTAGAAAAATTTGACAATGTTCAATTTTAAAAAAGACTATTATTAACAACCAAAATTATCCACCAACTAGTGGCAACAAAAAATTTCTATATATTCTAATCATATGTCCTATAAGAAGAAAATCTTAGAGATAGTATTACACATTGGCCATGTAGAGGAAGTTAAAATAATTGATCTTAACAGCCTGTGAGAACTGAATCCAAATTTATGTATATTCTAATCATATGTCTCGTAAGAAGAAAAGCTTTTTTTTAATAGAAAAAACTGAACATCTTTCATTAAAAAATATTTTACATAGTTCAATACATAGATCCTATCCGAAATCAGAAAACCTAGATAGAAGCATAAAGCACATTAGCTTGAAAAAACATATATCAAGATACAAAAAAAGGTGCAATTCGGATCCCATCAACTACCAGGATCATCTGCAATAAAACAGAGTGAATAGATAAAACAAAAAGTCCAGAGATTGAGACTCCAGAAAAAACAAAACCCTACAGGTAATACATCTGCTAGCGATCAAAGAGAAGAGCCCATATTCATAAGAACCACCTACAACCTAAGGAATATTAGCAGAATATAATCTAAGGTGAAATTAGAGGGAAACCATGAGTCCTAATAGAACTAGAGCTCAAAATAACCTGATCCTTGGATAGCTCCACTGACCAAAAAATAAAAATCTTTGAAAACTTGGAAAGGGCATCAACACAAGTATTTTTTTCCCGATACATGTGCTGGAAGGAAATATCGCGGAATGAGGGCACTAGAGGCCTAATATTATGCATCCAATGAGACAAGGAAGGCACCTATAGAGAGTTCTTGTCCTGTACCCAATCCATGAACGATTTGGAGTCACCAAGAATCAGAATCTTCTCAATGGCAAGCCAAGTTGCACACTGAAGAGACCCCAGAGTGCATCCATCTCCACCCTACAATTAAAACCAGGGCTTCCAGACCAATAAAAGTGAAAGCCCTGAGAAGGATCAATTTTGATATAAACCTCGCAGACACAAAGTCCACCAAAGGGAACCCCATCAAAAAATCCAATAGAGAGACTCCAATATCCTGAAATATAATCCAGGGACCAATCCCATTAAAATAGGAAATAATTCTCAAGCTCACATCTAGAGAAATGTTCTAAAAAATGAAGGCATTCCAACACCTCCAAATGCCCCAAATAATGTATAGCGACACCACTCTAAAAGCTTTCTGGCCAGAGGACCAAGAGACAAGACAAGCAATAATGGAAGACCTGCCCACCACACAGTCAATCTCAAGGGAATTGATTACTCCCTCCCATATAGAAATGGAAAAAGGGCAGTGCAGAAACATGTGTGGAAAATATTCAAAAGCCAAGCCACAAATATGGCATCTACCGGGACCAATTAAGCCCATCTTCATCAATTTATCCCACATAAGAATATGGTTATGAATAACAAGCCAAGTGAAGCATTTTAGTTTAAGAGGAACCTCCCATTTCCACATTCGAGCAAGCCACTCCACATGGGGGCAAGGCTAGTTTTCATTGATATATATTGATAAGCCTCTTTAACTAATATGTTTCCATTATTTGTTCGCCCTGCATGCACAAGCTTAGAGCTCATATTGCACATTATCCATACAGAGCAAGTTAAACTAATTGATCTTAATAGCCCGTGAGAAGTGAATCCACAGTAAGGTAAGGTTTTGATCATTGGTTACTTCCATTCAAGTTGCATATATGGATGCAACTAATTAGCATAGTTAAATCAAGACATAGGGACAAAATAAATTGTGCATAGAGTCAGTAAGGTTTTAATCATTGGGTACTGCCATTCAAGTTTCATATAGCATGCAACTAATTAGCATAGTTAAATCATGACATAGCCACAAAGTGAATTCTACATAGAGTGTGACTGATCAGAGATTTTTGGATAAAGTACGATCTCTGCATACATACTCTGAATAATGTCCTATCTCTACCTCCATACTCTCATGTTGTTCTTGTAGACTTTTTTTCCATGTATTCTATAAAATACACAGTGTTCATACAATCAGACTACCTCCAATGCAATAATGCCAAACCTAGTGAGGAAAATTCCCATTTCATTGTTAAAGAAAACCAAATGAAATGTTGCTAGGTCACATTTATTACAGTGAATCTTAATAAATTACATGACCTCAGGGAAAGTGATTATTAATGTCAAACTCTCAAACAAAATTGATTACTGAATGAGTTTGACAGTTGATTAATCAACCATCTATTTTATTTTTTACCTAAAACTAATTGTGATCAATTTAGAAATAGTAACTCACCAATAGGTAGAGAAAGTCATGAGTATACCAAACCCACTTCATCATTTTTCATGCATAAAACTGACTTGATAGGATTTTATATGGCTGCTGGTAAGTCTTATACTAGTAGGTGCGATGTAGTATTCCCAAATGGGAAAAGCAAAAATATATCACATAAACATGGAAAGTAGCAGTGAATACATCAATACAAAAATATATGAGACAAATGTACAACCATTGTATTAAACATATAAGAAAATAATAGGCACAAGATCTCGAGGATCAAGTCACTCGAGCAATACCATACAAGCCTCTAATAAGCAAATATGAAATCATATGAAAAATAGCTGCTATAAAAATGCCTTGAGCTAAGACAACGTAGTTTTAGGGCATAAGTTGTAGCATAAATATAGATAAATATAGATCTATTGTTATATAGCTCAAACAATGCTAGGAGTGAAGATCTAGACTCCTAAACACTTTTCCAAGAGAACCCGGGAAGGGTTTCCGGAAATACCCAAAATACCAAAATGTCAAAATGCAGCCCTAGGGCTAAATAACAGTTGAAACTGAATAACCGAATGGAGATGGATGAATATGATATCTAAATGAATGGATCTCCTCCAATATATCCATCAAGTGAAAGGTTGATCCCAACACTGAAGATCTCACCCTCCAAAACAAGAATTGAAACCTCCACTCCAAATGCTCACTAAAATAACGCAATAAAAGAGGGAATTTGCACTATAAATGATGGGAATAGGTTGGCCTAGTGCCAAGATGTGAAATAAATCATAAGAACCTCCTTTTCTGATCTCCCAATGAGAATAATTCTTCCTCCCTTGAAAAACTAGCTCAGAAAGTGGGTTTCTCAACCCTCCACTGCAACACCCTGCAACACAACACAAATCTGAATAGAAAATGCGTTGTAGCTGAAGACTGAAGCTTGGCCAGAATGTCGGATGTGTGGAAATGACAGTAAAATACTCTTCCAAGAGGCTACATCAAGGGAATAGGTGGGATCCCCACTCGGGAACACCCTGTGCTAAATAGCACTGCAAGCTCAATTAAACAGCTGAAGAATGCAAGAAGTCATGCAGACTGCAAAATCAATAATCAACAACATAACCCCCTATGGCTGCCTTGCCCTCATTATAAACAATGTGAGCCTTCTCACCTTGGGTCCCACTCATTAGGGTTTCCACCATCATGGATTCTTCCTCCCATTCACACTGCGATGTCTTTATTGATGATCCACTCCCTCCATACCAGCGTTGTTGAATTGGTCAAACTTGACCTTGTCCACATGCATTAGCCCCTGTTCATACATCAGGGTGCTTAATCCAGCTATGAATATGATCCATTTTCACATTAAGAGGGATTTTATGCCTACTAAAGAGATTTATGGGCCTCCCTACCCATTTATTCATCTAACTAAATGACAAGATCAAAATTAATATTCCAATTAGCTGCATCCTAATTTAGGAATATTAGAGTCCTCCCCTCTCAAATGTTGCTTGTCCTCAAGCAACTGCAAGGATAGAACTGAAGAGACTCCTCTCCTCATCCTGTAGCATCCTCATATGATAAACTCCTCCAAGGATCAAGATGTTGTCTCATCAATAAATCTCCAAGTTTCCCCTCCCAAGTATGCAAGTTAGCTTTTGGCAACCATCCCAAATAGCTATCATCGTGAAGAAGTAATCTCGCTGTCTAGAGGCCTTCTTGAGGCATGGAATCTGAAATATATTGGGAACTAGCATTCCCATGTGAAGCCTCCATCCCCAAGATATCATCCATACAAAATGGGTCACCCTCAAGCATGGAAACTCATGAAAGATCTCCTCCACCTTAGGCTCCTACAAAGAAGGTGGGCTGCATTGTTGAACTTGATAGACCAAATGGCTTACCCCACACTATCTTTCTCTCCACTTATGATAATTGTAGAGCTGCTGCTGAATTTGGGCTGCAATAATGTTGCCTTCATGAAGCAAAAATGAAATTAGATCCTCAAAGACCCACTCTTTGGTTCTTGCCCAGACCATCCCATATAAAGTGAATATGACATTGTCATCATACGGAATCAAATTGAAGAGGTATTGAAGGTTTTACATAGTTCTGGAAGGTACCAACAGTCTCCCAAGTAGTCACGACGCAGTTTTTCTAACTGTTGTTTCAAGATATAACATGGCAATTTGTCTCCTAACAAATTTCTAGTTGTGCATGTCATCACATCTACTAGTAAATAGAAAATGGAATTGTATATCAACTGAGCATACAGGAAATAGTACAACACTTGCCCAAAGCCATACAATAAATGGCTCTCTCCATCATAGAATTTGGTCCCAAAATGACCATGAAGCCAAAATAGGAGCTTGCCCTCTTGAGGAGCAATGCACTGTATAGAGATGGAAAGAGAATGCAAATACTGTGTTAGATAATCAATAAGTAAAAAAACATAATTCTTACCATGTACTGAGTGTAGGCTAATAATAAGATTCATGAATGAGCCCTCCATAGTGGTATGACATATCTCTGTGAAAAGGAATGAACCATGTCCTACATGCAAAGAATTCTCCTTATGCTTGGAGATCCAAGTCAAGAAGATCATATCGTGGTAATAGATGTCTCCATCCACTACTCCATCACTCCCATCTCCTATTTGTCCATCTAGTGCATCATATGTGAAGTGATCCTATGAGCACTCCATCAACAAACCCGAGCTCCCAAGTGACAACGTTGTTGGCCTTTGCAATAAGGCTCTTGTCATCTCATAGCTCCATTAAAGTTGACATACCAAATGTAAAAGTCATCTACCATAATGCTGCTATATATGGGAGATTCCTTCCAAAGGGAAATTACCTCCTGATCCTCCAAGGCTAAGGAGTAGCCCCTTTGCACCATGATGGTGCCATCACCTACTCCTTCAACATCATGCAAATTATGGGAGAATTTCAACCCATACTCTCCCAAGAGTTTCCAAAGCAAAATCAACTCTTGGTTCCTCCCCACACCATCATCATATAAAATATGGAGCAGAAACATGATGGTTGACATGAAATATATCACATCACCCCAATACACCCAAACTCCTTGCTACCATATGATGCAAGTTCCATCCACCAACATACCCTTTGAAGAAGGATTTGTCACATGATGGCCAAACTCTTTCAAGAGTAGCCAATGCAGCCATGCCTCTTGCTGCCCTCTGTCATAGATATGTAGGTGGCTCATCAACCCCTTGCTCACCATCCACACCCATTCATCCAAATGTGGGTGTATCCTACCATGCTCCATCTTGTTACTCCTCCAATGGAGAATACCATCCTCCCAAATCATATTCCTACCTTTGCATTTCATGGGATGTTGAAATGAAATCTCTTGGAGATCCCCAAGTGAATACCGCTCATCAATGACCATGTTGAATCCATAAGGACCCAAGTATGCTAAAGGAAAATTCTTCTCATTGAGTTGTGAAATGCTTATCAAGAAAGATCCATCACAACAATGAAAGATAAGATGTCTCTCATCAATCATCTTCCCATCCAATATCACAAAAGTATAATGGGCATTAGAATCCTCCAATAATAGTTGGGTCCCCAACTCATCATTGTTGATCAATGACATCGTTGTTAATCTCCATAATGTTGCATTTGTTGTCTCATGCTCATGTTCAATGTTGAACATATATTTTTGCATTGGATTGTTTAGGACAATGCTCATCCTATCCTCCAAAGATCTACACTCTAACCCCAAGAGTTGTGTGCAGCTCAACAATGATACACTAGGATGAATGTACATCTCCTCCTTGAAAAAATCAAGGCTCCTCAGCGTAGTGATAGTTTTATGCTCCAAACCAGTAGTGTGTCTTGACCCTAGGTTATGCAATGGCATATTCCCACAACTCTCCATAAGATGTGCTGAAATAATAGAAAGTGGAAACATTTGCATACGTTGGTTATGCTTGGGAACATCTTGTATTGCTACAAGGGTTCCTTCCTCCGGTGTGATGACTTCCCCAACTACTAATGATGATGTTTTCTCCTCTATGGATGCATCAGTGATGGTACAAGTCTCCTCCTCCTCATGCATATCCAGAATAGTGCATGGGACTCTAAATGTCAAGAGATCAAGACCACTTTGCAAAGATGCAAGAGTTCTTTCTCCTGATGCAAGTGCTTTTGCAGCAAGTGGTGGTGAAGGCCTCTTCCCCTCTGATTTCTTCTTTTCAAACTTTTTGATCAACCTTTGATTAAAATTTGCATATGTAGTCACTCTTGCATTACTCAAATGGCTGAACCACCAAATGTTTGCTTCACCTTCAAGGTACAGTGCTTCAATCTCAACAACTTATCTCTCTACTACTGGATATAACATGAAGAATTCATCCAACTTCATTCCCTAAGCCCTTTCTATACATGTGTATGACCCATCAAATTTAGGCAATAGAAACCTATTGCTGCAAGGTCTTCTTTCTTCTTTGAGCTGAATGAACTGTGGGAGAGTTAGATTCTCCTTGAAAGCTCTAGGTTTAGAATTATATTCTGCAAGGTATTCACTTAGAATCTCATGATCTAAGTATCCTCCATATCCATGCCTTTTGTCCTCTCCCTCAAAATAAAAGGGCATAGTGTATTTCGTTGGAGCTCTCTGCAACACTGGTTCTTTCTTCTGTTGATAAGAAGTACATGGACCTTCCTCATCTTGAAACCCTTTCGAGGTCTCATTGCATCTCTCCTCTTTCATCTGCTTGACCTCCTTGGAGAGGTTCTTCATAGGTCTGAAAAGTGATGAGACAAAGCTCATTCCTTCCATCATTTTAGATCTCATTTTCTTATTTTCTTCTTCTTATAGCATATTGGCTGAAACTCACAAGCTGAGCCAAGATTATGCTCTGGTACCACTATAGTATTCCCAAATGGGAAAAGTAGCAATATATCACATAAACATGGAAAGTAGCAGTGAATACATCAATAAACCAATATATGAGACAAATTTACAGCCATTATATTAAACATATAAGCAAATAATAGGCACAAGATCTTGAGGATCAAGTCACTCAAGCAATACCGTACAAGCCTCTAATAAGAAAATATGAAATCATGTGAAAAATAGATTCTATACAAATGCCTTGAGCTAAGACAGTGCAGTTTTAGGGCATAAACTGCTATATAAATATATATCAATATATATCTACTGTTATATAGCTCAAACAATGATAGGAGTGAAGATCTAGACTTCTAAACACTTTTCCAAGAGAACTTGGGAAAGGTTTCCGGAAATACCCAAAATACCAAAATGTCATAATGCAACCCTAGGGATAAATAGAAACTGCAACTAAATAACTGGATGGATATGGATGAAGATGATATATAAATGAATGGATCTCCTCCAATAGATCCTTCAAGTGAAAGGCTGATCCCAACACTGAAGATCTCACCCTCCAAAACAAGCGTTGAAACCTCCACTACAAATGCTCACTGAAATAACACAGTCAAAGAGGTAATATGCGCTATAAATGATGGGAATAGGTTGGCCTGGTGCCAATATGTGAAATAAAGCATAAGAACCTCTTTTTCTGATCTCCCAATGAGAATAATGCTTCCTCCCCTGAAAAAATAGCTCAGAAAGTGGATTTCTCAACCCTCCACTGCAACACCTTGCAACACAACACAAATCTGAACAGAAACTGTGCTATAGTTGAAGATTGAAGCTTGGCTAGAATGCCAGATGTGTGGAAATGATATTAAAATACTATTCCAAGATGATACCTCAAGGGAAGAGGTGGGATCCCCACTCAGGAACACCTTGTGCTAAACAACAATGTAAGCTCAACTAAACAGCTAAAGAATGCAAGAAGTCATGCAAACCAAAAAATCAATAATAAACAACATAACCCCCTATGGTTACCTTTCCCTCCTTATAAACAATGTGAGCCTTCTCACCTTGGGTCCCACTCATTAGGGTTTCCACCATCATGGAGTCTTCCTCCCATTCACACTGCGTTGTCTCTATTGATGATCCACTCCCTCCACACCAGCGTTGTTGACTTGGTCAAAATTGACCTTGTCCACATGCATTAGGCCCTATTAATACATGAGGGTGATTAATCCAGTTATGAATATGATCCATTTTCACATTAAGAGGGATTTTATGCCTACTAAATAGATTTACGGGCCTCTCTACCCATTTATTAATCTAACTAAATGACAAGAGAAAATTTAATATTCCAATTAGCTACATGCTAATTTAGGAATATTACATGCTATTACAGTAAGTCCACTTACCAGTAGAGCAAGCCATGAGTAGACCATACCCAGTTCATCATTTTTCAAGCATAAAACTAACTTGATAGTATTTTATATGACTATTGGAAAGTCTTATACTAGTAGGTGTTATTGCAATAAGGCTGTAAGCCCACCAACCAGTAGAGCAAGCTATGAGTAGACGAAACCTACTTCATCAATTTTCACACATAAAACTGACTTGATAATATTTTATATGGCTGCTGGAAAGTCTTATACTAGTAGTTCTGATTATAGTAATATGTTTTGCCTACATTAGAAGTTGTGACTATTGGAAGCAATTTGATAAACACTAACATCCATAAAATGCTTCCTTTGGACCACTTCGACAAACCATTCAGTTAATATAAATATTTTGTATAATTTTTTTGAAATATTATTAATCTTTTAACAACCTTTGCAACCTTGCAATCACTAAGAAAATATCAGATCAATTTGAAACTCACCACTCCTATGATTTGTAACATCCACTCCTAATATTAAACACCTAATGCACTCTTATTGAAATTCCAAGTGTACCACTTAATCAACTCAGCCACCAAAGAGATATTCTATTCAACTATTTTTATGTAAAATCACATATTATATAATATTATGGTGTAGGTAAAACCCTGGCGGAGCTTTGCACCGGGCCGACCTCCATGACCTAGGGTTTGCTAGTTCTGGTGACGGTTGCCCACGACAGTCCTTCTCCCCCAGTCAAATATATGACAAATTGCTACTCGGACAGCTACAGGCTTCCTAATGACCGACTCTAGCGAGGGGGGCTGCTGCGCCCACCCCCCCCCCCCCCCCCCCTACTGGCTAGTCTCCAATGGGGATGATGACAGGGGATGAAAACGAAAATTAATAAAACTCTGGCCTGTCTCAAGAAAACACAGGGGCAACACCCACAACACAGAAGGAAAATAAAAAAGCTACAGCAGACGCGAACACGAAATCCACCACTTGCATCCCAAAGGAAACCAAGAAAAAAGTGATTGAAATCTTCGCATCGCATCAATGGAAGAATCCAACTCATGAAAGATCATGCATTGATAGGAAAGTTCATGGGCTTCTGGCCCATGGAAAAATATTGAGGGGATGGATCGCCTCGAAATGGAACCCCAAAGGACACATCGAACTACAACTGTGTGCAAAAGGATTCTTCAAAATTCTCTTCACCTGCTCTAAAGACAAGGACCGTATCATAGATGGAGGGCCGTACTTCTTCAACACGGCAGGTCTATACCTCAAACCATGGATGGAACGTTTCAACCCAGACAAACAGGATCTAACCTGGGCACCAATTTGGATCTGACTCTACTCTCTCCCCCAAGACTACTGGGACGAGCTCACCCTATGAGATATAGGCAATTCCCTAAGGGAGTTCATCAAGATTGCAGAAGAGACAAAAAACAACCAATATGCAGCCTACGCTCGCATCTGTGTCTACATTAATCTAGCCAAACTGCTCCCATGTGAGGTAAGTCTTTTGCATGAATAATTTTAATGGACTCAAACTGTTGATTATGAACGTATTAATTTTAGATGTAGGAAATGTCATCAACATGGGCATCTCTTCAGAGACTGCCCCCTAAATAGAAAAGAAACAACTGAAAAGGATACCAGTGAGAAGGAATCAAAATGATTCACGAAGGTAGCACGTAAAAAAAGACACAAGAAGAGAGCTACCCTATACAAAAAAAAAGGACCTACAACCAGCAACAGTTTTGCAGCCCTTAATCAGTTAAGAGACAATGAAACAATACTAGTCAATGAGGTAGGAAGCACCTCCACAGCATAGGTCCCTCCCTCGGTGGCTCAGAAACACAAGCTTCCATTGGAAACCTTCTTAAAATCCCCCAACGCCAATACTGAAGAGGGCAATATTCAGACAAAGGGAAAAGAACCGATAATGGAAATGATCCCTGAAGCGATGGAGGAAGAACCAGAAAGCATAGATATGGAAGGACTGGATCTTGCAGGGCTAGAAGAAGCCTGTACCAACAAATATTACACTTCAATCCCAGAGCATCAAATAAAAAAATTGGAGGAAATCCTAGTCCAGGCACAGTAGCTCCCCTCCCTGGGCATATAGGGAGGAACGCTAATCAATACCCAGTACTTCATGAAAGAGTCACGAAAAAGAGGAAGGAAAAAATCCCTGCAATGAACTATAGAAGTGGGGAAAGAAATGGTTTATTCTGGACATTTCCCCAAGCTAATGAGATTTTATGCCATCACCTCCAAATATATCCCATGAAGCTCATCTCATAGAATATCAGAGGTCTCAATAGCCCCACGAAGCATAGGATATTAAAAAAATAATCTCAGAGGAACATCCAACAATCTTCTACATGCAAGAAGCCAAATGTACCAGCTCAACACTGGAAACCATCTTCAAAAAAATATGAAAAGGTAGCAATACTATAACGGTTGATGCAAACAAGGTGTCTAGAGGACTTCCCATCATCTGGAACCCCCAAATCATCACATTAAGGAATCTTCATGCCAACAAAAACTTCATTCAAGGAAATTTTCACCTAATAGGTACAGACATTCATGGACTGCTTACCAATGTCTATGCACCTCAAAATGTGCAACAAAAATTGATGCTACTGAGCAATATAGAGGAAATCAATCTACAGTGATCCCATCCCCTCTGGCTTCTGGGAGGTGATTTCAACATGATAACCAACCTCTAGGAAAATAAGGGTGGAAAGCTTCATCTAGAATCTGATAGTAATGGATTCAAAGAATTCATCTAGAGAAACAACCTCATCAATCTTTAGACCTCCAATGTAATCTTTGTTAGCCACCTATAAAATTTTGTTATACCAAGAGGTGGCTAGACTTTTGTCTTCAAGCCTTCAAGAGATATTTTCCTTTGAAAACCTATCATATTTTGAAGTCTTATGATGTTCTTCTTTCCTTTCAATTAATCTTCATTGCTGTTCCATTATTACTCCTAAAAAAATCTGTTGTTTGCCTGAAGAAAAAGACTGCTGAAAAACCCCATTTTTCATCATTTTTACCCCTCCTTCCATTCATAAAACAACTCCATTTTCAACCCTTTTTTCCTCCATAAAACCCCTCAAAATCCCTTTATCTAACCTCTAAATCATTCCAAACACCATTTTAAACCATTTTTTCCCCTTTCATTTGGTTTAAAATTTCCTTTTTCCCCTACCGGAACCCTCAATTTGCCTCAAAACCCTATTTTTTAGGCCTAAAACACCCTTTTTGCATATAAGGTTTCCTCAGCCCCTGAAGGCTTAACTCCTGTAACCCCTTCCCTCATAAGACATTAAGCCCCGCAACCGAGTGCTTAAAGGCTTAAAAAACCTTTCAAAACCCAACTTTCCTTTGATTTCTTTTGTTCCCCGACGAAAAGGTTTAAATAAATCGGGGCTGTCGATCTCTGCAGATCAACGACCATCGGCTCATCGCATCACAAACTTTCATTTGACCATTTTCTTGGTCTTTTCCTTTTTCTGATGCGATCTCGTGATTGTTTCTCTGCTGTTGATCTGATATACTCTACCCAGATCCAACGGTCCATATCGCTCCATTCTCCAAACCCGCTGTTCTTCCTTTTTCCTTCATGATTAAATCTCCACCATCGATCTAGTTTTTAGATCGACAAATCTCACTCCATCGAAAAATCGGCAATCGCAAATCTCTTATCCTATTCCTTTGACCTCCGCTGATTGCAATGCCCCGATGAGATCTCAGCCGTTGAATCCACAAGAACCAACGGCTCAGATTTAATCGCGCTCTGTCATAAGTCCATCGCCTTCGTGCCCGTCGATTAAATCTCCACCATTGATCTTCGAAACCAATCTAATGGTCAACGCTTAATCGCACATCATAAAGTCAAAAGCCTTGGTATTTTGGCCCCTTTCCTTTTCTCCGATGCGATTAAATCCTAACCATTGATATCTCTTAGATCTAATGGCTCACGCTCAATTGCATTGACGCATTCCATTGTCACTTTGCTTTTTCCTCCCGCCAATTGTGATCTTGCGATCAAATCTCCACCATTGATCTTCTCAGATCAGATGGTCCACATTACTTCCCCCTTTCAAAACCCCGCCCTTCTCATTCTCCCCATCGAAGATCTACGCCGTTGATCTTCTCAGATCAGACGACTCACATTTAAACCGCCATTTGACCCCACCTACCTTTCTGCCCGCGCAACTTCCCCCCATCACGTTTTATCCGCACCATTAGATCTAGAGCCTCTCATCCGATGGCTGAAAACCCGTTTCGCATAATTTTTGCGCCTGAACGTTAACATTCCAAAAAAACGCGAAATGGGCGGTTTTATAAGGGACACGTGTCGGCTAGTTTGTGATATTGCATTTTTTTTGCAAAAATTCAAAACCACCCCAGCGCTGCACGAAAACCATTATGGTTTTTCGCCAAACCACCTTCTCCACTGCATTGAATTTTCTCCTTTTTTTTCCTGGCCATTGATTTTTTTAATCTGACGGTCCATATTACATTGAAACCCCAAGTCTTTTGCCTTTCATCTTCTCTCCCGGGCATTTCACCAATATTTCTCCACCGTTGATCTTTAAGATCTGATGGCTCACATTACATTATGAACCCATTTCATTTATCCTCTATCTATTCTCCAAAATATTTCGTCACTTGATCTCCACCGTTCATCTTCTTTATCTGACGGCCCAAACTTAATCTTACCACCTTTCGCCCAAAATTCTCCCAAATGACTTGATTGAGCAATCTCCACCATAGATCTCCGTGGATTATTCTAATCCAACAGTCCACATTCGCTGTCACACCCAAACTCCATTTTTCACCTGGTTAGCTGTTCTGCCAGTTTTTCTCCCTTTTTTCTGCTGCATTTGCAAATTCGCACGGCTTCAAACTTCCTCCATAAACCCTCCAAAGCAGTTTAAACCAATAAAATGCAGGATTTAAATAATGTTTGTGTGTTTTTGTGCAGGTTTAATGAAGTTAAAGTTAAAATCCTCCTACAAATGATTACACTGTTATTGGCCAAGGATGACGATCCTTACGGCCTTTTGATACATGTTAAAGAGTTTCAAAGGGATAATTAAACATTTTTAAGGGAATCGATAAGTCATGATTTTCGGTTTTCTGAGAAAAAAACTCCAATAAACCCTCTACGCACCTGTAAACAACAAAACACAGAAAACATTAATTATGAAAGCATATCAGTGTCAAGGATGAAGATTATGGCTTAATCAAGCCTAAACACAGATTCGAAGATAAATCATTGTGTTTATGAAACAGAGAATCAGATCCAGAACACCTCAGAGCCACATTAAAGGGGCTAATTGATTCCCCAGCTACCAAATTGACACCTTGCAGTCTCTCTGTCTCAAAGGAATACCCAGATCGAATCCCAATCCGAAACATTAAGGCCAAAGACAGGTGAACAGTTATTACAAGCAAAACAAATATCCTAACTGTCAGTAGAAGTTATTGTAAAGATAAGAAAGTGCATTAAAGTCAATCTTTTTTCCCACTAAGCCTAAAAAGCAGAAACAGAGTTAATGAAACAGAGTTGTAATTCAATGCTTTCCTGCCTTATGCCTTGCATGGTTCTCAAGGCTAGGAGTTGCATTTAGTATAGAATTAATTACACTCTAATCCTAAAAACTCTTCCACCTCCTCATTTCTTCTATAAATACTTCTGAAGAAGATGAGAAGTTCGTTGGTTGGTCACTAGTTGTAATACTGAAACTCTCTGAAATAATACATAGTATTTTTGAAGTTGAAGAAGAAATTGAAGTCTTGGAAGCTTGATGATGTTGTGACATGCTTGTTCTTGAGAAGGCTCTATCATTGGATCCTTGAGCTTGGATGTTGGTGATGTATTCTAAACTATCTGTTGTTTTTCTTGTTTTCATTATGTTTCATAATTTCATACTACAGTAGGATAAAAATTTTAGGCTAAGAAATGACTCCTGGAAGCACCTTAGACCTGTTTATCCTTCATTGTTTTATGTTTTCTTCTGCTGAGGTATTTTAGATTCTTTAATCTCTCTTTTTAGTCCTCATGCTCGTTTATTTCCCTAATATTTCAAATAGTTGGTTCCAGCATGATTTATGGTTTTCCCTGCTTGTCTACTGCCACTTGAAAACTGTTATTGAAGTCTCCCTTTGAAGTACCATTGTTTATAGTTAGCCAAGGAGGTCTGTTTTGATCATACCCTTTTTCCTTGCTTAAACAGTTGTTTTAAAGGTCTTTTATAGTTGTGATCATAGATGTATTAGGTGTTCCCTCTTCTATGACTGCAATTATCAGTGAATCTTTATGTTTTGTAACTCCTTTGAAATAAAATCTTTGAGGAAATAGGATGTGCTCCCGAATCTTAGATTTCATTTTAAAAGTTGTCTTGAAGTCATTATTTGCTTAAAGTGTGGTTTGTAGAATTCATGGTTAGCCCTGTCTATCAAATACCTCTTTATGTTAAAATTATGTTTTTAAGTTCCCTTTGTTGAGAATTAAACTTCTTTTTAAAGAGCTTTCCGGATTATCCACAGTGCTAGAGAACGAGTGTCGACGTTTCGAATCCCAACGAGGATCCATCATCAGGACATACTTTGAATGAAGAAATGAGAGAAAAGACTCAGACCATTAATAGAGGGGAAATGGAAGTAGATTTCTAGAAAAGGGCTGACCAATTTTTTTTTACTTTTCTATTTTTTTTATTTTTTTTTTTATTTATTTATTTATTTATTTATTTATTTTTTTTTTTTTTTTTTTTTCTGAATCTGTCTACTTCTATATTAATACAAAAAGATTACAAAGAGGCTGAGGCCTCAGAATAGCTAGCCCAGAGATATGGCATTCTTACATTACATTGCTGATCATTGACATAAAAAGACAACAACTGTTTACTGTCTGAGAAAACCTTGATGACCAGGACCTTGTCCTCCTTTCTGAACAGCTGAGTCTGGAATGCAAAATGATGTCTGGAGTATGGGACTCTCCAAGACATGTAAGACCGAAACAAACATTTTCCATAGCAAAAATTACAAACATTCGTTTTGAAGCGCTGGAGCGCTGACTTGAGCATAGTGACATGGATGGCAGTGCTTGGAAAAACAACAATTCGGCGAAGGAGATTTACAACATAATTCCTGCAAAAAATGTGAAAAAGAAGGAGGATGAACACCTTCTGAGTACCTGTATTCAAAAACTGTCGAGCGAAAACCATTAAGCATCATTGGTGGGCGAGGGCGCTTCTTCCACCACTAGGCATGCATACGGGTTGAAATCATCATCTGCTGGAGGAGGAGGAGCTTTGCCTGAGAAGTCACTACCAGAAGGAGTGCTGGGCCTTGCTTGCGGAAGCTCGTGCTGAGAGGCCATTGCCCCCTGAACACTCTGCAGACTAACCCCAGGAGGGCAAAACAGAATTCTGTCCTCAGATTCTGGAGCAATTCCAGAGGGGGCCGAGGGCTGAGCCTGAGCAGTCGGGTTGGTTTTGAATTTAATGGAAACAGAGGCAATGAATTCTTGGTGGTTGATGGAACAGGGGTAATTGAAACGAGCGGAATGAAAGTGAGCATTGGAGGTGAGGCGAACATGCACAGCAGAGGTGGATGGACTACTGCTGCGACCACGACCTCAGCCTCTTCTGGGAGCAGCGACTCAACCAGCACCGGAGTCAGAGGAATCCGACGAAGAGGCAGAAGAGGGGAACGCAGGCGGCCTAATGACTTGCCCACGAGATGAGTCGCGCCTGCAAGTCATTCTTGGTCTCAATCGTGGCATAATGAGATTGGCAGGGAGGTTAGGGCGAAAAAACAAGTTTGGAATGGTGAACGAGCGCAGAGACGGCCTGTAACCAACGAAAGAGAAACTGTAATTGCAATACTGACCAGTAGAAACGTGAATACCTATCGAGAGCTCAAGGAAACAGCTCAAACGACACCTTTTCCCTGTACTGGTGTGCAAACAGGGTTCAATATCTACCTGAGAAGAGCAAGAACGCAGAGGAGAGACACACAGGATCGACGGAATGGGTGCCATTGCAATGGAGAGGTCGTGATAACAAGGCGGAGAAGTCTGCATTAATGCAGCATTAACTGTGATGTCTGGCGTAATTAACTTGAGCTCGGAGCGCAGAGGGATGGCGGTGGTGGTAGACCACGTGCCCATCCGCCTCCCTGTCAGCAAATTATATACAATCACGTACACCCGCATCCGGGATTTTTTAATAATTTTATTATATTCTAATAATTAAAATAATTAAATTCCTAATAAAATTTTTGTTTCATTAAGGTTAATAATCTAAGTTATAAGGTTAATACTTTAATTTATAAGGTAAAAAAGAAAATTTGATTTAATAAGGGACTCAAACTAGGCTAAAATTCAAAATAAAGTTATCTAAAGATCTATTTTGAAGTCTAGAAAAACTAAAAATTAAAGATAGAGGATTTAATATAAGATAATTTAATTTAAGGCTTTACTTGATTGGAACAGACAGTGGGGATGATGTCTTCCTCATTGAAGAAGAACAAGGTTTCTTCTCCTCAGATCAAAATGTAAACACCTATGATAATTCTGATGATTATAGATTGGGGTTTGAAAATGCAATCATGGAGGTGCACAGACAATATGATCTTAGGAGCAAAGGGAACATAGATAATTCAAAGGATAAAAACACTAGCACTGCTGTTAAGAAGAATGCAGAAAAT
This sequence comes from Pinus albicaulis, assembly GCA_034641835.2. NCBI lineage: Eukaryota > Viridiplantae > Streptophyta > Pinopsida > Pinales > Pinaceae > Pinus > Pinus albicaulis. Next base: position 835,030,832 of record CM076583.1, on the reverse strand, counting down.
CAGCCTAAAAAAACAATAGAGAAAACCAACATTTTGGCTGAGAAACCAGATTTAAACAAAGAGAAGAGTAGCCAGCCAAAGGTTGAAAAAAGCAGCCAACCAAATTTTTAACAAAGCAGCCATAGCATTTCAGCTAGTGGCCCTAACAAAGTTGTCCCAAATAGCAATCCAAACAAAGTTCAGCAAATCAAAATTGCTGAAAGGAATTCAATTGAAAAAACAGATGTAAATATGAAAAAATCAATAGTTCCTTTCAACCTTGAAGGAGAGATTGCCAAAATAAATATCACCATACCCCTAGCTGAACTAGTGACCCAAGAAGTGTACAAAAACCAAGTTTTGAAAGCCTTAAACTTAGGAAGTGACACTGATACTTTAAACTTGACAGATGACAAACCTGAGTTGTTGTTTGGCCTAGAAGTTAAAGGAAAATACCAAGAAGGAGTTGTCCCTCCTTTCTATGTTAGTTTGAATATACATGATAAGATATTACACAATTCTATGTATGATTTAGGGGCTTCTCACAATTTAATGCCCAAGGCAATAATGGAGAGTCTAGGCCTTGAAATCACCAGACCATACAAAGATTTATATTCTTTTGAATCCAGTAGAGTGAAATGTTTAGGTTTGATCAAAGACCTCTGTGTGAACTTAACAAAAATACCAACCAAGAATTTAGTAATGGACATTGTAGTGGCTGATATACCCCCCAAATATGGTATGATGTTATCAAGAGCATGGGGTGCTAAGTTACAAGGAACAATGAAAATGGACGTGTCTTATGCCACCATCCCAGTTTTTAACCAAAACAGAAGATTATACAAAGAATCCCCCATGAAATATATGGTGAGAAACAAAGATAAACCAAAAAACTCTCCCATCTATTCCATTCAATCAGGTTTAGATTCCTTTATCTTATACAATGAAGATGAGATCACTCAACAAGAAAAGGAAAACAAAGAGGAAACAAGTTTCCCAGAACAATCAGAACTTCCCTCAAATCAGATACAAAAAATTGGGAATCAACAGCAACAAGAAGATGAAAATAAGGCAAATATACTTTGGACAATAAAATTTGATGGGTCTTGTAATAAAAAAAGTGTAGGGGCAGGTGTATGGATTCAAAATACAAACCAGGGTTATTCATATAAACTAGATTTTCCATGTACCAATAATGTTGCTGAATATGAAGCCCTTCTCCTTGGCTTATAGTTGCTTAAACAATTAGAAGCCCAGAAAATATCAATCCTAGGAGATTCTGAATTTATCATAAGACAATTCAAAGGAGAATATTCAGCTAACAACCCAAGATTGAGAGAATATCAAAATGCTACCCTTGATCTATTAAAGACCTTTGAAAAATATGAACTCATTTTCATTCCAAGAGCACAAAATCATCTAGCAAATGAACTTGCTTTCAATGCCAACAGTTGCCAAGTACCTCAGATAAATGAACATCTTAACATAAAGGTCAAAAATAGGCCTGCAGTTCCTGACAATGAGGACCACTGGCAAGTGTTTGACACTGACAAACACATAGATGATTTCCTATAATCAGAAAATTATTTTGCCATACCAGCATTAGAAACCAGCCATGAAGAAAACTGTTTGAAGAATGAACAAATCCCAGAAACAGAAATGACATATTCTGCTGATATGAATCACTTTGAGAATCTTTTTGAGGCAAAATTAGTTGACAACACAGACCAAAAAGACTTGGAATTTTTACAATGCAAGAATGATACAATTCCAAGAGGTCTCACACCTTTAGAACACCTTTTTGAATTTAATGATGTAGCCAAAGAACCAAGAATGGAGCTTGTAGAAAAAGATGTAGAAGAACATAACATAGGCAGCTTAGCAGAACCCAAAATGATCAAGTTGTCCAGCACTCTCCCAGCTCACATAAAATTGCAATACATAGAACTGTTCAAAGAATGTAGAGATGTGTTTTCTTGGGAATACAAAGATCTGAAATCTTATGACACTAGCATCATCCAATGCAAAATTCCTCTTAAGGAAAATCAGAAACCTTTCAAACAAAAGCTAAGGAGAATAAACCCTGTTTTATTACCTTTAGTCAAGAAAGAAATTGAAAAAATGTATGATGCTGGCATTATAGTACCCATTAGATATTCAGAATGGGTGTCAAACTTAGTTTCTGTTAGAAAGAAGACAGGGGAAATTAGGCTCTGCATTGAATTCAGAAATTTAAATAGAGCCTCCCTAAAAGACAACTACCCCTTGCCCAAGATGGACCATATAATTCAAAGGGTAGTTGGGTCAAAAATAATATCACTGTTGGATGGGTTCTCGGGTTACAACCAGGTGTTAGTGCTCCCAAGTGATCAACACAAAACTTCCTTTACCACACCTTGGGGCACCTTTATGTATGTCAAAATGCCATTTGGTTTGATGAATGCAGGGGCCACCTTCCAAAGGGCCATGGATATAGCCTTCTCAGAAGATATTGGCTATTTTATTATCATTTACCTTGATGACATAACTATTTTCTCTAAAAATGATGAAGAACACTTGATTCATTTAAGAATTTTTTTTTAGAAATGTAGGAAATTTGGCCTATCTTTGAACCCCAAGAAGACACTCTTTGGTCTCCAAGAAGGTAAACTTCTTGGTCACATAATTTCAGAAGAGGAAATCAAAGTAGACCCTAAAAGGATTGATGGCATATTGAAAATCAGCCATCTAAGAAGCCTCAAAGAATTACAATCTTTCATTGGGAAGATTAATTTTTTGAGGAGGTTTATCCCCAACCTTGCTGAGCTATTAAGGAACATAAAAAAAATGCTTAAGAAAGGGGTAGGTGTGAAATGGACTACACAAGCTAAACAATCTTTTGAACTGGTTAAACAAGCTCTCACTCAAACACCAGTCTTGATTAGTCCAGATTTCACCAAATACTTTTATATCTTTTCTTTTGCATCTGAACATACAATAGCTGCAGTATTACTTCAAAAGAATGATTTGGGGCAAGAACAACCAATATCCTTTTTTAGTAAGGCCTTAAGAGATGCTCCTCTCAAATATAACATCATGGAGAAGCAAGCCTTAGCATTAGTGAAAGCATTAAAGGAATTTAGAGTCCACATTTTACACTCTCACATAACTACTTTTGTTCCACATACTGTTGTCAAGGATATTCTAAGTCAAGACCCTGATGGTAAAAGGTGAAAATGGATTGCTACTATTCTTGAATATGACTTAGAAATCAGGCCCACCAAACTAGTTAATGGGCAAGGATTAGCAAAACTTATGGCTGAGTCTAACTTCCAAGCACTAGATATGAACATGGTGGATGTGTTGGAAGAAATAGAAGAATCCACTGCTCCTTTCATTGAAGAAACATTTTTGAATTCTCCTTGGTATGATGACATCATTTATGTGCTCCTATATCTCAATGCCCCTTCTTATTTATCTAAAATTAAAGCTAGATTTTTGAAACAGAAGGCTTTGAATTATTGCATATTAGATGGGGTATTATATTGGAAAAATGTTGTTGGAATTTTGCTTAAATGTTCACTTGAGGATGATGCAGGAAAAATCATGCATGAGTTGCATGAAGGAGAATGCGGAGGACACCTCTACTGGAAGATCACAACAAACAAAATCCTCAGATCTAGTCACTATTAGCCCACCCTTTTCCCAGACACTCAAAAGTTAGTCATGTCTTGCCATAAGTGTCAAATTTTTTATGGCAAAAGAGAGCTCCTTCCCTTACCCTTACATCCCATCAGTGTTGAGGCACCCTTTCAGCAATGGGGCTTAGAATTCATTGGGGAAATTCACCCATCCTCATCAGCCCAGCATAAGTGGATCCTCACTGCCACTAATTATTTTACCAAGTGGATAGAAGCCATACCATCTAGGAATGCTACTGACTCAGTGATTATCAAGTTCTTAGAAACAATCATCCTATCCAGATTTGGTTGTCTTAGAAAAATCATAACAGATAATGCTACTGCCTTCAAATCTAAAAAAATGGTTGATTTCTGTTGCAAGCACCACATCACCTTGGGCCATTCTACTGGCTATTATCCCCAAGGCAATGGATTAGCTGAATCCTCCAACAAGAGCCTCATCAATATCATCAAAAAATTGTTGGAGTAGAATCAGAAATCATGGCACAGTAAGCTGGTTCATGCCTTATGGGCTGATAGATTAACTATAAAGAAGTCAATAAATATGTCCCCCTATCAGCTGGTCTATGGCATGGATGCAGTCTTTCCAACCTCATAGGAGTTCCAGTCATGAAACTCCTCCAAGAAGTGAAAACTGAGGAAAATGACATGCAGAGAAGAATCAACCAAACAATTCATTTACAATAGTCTAGAGAAGAAGTCTATGAAAGAACACTGTCAGTCCAGGAAAATATCAAGAAGCTATTTGATAAAAGGACTAAGGAAAACAATTTTCAAGTTGGAAATGTGGTTCTTAAATGGGATTCAAGAAGGGAAGAGAAGGGAAAACATGGAAGGTTTGAGAACTTGTGGAAAGGACCCTATATTATTCATGCTGAGAGGGGTCACAATGCATTTTTCTAAAGGAATTGAATGGAGAGAATTCATATGGAGGTCCTGTCAATGGCAGGATGCTCAAACATTACTTCTGCCAAGAATCATGAGTTTCAAAACATTTTATTTTTCATTCTAAATATCATATTTTGTTTTCCATTGTAAATTATCATTGTCTGAACATTGCATTCAAAGTTAGAAAAATAAAAATACAAAATCAATAGAAAGAGAAAAGAGGGCAGATTGTCAAAACAAGAAAGGTACAGCCCCATACCAAAAAAGAAAGACAAAATCTGAAAGTGTGCAAGCTCAAATGCCACTCCTAATAAACACACTTCTAGTTAGTCATACAGCCTAATCATGACTAATTAGATTTTCAATTTACTGCTAATAGGTTAGTGAAATAGATTAGCCAAACAGTTCAATCTTGGCTTATCAGTACAAATAGATTAGGATAGAAAATCAAAGGTTCAAACAAGCTCAAATCCCGAACCTATGAGATTAATGAAGGATTAGTTCCAGTATGCTCAAAACCTAGACCAGCAAGAAAGAAAAGACAGCTCAAATAAATTCAAAATCAGAGTTGAAGAGATATTGAAGGAAGTTTTTTCAGATCTTAAGCCTTCTCGTTTTGTTTTAATTTTTCTGCAAAATAACAGTCTATGTGCAGCTTGTTTTTATGCCATAGATCAACAACAAGTTAGACTATTCAATCCTGGCTTGTCTGCTTTTAAATTTCTGTTTTTGAATTTAGAGAATAAAAGTCTGTCGGATAGCCTAATCTTGACAGACAGTAGTTAGGTAGAGAAGCTTATGAAATCAACTGTTTAAACTGATTTCATGGAGAAATAAGATTAGAAATAGATTAGTATTTGTTTTTCAACAAGAATAAATTGTTGTTGAAGAGAGTTTGCTAGTCTAAATGCACTTTGAAAATAAGAAAAAATGTTAAGATCATTAGGAATGGGTAGGTAGAGATTTTGTTTTGATAGAGTTCCATTGTTTCAGATTACTGCAGAGATTATCAAGATAAAGAAAGTTTCTGCCTAATGGATAAGGCACTGGTTTACTAAAAAGCTAGATATGAATAGCTGAGGTTCTAGACACCTAAAGAACCAGTTGTCTTCCCCAAGTGGAGCCACTGTTAGCCACCTATAAAATTCTGTTATACCAAGAGGTGGCTAGAATTTTGTCTTAAAGCCTTCAAGAGATAGTTTCCTCTGAAAACCTATAATATTTTTAAGTCTAATGATGTTCTTCTTTCCTTTGAATTAATCTTCACTGTTGTTCCATTATTACTCCTAAAAAAATCTGTTGTTTGCCTGAAGAAAAAGACTGCTGAAAAACCCCATTTTTCATCATCTTTACCCCTCCTTTCATTCATAAAACAACTCCATTTTCATCCCTTTTTTCCTCCATAAAACCCCTCAAAATCCTTTTATCTAACCTCTAAATCATTCCAAACACCCTTTTAAACCATTTGCTCCCCTTTCATTTGGTTTTAAAATTCCTTTTTCCCCTACCGAAACCCTCAATTTGCCTCAAAAACCCTGTTTTTTAGGCCTAAAACACCCTTTCTGCATATAAGGTTTCCTAAGCCCTCGAGGGATTAACTCCTGTAACCCATTTCCTCATAAGACCTTAAGCCTTGCAACCAAGCTCTTAAAGGCTTAAAAAACCTTTCAAATCCTGACTTTCCTTTGATTTCTTTTGTTCCTCGACGAAAAGGTTTAAATAAATTGGGGCCGTCGATCTCTACAGATCAACGACCATCGGCTCATCGCATCACAAACTTTCATTTGACCCTTTTCTTGGTCTTTTCCTTTTTCCAATGCAATCCCGTGATCATTTTTCTGTCGTTGATCTGATCTACTCTGCCCAGATCCAACGTTCCATATCGCTCCATTCTCCAAACCCATTGTTCTGCCTTTTTCCTTCATGATTAAATCTCCACCGTCGATCTAGTTTTTAGATCGATGGCTCTCGCTCCATCGTAAAATCGAAAATCACAAATCTCTTATCATGTTCCTTTAACCTCCACGGATTGCGATGCCCTGATGAGATCTCAGTCGTTGAATCCACGAGAACCAACGGCTCAGATTTAATCGCGCTTCGTCATAAGTCCTTTGCCTTCGCGTCCGCCAATTAAATCTCCACCATTGATATCTGAAACCAATCCAACAGTCAGTGCTTAATCGCGCATCGCAAAATTAAAAGCCTTGGTATTTTGGCCCCTTTCCTTTTCTCTGATGTGATTAAATCCTAACTGTTGATCTCTCTTAGATCTAATGGCCCGCACTCAATCGCATCAGCGCATTCCATTGTCACTTTGCTTTTTCCTCTCGCCGATTGCGATCTTGTGATCAAATATCCACAGTTGATCCTCTCAGATCGGATAGTCCACATTACTTCCCCCTTTCAAAACCCCACCCTTCTCATTCTCCCCATTGACAGATCTCTGCTGTTGATCTTCTCAAATCGGACGGCTCACATTTAAACCACCATTTGACCCCACCTACCTTTCCACCTGTGCAGCTTGCCCTCCATCACGTTTTATCCACACTGTCAGATCTAGAGCCTCTCACCCGACACTTGAAAACCTGTTTCGCGTAATTTTTGCGCCTGAACGTTAACATTCCAAAAAAACGCAAAATGGGCAGTTTTATAAGGGATACGTGTCGGCTAGTTTGTGATATCGCGTTTTTTTTTGCAAAAAATTAAAACCACCCCAACGCTGCGCGAAAACCATTCTGGTTTTTTGCCAAACCACCTTCTCCACTGCATTAACTTTTCTCCTTTTTTTCCTAGCCGTCGATTGTTTTAATCTGATGGCCCATATTACATTGAAACCCTAAGTCTTTTGCCTTTCATCTTCTCTCCCGAGCATTTCACCAACATTTCTCCACCATCGATCTTTAAGATCTGATGGCTCACATTACATTATGACCCAATTTCATTTATCCTCTATCTATTCTCTGAAATATTTTGTCACTTGATCTCCACCGTTCGTCTTTTTTATCTGACGGTCCGGACTTAATCTTACCACCTTTCGCCCAAACTTCTCCAAAATGACTTGATCGAGAAACCTCCACCGTAGATCTTCGTGGATTATTCTAATCCAATGGTCCATGTTTGTTTTCGTGCCCAAACTCCATTTTTCACCCTTTTAGCTGTTCTGCTAGGTTTTCTCCCTTTTTTCCACTGCATTTTCTCATTCGCACAGCTTCAAACTTCCTCCATAAACCCTCCAAAGCAGTTTAAACCAATAAAATGTAGGATTTAAATAATGTCTGTGTGTTTTTGTGCAGGTTTAATGAAGTTAAAGTTAAAATACTCCCACAAATGATTACACTTTTATTGGCCAAGGAGGATGATCCTTACGGCCTTTTGATACATGTTAAAGAGTTTCAAAGGGATAATTAAACATTTTTAAGGGAATTGATAAGTCATGATTATCGGTTTTCTGAGAAAAAAACTCTAATAAACCCTCTGCGCACCTTTAAGCAACAAAACATAGTCATCATTAATTATGAAAGCATATCAGTGTCAAATATGAATATTATGGCTTAATTAAGCCTAAACACAGATCCGAAGATAAATCATTGTGTTTATGAAATAGAGAATCAGATCCAGAACACCTCAGAGCCACATCAAAGGGGCTAATTGATTCCCCAGCTACCAAATTGACACCTTGTAGTCTCTATGCCTCAAAGGAATACCCAGATCGAATCCCAAACCAAAAAATTAAGGCCAAAGACAGCTGAACAATTATTACAGGAAAAACAAATATCCTAACTGTCAATAGAAGTTATTGTAAAGATAAGAAAGTGCCTTAAAGTCAATCTTTTTGCCCACTAATCCTAAAAAGCAGAAACAAAGTTAATGAAACAGAGTTGCAATTCAATGCTTTCCTGCCTTATGCCTTACATGGTTCTCAACGCTAGGAGTTGCATTAAGTATAGAATTTATTACACTCCAATCCTAAAAACTCTTCCACCTCCTCATTTCTTCTATAAATACTTCTGAAGAAGATGAGAAGTTCGTTGGTTGGTCACTAGTTGTAATACCGAAACTCTCTGAAATAATACATAGTCTGTTTGAAGTTGAAGAAGAAATTGAAGTCTTGGAAGCTTAATGATTTTGTGACATGCTTGTTCTTGAGAAGGCTCTATCATTGGATCCTTGAGCTTGGCTGTTGGTGATGTATTTTGAATTGTCTGTTGTTTTTCCTGTTTTCATTATGTTTCATAATTTCATACTACAGTAGGATAAAAATTTTAGGCTAAGAAATGACTCCTGGAAGCACCTTAGACCTGTTTATCCTTCACTATTTTATGTTTTCTTTTGTTGAGGTATTTTAGAGTCTTTAATCTCTCTCTTTAGTCCTCATGCTCGTTTATTTCCCTAGTAGTTCAAATAGTTGGTTCCAGCATGATTTATGGTTTTCCCTACTTGTCTGCTGCCACTTGAAAAGTATTATTGAAGTCTCCCTTTGAAGTACCATTGTTTATAGTTAGCCAAGGAGGTCTGTTTTGATCATACCCTTTGTCCCTACTTAAACAGTTGTTTTAAAGGTCTTTTATAGTTGTGATCAGAGATGTATTAGGTGTTCCCTCTTCTATGACTGCAATTATCAGTGAATATTTTATGTTTTGTGACTCCTTTGAAATAAAATCTTTGAGGAAATAGGATGTGCTCCTGAATCTTAAATTTCATTTTAAAAGTTGTCTTGAAGTCATTATTTGCTTAAAGTGTGGTTTGTAGAATTCATGGTTAGCCCTGTCTATCAAATCCCTCTTTATGTTCAAATTATGTTTTTAAGTTCCCTTTTTTGAGAATTAAACTTCTCTTTTCCAAACTATTAATGTCCATCTCATTCATAAACTAAAGGATCCTGTGGCCAAGTTAGATTTTCCATTTGATATCCCATATCCACTTATGAGCTTGTTATCAACTTCATTTTGACTCCATTGCCCAATGAAACTGACACTCCTTCTTTCTACCTGCCTTTCCTAGACCTTTCATATTCTGCAATACCAATTCAACCAAATAAACAAACCAAACAATCAATTTCACTTAATAACTAGTCTAAAATCAATATTTTAAAGCAAAAAAGACATATCATTGCTAAACATTTGAGAGATCCCTCTCTGATAACAGTAGGACTAGATCCTGAAACTCTAAAGATTGGTTCTGATGTTGATTTTTCTTTTGGTTAGCCAATCTATCAAAACACAGGACCCCAAAAATCTTCACTTGGAACAATAAAAGAGGATGCACCCAATAGATAGCCTCTTCGCTGGATAGATTCCTCATCACCGATGAACTCATCCGCCTTGGAGGAAATCTGGATACTACCATCATCCCTGCAGCGGGATCTGATCATTGGTCGATACAACTCCAATGGCTCCAAACAGGTAAGCATGCTCCCAAATGTTTGCGCTTTTAACACTGTTGGCTCAGGCACCCGGGGTTCAAGGAATTAGTGTCCAACTGGTGGTCTTCCATAGAACCCCCTCAAGGCACTAAAATGCTCCAATTCCAGACAAAACTAAAACTTCTCAAAAGAAATATGAAAGTCTGGAACAAAACTACCTTCGGCAACATATTCACAGAGCTGAAGGACCTAGAGGAAAAAATGAAGACTCTGCAATAGAACATCATCCTACTGGGACGCACAGATGAGACAACTCACCAGGAGAAACACCTAACAACTTAGCTAGAGGAAAGAAGGAACCAAGAAGAAGCCCTTTGGAGAAAAAAATCTAGAATCAACTGGGTCAAAGAGGGAGAAAGAAACACCAAATTCTTCCACCGCCCCACCATACAACACCGAATGCACAACAAAATAACGGTCATCAAGAACCAAATAAAGGAAAGGTTGGAAATGCAAGAAGCCATTTTGGAGAAGCTACACACTCACTTCAGGGATATCCTCCAGGAACCCAACCACCAGAAGCAAGAAGCTATTGGGGAAATTACCCAACATATCCTCAAGATGATAACAAAAGATCACAACAGGATGTTGCTTGTTGCGACCACCTTAGTGCAGGTGGAATAGGTAGTCTTCCAACTAAAAGCAGGGAAAGCTCCAGGGCCTAATGGATTCACCACCAACTTCTTCCACTTCTTCTGGGACATCATCTGAAATGAAGTCTGGGAAGTTGTGGAGGAATCTAGGTCCACTCACTGGCTTCTACTAGTGCTAAATGCCACCTTCATCACTCTGGTTCCCAAAGATGACAACACTGCCTCTCCCAGTAAGTACTGACCTATCGGTCTCTACAATGTCATTTATAAAATTATCTCCAAAGTCATTGCTAACAGGCTGAAGAAGCTCCTACCCCTCATCATATCCCAAGAACAAACTAGGTATGTGGAAGGAAGATAGATCCTGGATGGCATCATATTAACTCATGAAGTCATCCACTCCCTTAAAACCACCAAAAAACCAGGCATGCTTCTCAAAATTGACCTTTCCAAAGCCTTTGACAAACTAAGCTAGGACTACATTAAAAACATTCTCACAGCTTTTGGCTTCAACCATACCTAGATAAGATGGATTATGAGCCTCATCACCTCTCCTTTTCACTCCATCTTGGTCAATGGAATCCCCTCTGCTACCTTCAACCCCTTGAGAGGAATAAGACAAGGGGATCCTCTTTCTCCCTTCATCTTCATCATCATGGTCAAAGGCTTGGGCTACTTGATCAAAAGCTCTATCCAGATAGGGACACTTCTTGGTCTACCTCTCCACAACCTCCCTCCATCCTCTCATCAGCAGTTTGTGGCTGATAACTTGATCATGGGCTACCCCTCATTCCAGGAAGCCCGCACCCTCAAAGTCATTCTTGACTCCTTCTCTAAAGCCTCTAGTACAGAGATCAACCAAGACAAATCTCAGATGTTTTTCTTCCACACCCCCCTCGAACCCAATGCAATATCGCCCACATCCTAGGCTTCTCCATTGCCGCCTTTCCTTCCAAATACTTGGGAGCTTCGTTAACTGACTCTATCATTAATCACTCCTCCTAGAGAGAACTTCTTGACAAAATGGAAACCCGTCTCTCCAATTGGACTCACCGCACCCTTAACATTGCTAGCCATCTGGTCCTCATAAAATCAATCTTGCAATCACTTCCCATCTATCTCTTCTCAGTTCTTGCTGCTCCCAAATGGGTCCTTAAAGCAATGTGCAACTTGCAACGAAGATTCCTCTAGGGAGGTACAAAATATAAGAACAAATGGGCTTTAGTCAATTGGAAGGATGTATGCACCCCAAAAATCAGGGAGGCCTGGGTCTTCGGGATCCTAAATGTTGAAAATGCATCAAGATGATGGAGCTTAGTGAAATGAAGTCGCCTTCACTAAGTGGGCCCGCAGGCAAATTCTGGCGCAAAATCTATTTTTAGACTATGTCTATTTTTAGACATATGGAGCATGGTTCGGGGATTCCAGTTTGAGATTCTTGGAGCATTTGTCATGTTGGTAAAAATAGATGAGACTCTATTTTTTAGGTCGAAGAGGTCGAAGGCTATTTTTAGACTGCCTCTCCTAAAAATAGGGAAGTCAAATATTATTTACCTTTAATAATATTTGGACTCTAAACAACAATTTACTCTCTTGGAGCACTTCAGTTCGAGCTACAGAAGTGGCTCATGCATCTGACAGAGGAATTACGCTATTCCCAAGGGTTTGATGGCATCATGCATGGTTGACTTTAGTTAGGACTTCAGTGGCAGAAGTTTGGTGGAGTTAATGAGACAGCTAGTGGAGTTGTGTTTTGTTTATTTTAGTTGAACTGGTTGAGATTAGTTTAACTAGCTAATCAACTAGTTATGAGTGGAGTGAATTAAATATTATTTAATTCATTAATTAGTAACTCATTATTCAACTCAAGAACACATCACTTCACTACAGTGCATGATCAGTTCAGTGGAGACCAGTGAAAGAGGTAGATGAAAGGGTGGAGTTAGCTATCAGTGGCGACATCAGTTGTGCATGAGATTTGCACCACACTTGGAGGATTTGTCCATGACAATTGCGCAGTCAAGCCAAGGAGATTCGAACCTTGGATATCTATATAGACAGGCCATGATTGCGCAATAGAGGCAAGGCAATTGGCGGTGAGTTTTGAACCAGTAACCTGTTCAAAACTGAGCTAGATTGTGTGTAACTTTATGAGAAAGTATTGAGTACTTGTGAGGAGTATTGTACTGAGTTTGTTACATGATTTCTCCATTATAATATACACAATAGCTGCGGGGTTTTCAGCTATAAGCTTTCCCCATACATACCGTGTTAATGTGTATGATGATTTGATGTGCTATCGCTTGTTTTATTTCCGCATGTGTGATGATCTGAGTGGAAGAGATTATGTGTTGCATATAAATTCGAATTGTATGTGATCAGGATAGTCTCGGTGGATAATTAATCATTATTCAGCAAATTTCTACATGGTATCGTAGCTATTGAAGCAGAGATTGATCATCACAGTGATTACAAACTTATTTCGGTAGACAGAGTCTGCATGCGGGCCAGGTAGCCTCCGGATTCATCTTTCTTCGGAAAGTGAAAGGTATGGTAAATGCCCCTTGCAGTCAATCTCTGTGCTAGAAATAATTTGTTCTCACAGATCTAGAGCGGTTGAGCTTTGAGGTGGAATTCAAATTTTGCAGCAGTTTTGTTTTCTTGGTGCCAGTGTTGAAAATGTCTTTCAACGGTTTGCGACTCGAATATGCTCTTGAAGGCAGTTCGAATTATGTTGCATGGAAGGATCGCATGGAGGCAGTATTAGAAGATAATGGTCTAAAGGAGTTCGTAGATATGAATGTCCAAAAGCCCACTGATCCTGCTGAAGTCGAAGCATGGCAAAAGAAGATGGCGAAGTGTCGAAGGATCCTGTTGGAGGGCGTCAAGGATCATATTGTATCCAGCCTGCATGGAAAGGCTACTCCATATTTAATGTGGAAAGCTTTGACGGATCTATTCCAGAGTAAGAGCGACCAAAGGAAGCTGGCGCTCAAAGATAAGCTCAGGAACATCAAGATGGAGAAAGGCGACAGTATCGCCAAATACCTCACGAAGTTCACTCAGTGCAGAGATGAGCTGGGAAGTGTGGGGGTGACTGTCGATGAAGAGGAAATGGTCGACCTGGCTCTCCTTTGTCTTCCGAAGGCTTGGCACTCATATCAAGATAGTGTCAATGGTTGGGAGAAGCTGCCGGGATGGGAGCGCCTTTGGGCGGATCTCATGCAGGAGGAGATAAGGAGGACTACTTGAGATGGATCTTCATCAAAGGGAGCTGATGAAGAAAACTGCGCTTTGTTTGCCAAAGCAAAGAAGGGGAAGGGTAAGAAAACTTCTCATTCTGGTGCAAAGGGCAAGAAGCAGGATATGGCGAAAGTGAAGTGTTTCACTGCCATGATCATGGACATTATGCTACAAATTGTCCAAAGAAGAAGAAGAACAAGCAAACAGGAAGATCTACAGATGGAGAAGCTTTGGCTTCATAGTTTGAGCTTGACTTCTCACTGATCGCATGCTTGGTTTCAAGTGTGATGGGATCAGTGTGGTTCTTGGACAGTGGTGCGTCATTTCATATGACGGGAGATCGGGATTTGTTCTCAGATCTGGAGGACAAGGATCTGGGTGTGCACATCGAGATGGGCGATGATGGTAGATATAGTGCGACTGGTATCAGTACCATATCCTTTCAGAGGGATTCTGGTAAACCCTTTGTACTGAAGGATGTCATGCATGTACCTGGATTGAAGAAGAACTTGATCTCTGTGGAGATGTTGGAGGATAAGGGGTATGATGTGGTCTTCAGCGAAGGAAAAGCATTCCTGTGCAGTAAGGCTACTGGAGAGACCCAGAAGATAGGGGTTTGGACCAAGAACCTTTATCAGTTGCAGGTAGATGGTTGCGCAGCTATGGCATGCAAAGCGGGAGAAGTGGTGAGCCGGGATGATGAGGGAGAACTGTGGCACAGGAGATTGGGCGACCTTCACCATGGAGCTTTGAAGATTTTGCAGCAGATTTCTACTGGGCTTCCTAAGGGCACCCTTGCGCAGTCAGATCAGTGCAAGGGGTGTACTTTGGGGAAGTATGTGAAAGCCACCTTTCACGAGAAGGATAGTCGCGCCACGACGATCCTTGAGAGAGTTCACACAGACGTGTGTGGTCCTTTCTCAGTTGCTTCGACAGCAAAGCACAAGTATTATGTGATCTTTGTTGATTATTTCTCTCGAAAGTGCCGGATCTTCTTCATGCAGAAGAAGAGCGATACATTCGCGAAGTTCTGTGAGTTTAAAGCACTGGTCGAGAAGGAGTCGGGGAAGAAGGTGATTGCTCTAAGGAGTGATAACGGTGGTGAATTCATCTCGCCTGAATTCAAGGAGTTCTGCAGCGCAGAAGGGATTCAGAGAGAGCTCATCGCACCCCATAACCCACAGCAGAACGGGGTGGCTGAGCGGAAGAACAGAACGATCGTGGGTGCTGCATGGGCGATGTTGCATGATCAGGGCCTACCCCTTCACTTGTGGGCTGAGGCATGCAATACAACAATGTATGTGCAGAACCGTTGTCCTCACAAGGTTCTTGGCATGAGTACACCAGAGGAGGCTTATTCTGGCAAGAGGCCTGATATTTCCCATTTGCGGATTTTCGGATCTCCTGTCTACATGCATGTGACGAAGGATGCGAGAAGGAAGCCGGATCCAACTGCTGAAGTTGGAATATTTGTGGGGTACACTGATACACCTCACAACTATCGGGTGTATGTGCCAGACAGTCGCAAGACTGTTGTGCGACGGGATATAAAATTTCATGAGGAGAAAGCCATGCAGTGTTCGCTTGAGAGGGAGCTACACTTGCATGCAGATGAGGAGCTGTTAGTTCCTAAGGAGGAGCTTCCGGATGTGGATCAGCCACAAGAGGAGGTTCAGGAGGTGGAAGAAACCACCCAGGCAGCGCCAACCATCCGAGGGCGCATGCGCACTACAGAAGCTGAGCGACTGGCTCGGGATGCAGAGAAGGTTGTAGGACCACCTACAGCACAGCGCAGACAGAGGCAGTCACCGGATCGGTACACTGGATACATGGTTCTTGTGAGTCAATGTGTTGTGACGGAGCCATCCTCTTTTGAGGAAGCTGTGGAGGAACCCGCATGGGTTGATGCCATGATCGAAGAATATGATTCGATCGTTAGGAACAGTGCATGGGAGATTGTCCCAAGACCGGTTGGGAAATCAGTGGTGGGTTCGCGATGGATCTACAAGGTGAAGCAGGCAGCTGACGGGAGTGTGGAGAAGTACAAGGCGATATTTGTCACCCGTGGCTTTTCACAGATCGAGGGGATTGACTATGAGGAGACCTTTGCACCTGTCGCAAGGTACTCTTCCATACGGACGATCCTTGCTCTCTCAGCGCAGATGGGGTGGCACATTCATCAGATGGATGTGAAGACTGCGTTCCTCAATGGAGTTATTGAGGAAGAGGTGTACATAGAGCAGCCTGAAGGTTTTGAGATCTTCAGCAGTGAGTCGCATGTGTGCCAACTCAAGAGAGCACTGTATGGGCTGAAGCAAGCACCTCGTGCTTGGTACACTCGGATAGATAGCTACTTCACCGGGCTTGGATTCTCCAAGAGTGAGGCGGATCCAAACCTGTACCAGATTGTGGTGGAGGGGAAGCTGTTGATCATCGTACTGTATGTAGATGATCTGATTTTGACTAGCGATGAGCAGTTGATACTTTCATGCAAGGAGGATCTTGCACGAGAGTTTGAGATGAAGGACTTGGGCATCCTTCATTATTTCCTGGGATTGGAGATTTGGCAGCGCAGCGGAGGACTGTTTGTTTCTCAGGGAAAGTATGCTCGGGAGATTCTGGAGAGGTTCAACATGCAAGGCCGCAAGCCTGTTGACACTCCTCTTCCTGGTGGTTGGAGGAAGGAGGATGCTACTTCAGCGGAGGTAGTGGATGCCACTGTCTATCGACAGTTGGTGGGGTCGCTTATGTATCTGGTCAATACAAGACCCGATATATGCTATGCAGTTAACCAGCTTTCGCAAGCTATGGTTAAGCCTACCAAGCTCTTTTGGAAGGCAGGCAAGCATGTATTGCGCTATATTAGAGGCACATTGGGATATGGTCTATGGTACAGACAGGAGGATGGAGCGAAGCTTTCTGGCTTCACTGATGCAGATTGGGCAGGGAGCCCAATGGACCGGAAGAGCACATCCGGAGGAGTTTTCAGCATTGGGTCGACAGCAGTTTCCTGGTACAACAGGAAGCAGAGATCCGTGGCACTCAGTTCAGCAGAGGCCGAGTACATGGCAGCTAGCTTGGCTGCATGCGAGGCTATTTGGATGAGGAAGATCCTCATTGGATTGTTCGGGTTGCATTTGGAGCCTACAGTGATTTACTGTGATAACCAGAGTTGCATTAAACTCTCGGCTAATCCAGTATTTCATGATAGATCCAAACACATCGACATCAGGTACCATCATATCAGAGATTGTGTTTAGTGGAGAATCAGGATGCTTTCATATGTTCCACGGAGGATCAGGATGCCGACATCCCGACGAAGGCGCTCACCAGGAGCAAGTTCGAATTCCATAGAGGCAGGATATGGGTTGCAGATAATCCATATATTGCTGAGAGGGAGTGTTGAAAATGCAGCAAGATGATGGAGCTTAGTGAAATGAAGTCGCCTTCACTAAGTGGGCCCGCAGGCAAATTCTGGCGCAAAGTCTATTTTTAGACATATGGAGCATGGTCCAGGGGTTGCAGTATGTTATTCTTGGAGTATTGGTAATGTTGGTAAAAATAGATGGACCTCTATTTTTTGACCTATAGGTCGAAGTCTATATTTAGACTGCCTATCCTAAAAATAGGGAAGTCAAATATTATTTACCCTTCATAATATTTGGACTATAAACTTCAGTTTACTCTCTTGGAGCACTTCAGTTCGAGCCTTGGAAGTGGCTCATGCATCTGACAGAGGAATTACACTATTCCCAAGGGTTTGGTGAGCACATGCATGGTTGACTTCAGTTAGGACTTCAGTGGCAGAAGTTTGGTGGAGTTAATGAGACAGCTAGTGGAGTTGTGTTCGATTTAATTTAGTTGAACTGGTTGAGATTAGTTTAACTAGCTAATCAACTAGTTATGAGTGGAGTGAATTAAATATTATTTAATTCATTAATTAGTAACTCATTATTCAACTCAAGAACACATTAGTTCACTACAGTGCATGGACAGTTCAGTGGAGACCAGTGAAAGAGGTAGATGAAAGGGTGGAGTTAGCTATCAGTGGCGACATTAGTTGTGCATGAGATTTGCACCACACTTGGAGGAATTTCCCATGATGATTGCGCTGTCAAGCCAAGGAGATTTGAACCTTGGATCTCTATATAGACAGGCCTAGATTGCACAATAGAGGCAAGGCAATTGGCGGTGAGTTTTGAACCAGTAACCTGTTCAAAATTGAGCTAGATTGTGTGTAACTTCATGAGAAAGTACTGAGTACTTGTGAGGAGTATTGTACTAAGTTTGTTACATGATTTATCCATTATAATATACACAATAGCTGCGGGGTTTTCAGCTATAAGCTTTCCCCATACATACTGTGTTAATGTGTATGATGATTTGATGTGTTATCGCTTGATTTTATTTCCGCATGTTTGATGATCTGAGTGGTATAAATTCGAATTGTATGTGATCAGGATAGTCTCGGTGGATAATTAATCATTATTCAACAAATTTCTACACTAAACACAAAAACTCCATAATGGGAGCCAACATCTAGTTGAAATGGGTCTCCAACCCCAACACCCCTTAGGCACACCTATGGGGGACCAAGTATGTGCAGTATTAGCCCAAGGAAGATATCATTAGATACATTTTGGACCTGCCAGGATCCCAAATATGGAAAGCAACTAGTCACCATAAAGATATCATCCAAAACCATATCTTCTGGGAGCTGCGAGATGGAAATCAAGCCAGATTCTGGGAAGATTACTTTCAACAGATGCCAAGCCTCTCCTCCATATTCCACAGACCCATTTAGACTACTTCATTCCAAAGAAGGCAACTATAGAAGGTTCAAGACCTCTGGATGAAAGAAACCTCACAAAGCTACAGGAAATGGATCCACACATGAATATGGCAAGATAATTGGAACAATGAAAGGCATATTGAGATCTGGGAGGAGCTATGCATGAAAAGAAAAATCCAGATTAGAACTGGGCCCGATATCCTGTGCTGGGGGCACATGCCTAGCTATACTTACTCAACCAGGGAATCATACAACATCCTCCACCTACAACATCCAGGACCAGCTGACAACATTTGGAAAGAGATCTGGAAGGCCAATTTATGGCCCAAAATATCCACCATCCTGTGGCTGCTCAGTGAAAAACGCATCCTCACATGGGACAATCTCTTTAAACGCAGGTTTGCAGGGCCCTCTATATGCCCTCTTTGTCAGGAAAATTCGGAAACCATCAACCACCTGCTGGACCAATGTCCTCATGCCAACACTCTTTGGGACATAATTGTTGTTTTATACTGACGGTCCAACTATGCTAGAGGCAACATCATTCAAACCATCAGCAATTGGCAGGAAAATCCTTTTACCAGTAACTTGCTGAATAGATTATGGAAAATCACTCCAGGCATCCTCATTTGGAATATCTGGAAGGAGCGAAACAGTCGCATATTCAAGGATAAGGCCTCCACACCTGATAAGATTTGGGAAAAAATTCACAGCAACCTCACTGAAACTCTGGCTTTAAATGCCTGGAGTAAGGAGGACCTACCCATCACTGCAGCTGAATGCCATATATGGAACAACTGGAAAATGAGTCTCTATACTCCCATGGAAATCACTCCCAGAAGTAAGGGCAGATCTCTTGGCCCAGAAACCTGGACACCCCCCCTCATGGGCTTCTGCAAATGAAATTTTGATGGGGCATCTAAAGGTAACCAAAGCACAACAGGTTTCAGATGTATCATCAGGAACACTAGTGGAAATCCTCTCTGAATCTACTATGGGAACATTGGATGGGTTAGCAACAACTCTGCTGAGTTGGAAGGAATGATATAAAGTATCCAAATTGTCGTATAATTCCATTACTTCCCCCTGGAAGTGGAAGGAGACTCGCCAATAATTACTATGGAATCCACCCATATTATTCAAGGCACAACTTCCTCTAAAGTTTCCAACAACTGGAGACTTGCCCACAAGCTCAAGACACTGGAAATTCTTCTTCATAATCACCGAGCCATCACTTTCGGGTATGTGCGCAGGAAAGCCAACATTGTTGCGGACCTACTCGCTAACAAAGGGGTGGAAAGCAACTGTGTACTGCACCATTCCACCCTTTAGCAGAATGAGGTTCTTAGACAGAACTGTCTCACCGTCATTCAGAAAGGCCAGCTCCCCCCGAATGCAGGTGACACGCCTGACACGAGGGAACATCAAATCTCAATTCATGCAGACTGCGGCAATCTCCATTGAAATTCCCCACCTGTAGCGGATCCAATTACCGTTAACTCGTCACATGCTCCTCATAGAACCAGAGATAATGCATATTAGACAGGCATGGTGTCATCTGACCCTAATCATCACCTCGCCCACACTGCCATTAATGTCCATGATGTATAATCAATATTGTAGTCACACCTACCCCTCTGCACCTACTCACTTGCTTGAGCTCCACACGCAGTACCGTCAGAAGATCATTCATGGCCACACTTACAATCCGCATTCGCTCACCTATTTATCCTCCATACCTCTACCCCTTTTCTCCATCATCTGTTCTCATTTTCATTTATCTCTCCTCCTACTGCTCTGGACTCCAACTGATTCCAATTAGGTGCGAAGTCTCAGTCCTAGAGTGAAGCTGGCCCCCAGCCTTCGTATCCTCTGCAGCACCAATATCTATCTCGTATCCTCTCCCAAGTGCACAATGGCCCCAAGAATGCACCAACTCATTATTTGTGGAGGTCAGAGAGGATCCCTCCCTGGCCGTTACCATCGTGGCAATGATAATTGCCTTGAATGGATTGAAGGCTCCCCATCTACCACACTTACTAGCCATCAATTCACTCCCAAGCAGCGAGTAAAATCATCCAGGCATTTTACGCAAAGGGGCAGTCAAGGTGCGAGTAGGTCCACCTCCTCTCCTAGAGCACCCCCTCCGCACAACACATCGGCTCCCCCAAATAGTCCTACGCAGGTTGATGAGGACACAGATATATGGATTATGGACTCCGACGACATTTGGACGAAGGTTCCTGAAGGCGTAGACCCAAACTCCCCCATCGTCTGTGCTCCTGCAAATCTCCCCAAGCGCCCTACTACCGAAGTGGAAGCTGATGTGGAAGCGGTCGTTGCGCAGGCCCCAACCTGTCCCATCGAAGAGGAGAATCCCCATTACAGTGATGATGATGAGGAATAATGTCTGCGCAACTGTTCAATTTTACTTTGTTTTTTGTAATTTTCTACTCTCTAGCTTTTAGATGCATCCGCATTGTTGTGCACAATGTTAGGCTCGTTTTCAAGTTTTTTCTGGGCCATCCTCTGCCCTCGTAATGGCCCAGAAACAACGTTACGAAGGCAGGGATTGGTTAATCGCAGCTTACCAACCTTGCCTGTAGCATATGTATTTTTATGTTCTCAAAATTAATAGATTAGCACAACTTAACCAAAAAAAAAAAAACTCAGCCACCAAACCTATTTCAGAAACCTTATCTAGTGCATTATTACCAAAGTCATCCCTATATTTTATAAACTGCAATTTACTTTGGATTACTAAATCTTGCAAGGTGAATTTCAGAAATTACAGACGCTTTTATTTACAACTTAATATGTCACAACACTAGTATCAAAATTCTTTTAAAATCTCATCCAATATTCTATTGACGTTTTTGGGTGTGACTTCCCTGCATAGTGCTTCCATGATGGTGGCATATGTAATCATATCAGGTACATGATCTCTATCTTTCATGTGTTCGAATAATTTTATTGCCTCCTTCAGGTGACCCACTCTGCATAGTCCATTCATCAATGTGTTGTATGTGATAACAACAGGGCTTTGACCTTGGCCTTGCATCTCATAGAAGATCTGTTGAGCTCTATCTATCTTATTAGAAAGTGCTTGCAAATCCCATGTATTAATGTATTATAAATAGCTTAGGTTAGGCATGTAACCTTTTTCTGGCATTTCTCGGAGAATTTTTCCTGCCTTCTCCATATTACCCGCACTGTAAAATCCATTCATAAGTGCATTGCATGTGATTTCATCAGGTGGGCTGCCTATTTGAACCATAACATTTAATAAACTGAGAGCTTCCTGAAGCTTTCCTTCTTTGCAAAAACCATCAATAACAGTGGTGTATGTGATAACATTCGGATTGCCCTCTTTGTTTAGCATCTCAAGAAGCACTTCGGTGGCATCTTGGCATTGTATTTTCTTACATAAACCATGGATAAGTGCATTGTATGTGACAATGTTAGGGCATATGTTTTTGTTGGACATTTCATAGAAAAGATTCTTCGCCTCTTCCAACTTACTTTCATTGCATAAACCATTAATAAGTATGTTGTATGTGACAACATTAGGGCATATGTTTCTCCCAGATATTTCAGATAAGAGCTTCCTCGCCTCGTTCAACTTGTATTCCTTACAGAAACCATCAATAAGAGCATTACATTCCTGGAATAAACCATTAATAAGTATGTTGTATGTGACAACATCAGGGCATATGTTTCTCCCATACATTTCAGATAAGAGCTTCCTTGCCTCGTCCAACTTTCCTTCCTTTCAGAAACCATTAATAAGAGCATTATACGTGACCACACCAGGCCATATGTTTCTGTCAGACATTTCATAGAAGAGTTTCCTTGCCTCACCCAACATGTCTTCCTTACATAAACAATGAATAAGCACGTTGTACGTGACCACATTAGGTGATATGTTTTTGTCAGACATTTCATAGAAGAGCTTCCTCGCCTCATCCAACATGCCTTCCTTACATAAACCATCAATAAGCACACTGTACATGACCACATTAGGCGATATGTTTCTCTCAGACATTTCATAGAAGAGCTTCCTCCCCTCATCCAACTTGCCCTCTTTACAGAAAAAATTAATGAGTATGTTGTATGTAACAACAAAGGGATTATACCCCTCTTTTATCATCAGATGCAATAGTTTCTTTACTTCTTGCAGCTTACTTTATTTGCATAGACGATCCATGAGCGTGTTAAATGTGATTACATCAGGCTTATGGCCCTTTTGCAACATAACATCTAACAACCTGAATGCCTCATGGGTTTTCCTGGTCTTGCGGAGCCCATCTATTAGGGTTTTATACGTAACAAGACTACGAGCTTGTAGTTTTCTCCTCATTTAGTTGAAAACCTTGATAGCGTCCTCGACTCTGAACATCCTGCAAAGCCCTTTAATGAGTGTAGTAAAGGTTACGACATTTGGAACATACCCATGTGATTCCATTCCTTCAAAAAATTTCAATGCATAATCCATTTTACCTGTTTCACAGTGACAATTAATGAAAATTGTCAAAGTTAACAGGTCTGGAAGGACGTCGAATTCAATCATCAACCTATAAACAGACAATGCCGATTCATGTTGATTCCGTCGAACAAGGCTACTTAACAAGAGATTGCAGGTGATGAGAGAGGGGATGGATGTAGATTTAGGTGAAAGTAGGTGCTTGAACGTTTTGACAGCCTCTTGAAGTCTGTCGGTGTGACAAATATTTTTAATACGCATGTCTGTAGTGGGTCTCAAAGTGCGGAAGGAGAGGCTATGAATGGGGATGTTATTGTTGTAGAGGGAGCATATTGCGTTCCTCGTGGTAGTGGCAGCCATGTTGCGCGAGCAGAGGAAAACCCAAAAACCTGAGAGGTAGAAATGTGTTTGTGTGACAACAGCTCCTTCAAACTCTAAAACCTGTTGTACTTCTGTGAGTTCAAGGTGCAATGCCATAAAGCCTGATGTACTTCTGAGAGTTCAACGTGCAATGCCAGAATAAAATGAGGAATGAAATTTTATCACTTCCAATGCTAATTTGTTCGAGAGTTTATTTACATAGTCATGTGTGTAAAATAAATCAAATTTTAGTCGTAGTCTTAAAAAAACCACAGAAAAAATAAAAAATTCTAGTAAGACTCCTTAAATTTTATCTTCATATAGGAATACGTTAGAATTTAAAAAGTTAAAGTCAGTAACTACCAATGTAAAAATAAATAAATTTAAAAAGTTAAATTTAGTAACTATTAATGTAAAAACAAATAAGCCAAATAAAGAGATTTATCGAAAAAAATGTAAATTAAAATTAAGTGCACTATGGAGAAAATGGAAAGGATCACAAGGAGTTTAGCAAAAATGAGTCAGTTGCTTCATCATGAGTAGGAAACAAATCCGCTTCATCATGATTATAGGTGTGCGAAAATTTTAGGTGAAACCAATAGCCACCGGTGGCAGTTACGAGATAATTAAAATGAAGTGTCATGCTTGAAGTGGGGTGCATGGCATGGCATATTCAACATGCCAATAACCTCAACATTCAAGCACATTAAAATGGAATATTCTTTCTTTATACACCACGGTTACAACATTCAAGTACATTAAGATGGAATACTCGTCATCCACCACTGCTACTTAAACCTTTTCAACTATACAGGCGATTATTCCCAATTGTAGGTGGAATATTTCCACTATAGTGCTAGTTACTTTGCCTACTGGTGAGTGAATGCCCACCTCCCCCACTGCCACTCAAACATTTTCAATTATATAGGTGATTGTTCCCAATCACAAGTGGGATATTTCCACTACAGTTCTAGCTTTTATGGCTACTTGGTGAGTGAAGGCCTAGGCCCCCTGGCCTTGACCCCTACAACATACACCCTTTGACAAATATTGGAACCTAGTTCACAAGAGTAGTAGTAAGGAAAGTTGTATAGGAAGGCATTTATGGAAAAAAAATCATCCAACAAAGTGGAGTTGTAATCACAATGACTTAGAGCCCAGTGGGCCACCAACAATGTGGTAAATTCTCTTGTGTCCAATATTTGCAATTTTTTCAATCTAGTTATATTTGCATAGTGGAATTATATGTTTGGTGTATAGGGTGTCCTGGCGATGTGGAAAGTTCTTGGGGTGTTTTGGTTTGTTTTTATTCAAAATTATTCTTAGAGTTCCCCCCAGAACCATTCCCTCAGTTGTTATTGTGTCTTCCTAACCTCTAGTTACCCTGTGTGAAACTTCTAATTTTCTTCATAGAAATGCTCTAGTTCAATGTTGATTGGTTCACCAATCCTCACCTCCCCTAGAGGGTTAGAAGCTTTGTTTTTTATCTGATCCCATACATTATGCGACGATAGAGGATATGCGCTCATCGGGGTTCTGGGGGTCATGGCCCTTCAGGAAAACCTTGAGCCTAGACCCAAGCCTAGTCTGTTGTCATTATTATTTTCCATTCTACTACCCCATCTAATTGAGTGGATCAATTTTGTGCTTAAAATTCAAAGTTCTCATAATGGAATGAAACATGTAATCTTGCATAGATCTCATCGTTCTGAATCCTTTTCAACTTGTTTCGCGAAAAAACTGACTTTGTATGCTCCTGCAATCATGTTTTGTCTGTTTTTGGAAACAATAAAAAAAATTGTTTTTGGGATGTATAGCGTTTCCCAAACAACAGTTTATACTATTGAATGGACCCTGACTATGCATGGTTGACTAGACCTCCTTAGCTAATCACATTTAATGCCACGTGGGCCAACCAGAGGTCGCCATGTGGTGCCCTGGTGGCCGGTCACAATTTTAGTTATGGGCGGAAAGCACTCCAACAGATTTAAACAAGCCACCTTTGAGCGGAAAGAGATATGCTCGACCAATGTGTAATACAATTTTACTTAACCATATTAGTTTAAAAGCTTAATTTAAATGGTATGCATGCGGTGGTTGGGGGGTGCGTCGGGGCTAGACCCAGCCCTGGTCACTGCACCCACATGTAACAAGGGGCGGGGCCAGGGCTTAGCCCCCCCCCACCCCCCCTATTTATAATAAAATATTTGGTCCATAGGCCGCATTATGAAAATTAACTATCCCTGGTCACTCGGTTGGCATTTTTTGGGGCGAAATTGTAGGGTGATTTACAGGCATGTTGAAATTGTAGGACGAATTGCTAGAAAACTTGTGAAGATCATAACTTCTTCAGTTTTTGGCCTTTTTGGGAGCAAAAAGAGGCTAGACAAGGGTTTTTTATAGTTCTGAAGCCATTGGAGCTATCAGTACAACAATTTGAGTATTGTAACTTGATGTAAACACTAGTTTTTTAGCATAATGAAAGAGGCACAACCATTGGAAGCTGGACCAAGAGACGTAGCCCAAGAGGGGTGAAATCCTTCATCAATTTTTGTTGTGTGTTTACTGTTATGGTGATATTATGTTATGTTTTATGCAAAAAATCAGTTTAAATTTCATGTTTATGTGTTTAATAATTTGACAAAAGAGGTTTAAAACCATAATTGAATCACTTGCAAATTTTCACAAACCTCAAGAAATTTTTAGATACAGATCACCACCTAATATTCATCTGAAAATTCCACAATTGGAAGCTTAAACTACCAATGTTTTTTAGGCCTATTCTAACTCTTAAATTGAAACTAAATTTTATACTTGGGTCCATGAACCTGTGCACACCAGGGCTTGGCACAATCAATACCTTAATTCATGTTGGAAATACTGAGAGGGGGGGTGAATCAGTATTCCTTTCAATTAGAGAATTAGTTAATCTTCAATTATTATTATTGTTTGTACAATGATAGCAGTAAACAAAAGGAACACAAATGTACACAGTTTTTAAAGTGGAAACCCACTTCAGGAAAAAAACAACCCAATGCTTTTATAATAATTCTTTAATATTCAACTCCAATTGAAAATAAAGCTCCAACTTCCTAGAATCTAGAATATCATTCTTCTCTAGCTCCCATTGGATGGACGCTCCAACGCCCGAGATTCTTCAATAGTCAACTGAATGGATTCCCCAACACCAAATAGCTATAACTCACCCTAGCACCACCCTACCACCCTGAATTTTTCATAGGCTTGAACCTATTGATGAATTCATGCACCAGCCTAGCACCACCCTACCACCATATAGAATAATAAAAGAAGAATGGACTCTCATACCAGGAAAAATGGTCCACTTTACAATGATATAGAATGATGTAGAAGAAGAAGACACACTAGACCATAACTCCAACTATGACACAACCACCTAATGATGATCCTAGACCTCCCGACACTGCCTCTTCAACTCTTGGCAAATAGACACTAGTACAATTTTTACAATAATGTATTTACAATGAATTAGTATAATGATACCTTTACAGTGACTATATGTAGTACCGCCCACTTGAAGACTTCATGTGATGAACTTCTTACTGCTATTATGCACCTTTATTTCTTCTCTTGTCATGCTACCCTCTGCTGTAACTTTCTTTACTTTGCTGCCCTAGAAAGTCTGGTCCTTTGCAGCCCTTGACAACACATGATCTAGCTTTTTCTTGCCTTCTAGGGGCTCGATATTGAATCTGGTCTATCTCTGTTATTTTAGATCCCCAATATGTGATTTTGGCCCTGTAATAGTCCTCTAAGTCTTCTTTCCAATGCCACAGGTCTAACCCAATTTGGATTCTTCAAGAGAGAGTTATGCTCAATCTCTCACAATGCCCTAATTATAGACTATTTCAGTAGAGCTAAATTGTACGACATGCTATGTGCCACTTTTTATTCATTCAGCTCTAAAATTGATAAAATGAAAACTACAGTCCGTGCACTATTTTTCACTTTTTACAAAATTCCAATCTGATACTCGGAGAGAGAGTTATGATGATTTTCCCAAGGTCACTTCTTTGAAATGAATTTCAGGAGCCTGCGAAAACACTGACTTCCATAGATCATATATCCAAAAACATTGCGCGCCTTGATCTGAAATTTTTACAAGGGATTCCTCAAGATTTCAACTTCGCCTCATAAATATTTCAGCTTTCGCATCATCATATAAAAAATGTTAGATATAAAATTCCATAATGACCTGTTTCAGATAGTGAAATATCTACATAAGGAGGATATGAGGATCACAATTTATATAAATGGTTAGGTTGAGAGGGTCTTCAATAAGTGAAAATGGAAGGGATTTTAGGAGCTTAAAAATTATAAATTATTGACTTTTCAATAACCCATGCCACAACCCCATGGGGTTTTAACCTAGTAATTGGGGTTACAAACTTCAAACATGAATATCTCTCTGTTACACAGCATTTTTTGACTGTCCCTGCACTCCCCATCTTTCCCATTGGAGGGTCGCTTTTGTGAACAATAAGCAGTGTCATGCCTAGAAAAAACCATCACTACATTCCTTTGCATGAGAGTAACATTCCTCTTTTTGACAATTCCCTGAGCAGAACTATAAAAACCCTTGTTTTTGACTTGGTGCGAGTAGCTAGTTACACTCCTGCGCTGAGCTGGAAAATTAACACTGAGCCCACGCCAGTTGGCGCTCTGTCCCAGCTAAGCGCTCGCACCAAGCTGTTTATGGAATGTTTTTTAAAAATAAAGGTAGATATTCTATTCCAACCACCTCGAGGATGAGTCATTGGGAGTGGTTGAACTGAAACAACCACAGAATCCCTCCTTTAGTTAGTAGTTTCCACCTCCCTTGGAACTCTCCTAAAGGATAGGACTCCCTCCCACCTTTGTAGGGATCCAAACCTCCTCCTTTTCCTCTATAAAAGGAGCTATCTCTCTTAGTACAAACTAGTTGAATGGTTGAATAGCTGAACTTGGAGAGCTGATAGTTGAATGACTAGAGAAGATAGAGAGAAGGAATCACGTTGAGGAGAGCTTGAATCCATGCCCTCATTCCGTCTGAATCCCTCAACTAAACCCTGCTGGAGGAGACTGCGATGTCAAAGCATCGATTGTATCTCTTCCTTCTACTTATATATACATGACTATTTTTTGGTTCCACTATTGTGTTATGATGTTTATGTAATGCGATAGCTTTAGCCCTCTTTGACTTGTTAATAGTTGTGAGTGAAACTATGATGTCGTATTTTGTTATTTTTCTTGTTACATGTGTAGTTATCTAGGCGTAACAGCGAATGGATTGTGATTTGCCAAGACAGGAGCGAGAGACTACTACTCTTCTTGCAACGATGATAATGTAATATTCCAAAATTGGAACAACATAGCAAGCCTGCTGAAATAACGTACTCTTGGGAGATTGATGGAAAAAAATGAGTTTACATCCCTTGGATCCCTTAGATCAACAAATCTAAGGTCTAGATCCAAAGGAGGAGCAAAAAAAAATCAAACTAGGTGTGGTAAACAGATCTCCCACCACCTAGTCGAGCTGAAAAACACCCCACAAGAGGGGCTAAAACTATGCACAACAATCTGCTTCAGAAATAACACAGTCTTGGAAAGCATGAGATGGAGGCCATAAAATAAGATCAACTTATGAACATACAACAGCAAATCAAAATTACAGTGAAGCTCTTTCAATATACAGTAGAATACAAGAGACAAGAGAGCAATAAATCTTCAGGAAAGAAGGCTGCAACACATATATAAACTGTAAATTGGCTTAACAACATTATTTTAAGGAGCTACAATAGCTGAAAATTACATCTTAGATCTAGGACAGATCTGTGGACAAAACATCAGATCCATTTCAAATCCAGAAATTAGAAAGACTTATTTACAAGATCCCCTTGGGGTTTTGACCAAATCATGCAGTACAAAGAGTAGATCTGAGTTTTAAGTTGCAGATTTGCAAAATGATTTAGAAATTTTTGAAGATGACTTTACATTCAAATAGATCAGATCTAAATAGAGCATGGATCAGAAAGCTAATCCATGGATCACCAAAGTCAAAGGAAAAGCCCAACACCAGAGATCTCTCATAAAAAATGGGGTCAAAACACCCAACAAACCCTCCACTGAAAATAACGCAGTCCCTCAAGGAAAAATGCATTGTAGCTTGAATAACAATGATGGCCTGATGCCAAGATAAAAATCTGAAGCTCAAACAGTGGATGCACTCCTCCAAGAGGTTAAAAGGCACAATCATTGAGAAGAGGCTCCAATACAAGCTAGATCTTTGTAGATCTAGAGTTCCACTTGCTGCAGCCTACAAAAGTAAACAAACCCTCACTGGATCTGGATTGCATTTGGAAGTAGAGCTTGGCCCAAATCCTGATAGTGGATTAAATCAGCAAAAACTCCTCCAAGAATCCTCAATGGAAGAGGTGAAATCCCTACATAGGAACTCCAAGTGCTAAGCAACACAATTCTCCACTAAACAACAGGGAATAGTATTTGTCTAAACATACAAGATACTTAGAAATATAAACAATCAACAACCTTCTCTTGCTGCCTTCCCCTTCATTTTATAAGATGAGAGCCTTTGCAAACCCTAAAACACCTTGATGAGTTAACTCCTTTCACATGAGGGGCCTCCTTCTAGAACTGTGCTGTCCCTTCATGAGGTACATTGAATCTAGACAGTGCTGTAGATTTGGTCAAGATTGACCCAGTCTCACAGCTCAAACCCCTTTCACACTTGCAAGTGATTTATTTACATGGCCTTGATTTATCATTTTTCATATGGGCATTGATTTATTCATTTTTTTCAGGATTTTTACATGTCATCCTTTATTCATTTATTCATGCAATAGATAGTAAAACAAAAATGCATATTCCTCTTAGCTTAGGCTAAGTAGGAATATTATAGTCCTCCCCTCCAAAATGTTTCTTTTCCTCAAGCAACTGATAGGGTGAGAGCTGTAGTCCTTCCCCTCCTCCATTGATGACATCATCAATGATCAAGTCCTCATCATAATCCAAGTGCTCATCAAACCAATACATCAAGAATTTTTCCTCCAAGGTCAACATAAGATGTGCATAGTCCATCCCACAAGGAGTGAAAAACTCAACAGAAATAAACATGGCTAGAGAAATGCTTTCTCTAAAACATGTAGCATGAGGCACATAGAGAGGTTCCAATCCATGTGGTACATATAACCTATCCATACTTCCTCCATATGATCCCAAAAATAGTACAACTATGTCATCCAAGTATGGAAGAAAAACTACAAATATGCAAACAGAAATTTGACCTTGAAGAGGGGGGTCAAATTCCCACATGTGATGCCAGCACAGTGCACCTCCTGCTTGCATTAGATCAAGGTGTGGCAAGTGGCATTCCCTCCACACATTTTCTGCATAAGTCATATCAACATAGCTAGAGATATCAGATATATTTGGTGCCTTTGGGAAGCACCCATCATGAAAAGGAATCTCCCTTTGCACAACAAGGGAGTGGCCAAGTTCAGAATTTCTATTGGCCCTAAAACAAATATGAGATCCACATGATCCCTCACCCCCTTTAGGATTCATAGCCTGCAAAAAAATGGTAAAATAATGTGACAACTCAGAAAATAGATCTTGCTTAGCATGATCAGATCCTTTACCATCATAGTTCTTCATACACATGGAGTTGTGCATGAGAATTTCCCTTCTCTCAAGCAAAGGAAGAACTTGTTGAAATGACTCTTGAAAAGAGTCCCTTGGCTGCCCCAATCCTCCATAGCTAATGCACTCTTGAAAGTGATGATTTAATTCCTCTCTCATCCCCTCCCAATCAAAGCTCCTCATGATCAGGGTGTAGATCTTCATGGACTACATATCGCTGAGAATGAATTCTTTGTGTGCCCTCTGTAGTATCTTCTGTTTGAGCTCAAAATCTCTAGACAAGAAGATCCTACCATGAAAGTAGATGAGTCTCCCTTGGACTAAATAGCCCTCTTCTTGCTGCAGGTCATCTAGTATCATACTGATGTGGAGATCTTTGGAATACTCTACAAGCAGTTGAGATTTCCAGTACAGATCCACACTGCTCAACAAAGACAATGCTGATGATACCTCCATGGAACTATCTATCATGCTACTGATCTCTTCTCTGACATTTCCAATGCCAAAGATGTGTGTTGGAAGGCTGATCCTCCCATTCTCCTCCTCCCATAGCGCAGATATAGAAAAGAGAGAAGGTGATAGTGATACAATGAGAGGATCCCCCTCACTCTTGAGCTGTCCCAAGCCCTCCAGTGCTGTAGCTTGGTCCCCCATTGCTCCAATCCCTCCTGGATCTAGATTTGGAGCAACACTTTGTGAGGATTCCCCCACAAGATCTGAATCTAGTGGCCTCCCAGGTGGTTTTCCACTAGATAGGAATGTCCCATGTAGAAAGCTCATGAACATCAGTGAAGGGATAGTGAGATCCTTGCTTCCACTACGCAAATTCATCTCTATTGTTTGGGTGGAAGTGCTAGGTGAAGGATAAGTATGCATGCCCTGGATCATTTGGGGCTTACCACTCCTCATGTCCATCCACTCCATCTGCAAAGCGTTCCAATTAGTGGTGACCTTCCCCAATGTAATTAACCATTGGTCACCCAAAATGATATTGGTGTCTGGTATGTCAACTACAAAAAAGTGATCCACCAAAGTTTAGGACCCCATAGTAACTGAGAGTGACATGACATATTGCATGCATTGCATTGTCCTATCTCCTAGGACCAAAATAGAGAATCCCTCAAAAGTATCAGTGGGGATTTCTCTCCTCTGCACAAGATGAGCATCAATAAAGTTTTGGGTTGCCCCACTGTCAATCAGTGTAGATACCTTTTGATTCATGATTGAACCTTGTACTCTTAGGGTCAAGTACTTAGGCACTCCTCTCAAATATGTAAGAGTTCCACGTATTGGAGCAAAGGCTCCATCAGCGCTGTGACCCCTCCTTGGTTCATCATCTTCATCTTCCTCAAAATCTGAGAAGACCTCTATGTAGTGTGCTTTACTAGCAACACATCTATGTCCAGGTGCCCATGACTCTTGGCAAGTGAAACATAGTCTCTTTTTTCTCAGCTCCCTCCTGAGTTCAATATCAAGAGGCTTCTTCAATGAGCTCTCCTTGGAAGGAGCAGCTTTCTCTTCCTTCCCTTTAGAAAGGTGAGGGGCTTTGCTATCGAAAGTTGCCTTTGCTTTTGGCAAGGCATCTTGGAGGTCTCTAGCCCTCTCAATGGCATCATGAAAAGTGATGGGCTTGGTAGATTTAACCAACCCATGCAAATTTTCATCCAAGCCATCAATGAACATGTACACCCTCCTTGCTGCAGACAGATCAGGAACCATAACTGATAATCTCAGAAACTTAGAGATATAAGTTTTTGCATTTCCTGACTGCTTTAACTTTGCAAGGCTCATGAAAGGTGTTTCTAGATCCTTTCTGTCAAACCTCTCCACCAGTATTCTAGTGAATTCAGAGTAGGTAGTCACATTGGCATGGCCCAAAGTAGACAACCCATGGAACCACCAATTGTGTGCTTCACCTTCAAAGTGCAGCATTGTAATCTTGATGGCTTCAATCTTAGGTACCTTTTTCAACTGAAAGTAAATATCTAGCTTTTCTACCCATGGCTTGGCAGAATTGGAAGATGACCCATCAAAATTGGGCAAAAATAATCTGCCCATAGAGTGGTGTCTATCATGATTATGAAATAACCCACCATCTCTATACTACTACCTCGGTCTTCTTTTGTCCTTGAGGTGACAAAACTCTTGGAAACTCAAGTGGTCTCTGAATCTCTGATTCTAAGATTCATATTCCACAAATTATCTTCAAGGGATGCTTTCTCTTATGGTCCTTAATTTTCCACAGCCAAGAAGGTAGGCATAGTGGAGCGTTGTGGAGCTTGGGGGGCTTATGGTTGGTTCACCGGTTGACCAGTCTAGTGGTGAGACATGTCAGAGCTTTCCCCCAGATGAAATATCCAAGGATATTCCCTCATTCTATCCATCCTCATCTCTTTTATCTCTTTGGAAATATCTTTCATGGCCACCAAAAGAGTTCTTGCAAACTCTTCTCCTTCTTTATCACTTGCAGTCATAGGGGCTTTATCCTTATCTTGATCATTAATAGTGTAATCAAACTTTCTGTGACTTCTGTTATGATACCTCTTATCCCCCTCAGTAAGAGGTTCATCTTATTATAAATGCAACATGGTTTTGGTTCTCTAATGAAAGCACAGGCCGTACCAAGAAAGGAGCTCCGATACCACTGTAATATTCCAAAATTGGAACAACACAACAAGCCTGCTGAAATAATGCACTCCTGGGAGATTTATGCACATAAATGAGTTTATAGACCTTGGATCCCTTAGATCAGTAGATTTGGGATCTAGATCCAAAAGGGGAGCAAAAACAAATCAAACTAGGTGTGGTAAATAGATCTCCCACCACCTAGTCTAGTTGAAAAACACCCTACAAGAGGGGCTACAACTATGCACAACAAACTGCTTCAGAAATAACGCAGTCTTGGAAAGCATGAGAAGGAAGCCATCAAATAAGATCAAATTATGAACATATAGTATCAAATCATAATTACAATGAAGGTCTTTCAATACACAGTAGAATACAGGAGATAAGAGAGCAATAAATCTTCAGGAAAGAAGGCTGCAACACATATATAAAATGTAAATTGGCTTAATAACGTTATTTTAAGGAGCTACAATAGTTGAACATTACATCTCAGATCTAGGATAGATCTGTGGACAAAAAATCAGATCCATTTCAGATCCGGAAACTAGAAAGGCTTATTTACAAGATCCCCTTGGGGTTTTGACCAAATCATGCATTACAAAGAGTAGATCTGAGTTTTAAGTTGCAGATCTGAAAAATGATTCATAAATTTCTGAAGATGACTTTACATTCAAATAGATTAGATATAAACAAAACATGGATCAGAAAGATAATCCATGGATCACCAAAGTCAAAGGCAAAGCCCAACACCAGAGATCTCTCATAAAAAATGGGGTCAAAACACCCTACAAACCCTCTACTGAAAATAACGCAGTTCCTCAAGGAAAACTATGCTGTAGCTTGAATAAAAATGATGGCCTGATGCCAATATACAAATATGAAGCTCAAACAGTGGATGCACTCTTCTAAGAGGTTAAAAGACACACTCACTGAGAAGAGGCTCCAATACAAGCTAGATCTTTGTAGATCTAGAGTTCCACTTGCTGCTGCCTACAACATCAAAGAAGCCCTCACTGGATCTACGTTGCAGTTGGAAGTAGAGCTTGGCCCAAAGCCTGATAGTGGATCAAATCAGCAAAAAATCCTCCAAGAATCCTCAATGGAAGAGGTGAAATCCCTACATAGGAACTCCAAGTGCTAAGCAGCACAATTCTGCACTAAATAGCAGAGAATAGTATTTTTCTAAACAGACAAGATAATCAGAAATATAAAAATCAACAACCTTCTCTTGCTGCCTTCCCCTTCCTTTTATAAGATGAGAGCCTTTGCAAACCCTAAACCACCTTTATGAGTTAACTCCTTTCACATTGTTAGCCCCCTTATGAAATTCTTGACAAGCAAGCTGGGGGGCTAGATTGTTTTGGAGCCTCCAAGGAATGCCTTTCCCTGGAAAATTCATCCTCCTTGGAGTCTCTTTGTATTGTGCCCAATTCTAATCCTCTCAGATGATCCATTATTCAAAGGGCATATTTTACCCCTCATATCCCTACAAAATACCACAACTCTCCCTTTCTTCACCCCCAAGTTTCCCCCCTTCCTTATTCTTAAATTCCTCGAAATCCCTTTGAAATCCTCCCCCTACCCCTATTTTGGCCTTTCCTACCCTTCATTTCTCTATCGTTACCCCTGGCTGGCCCCAAATTGCATTGAAAACGAGTAAAATCCATACATTTCACATATGAGGCCTTAGCCCCCCTTCGCCCATAGCCCCGCTCCTTTTCCTTCCACAGGACCTAGCACCAGAACCAACGCTGAATCCGTCAGGCACTTAGCCCCCCGAAACTGTCCCCGCTCGAAAAAATCATTTAAAACCTTTCAAATGCGCATATATATGGGTCCAATATATAAATTCAAACCGAAAAATCTCCACCGTCCGTTAAAGATCAAATCCAACGGCACGGAGCGCGCCCGAAATGGTGGTCCCCACTCCATGCACTGTTTTCCGAAACCCGCCGGTAAATTCCGCACCACCCATCTGCAACAGGTGGTTTTCCCCGGAGAGCCATCGATTCCACTCAGTAATCGCTGCGTGTCCTCTGTACGAACCTGAAACCGTTTTCATTTCGCGCATTAATCTTCAATTCAAAGTCGGGTAGCGGAATGAATGATAGCTGTCAGATCTTGGAGCCCTTATCCAACGGCTGTCGTCTCCCGAAGTTGCACACCATTTAACACCCATCCATCGTACCCGCGGGCCCGCCCTCCATCGTTCTCAGCCTTTGATCTTCGCCCGATCAACGGTCCAGGTCTGTCTATTCATTGTTGACCATTCCGTTGCCCCGGGACCTCCACGTCACTCGTCCATTGTTTTCCGTCCCGCCACGTCACCTCCACGTGCGTCCGCCATACATACTCCCATTCCATTGCATATAATAGTTCTTTTTCGTGTTTTTTTTAATGTATTTCACGTATATTTGCTCTGCGTTCTGTCAAACACCCGCCAGCACGTTTCTCACCATTCCCTCTGCATTTTTGCCCTCCATCCCATCTGCATGGCTCGTTTCCGCGTCCACAGTGTGTCCCCACCTCCTCCATCATTCACGCCCATGGTTTTCCTCACAGGTTTGTTGTTTTGCAGGGTCGCTAGAGGTGAAAGACTCTATGTTTCTGTCGTACCATCTTAATGGAGGCGTTTGCAGACAGTATTAAATCCAAGGGCCGGCGCTGCTATAGAATTGTCAAGGAAAGTGGCTAATGGGATTTGCACTAAAGAAAAGCAGGATTTCGAGCTCTGAAAGTCTCCCATCACCATTAAAACCCGAGCTACCCTGTCCGAAGCAAATGGAGTGGCAGAGTGTTTCGGTGCAAAGAAAAAGGAAGATTAAAGCGAGCTTATGAAGATCTTGAGCGTTTAATCCGAAGTTTAGAGGGCAAAGCAGCGTATTACAGACCCCGAGGATCAATCAAAAGACCCCGAGCACAAGAAAAAGGTAATATCCGGGTTTTTCATCAGCAGAATGTTTTTTCTTCATCAAGTACATGGCGCCCATACTATTTTATTTACACACCGTGCCCCTGAAGAGATTTCCACCAGAAAACGGTTCAAAACCACTGAAGCATTTATGTGACAGACCTTTCAGTATTCTATTTTATTTTTGATTCAAGACACCAGGAGTACTTCAGCCAAAAGATGTCAAGATCAAATCTAGAGAAGATCATTCTCTCACAAGGAAGGTGACAGAGATTAAATATTCAGCATGTCAAGCAGAATGGGTTTCGGCCCTGCATTCATTGTTGTGTTTAAAGATACATTTAATTTTCACCTACCTTCTCAGTCGATTTTCTATCCACCATCTGCTATAAAGCACAAAAGGAAACATTGTAATGGTTGTTGATGAGATATCAGTGGAACACAAGTTTCCTCCTCTTGAGACAAGTTCTCTGTGTGATACTATAAGATAGGCTGAGTTGATGTATTCAGATTGAATGTCCAAGCTGTGGGCAGTGCTGTACCTGATTGGTGTTGTTTTCAATATGACAAGCATTTTTCTTTGGATCCTGATCTAAAGAAAATGGTGATGTGTTTCCTTTCTCTGTATTTGTGATTAAATTGTTTTCATTTTCACATATTTCAGCTGGCATGCATCAGAAGTTTAACATAGGATTCACCCTTGTTAGGTGCCCTATGTTCCTGCTCTCCGTGCCTTCTATGTTTTCTGCTTATATGTGTATCTGAATATTGATTTCAATTGATTTAACCAGTGTAGTGGATGTCATTGCCTGCTCTCTGATGTATGAATTAATGAAATCTATGTTCAGGTGTTCTTGTTAGGATTTAGTTGGATGTGTTGAGAACACTGGGAGGTTTAGAACCTTAGCTATGCCTCACTAGGATCTTTCCATCTCAATTATCCTTTCTAAGATCCCTTATGCAGCCTCTGATTTTGTCCAAGCAGGTCTGGAGTTAAATGACCTCTGGCCTGATCTATAGACAGAACTGGATGGTTCTCCTCCTCTCATTTTCATCTTCAATGTTCCATTCCACCAATCAACCTTTAAGATCCAAATGCTCTAGATGACTAGCCCAACAGAAGCTTGCACATTGAACACAAGTAAATCCTTTCTTGACTCCATTGCCCAATGGTATTGAAGTTCACTGAGATATCTGCCTCTGCCTAGACTACTCCTTTGCTCACCCTTGTTTTATATTGGATCTTCCTTTCCTGATTCCCAACAACCAAATTTAAACAATCAAACAAGCAACCTTAAGCCTATAACTAGCCTAAAATCATATCTTAAGAGCTTCAAAGACATACACTTTGGCTAATATAGAGAGATCCCTCTCTGGACCTAGGAGGGCTAGATCCTAAGGTCTGAAAGTGGTTCTATGTTGTCTCATCTTTTGGTATTGCCAACCTTGCCAAAACATGGGAACCCCAACATAATGGCGACTCCACTGGGGACTTTCTGAGTACTTTCATCTTGATACATCTCCAAACCTTAGAAAACCTAGAATCTCTGGTTAGGTTGGTAGTAAAACACTTATCCTCCCCATTCCACTTACCTCTTGTGTGTTTTACCCCATACTCTTAGACAGAGCCTAGAAAGGGCCAGGTAGCCTCCAGATCTCATCCTCTTCTTGGAGGTGACATATCTGGTAAATGCCCTCCCAGTCAATCTCTGGTTAGAGTTTGCTGTGTTTAGTGGGATATCCTAGGGATACTTCATTAGCACTGTGGTGGACAGTGTATCCCCTGAAATACCTTAAACCTTTCCACCTGGTGACTCCATAGCTCCTAAACGTTAAAAGACTCCACTGGTGATCAGTAGGCCTGCTGACCATCTTGGTTTCACATTAGACTCCATTGGGAGACTAGACCCGAAACATAATGAAGGCTCCACTGGGAGACCATCCCTGAGACGATATTAACCACAAGAGAAGTAACAAGTAGGGTTAAGCTGCTTAGTTCAAGAACAACATTCTGGCTCACAAAACCATTCATACGAGAGCTTGCCCTGATCCAAACCCACCTGAAATAGTTGATAATCCTGAGAAAATCCTCAAGAGAACACCTGTAAGTAGGAGATCAACTATTTCCAGCAACATTCATAGAGCTAATTCTGCACCAGAAGATCTTGCAGCTCTATTAGACCCTTTCTTCGACCTAGACCTTCAAAATAGATTACCTAGAACTAGGTCATTCAGTGTTTCAGACTAGCCAGACCCTAGGGACAGAGCGACCCCTCCATCTACACCACCTGATCTTCACTTCCTTCAAAACTTGGGTCTCTATCACCCTAGATCTGCTCAACAGACTTCTGCTGGTCCAAACATCCCTGTCATCCAAATACCAGCTACTCAAGCTAACCCTATACCTCATCATAACATTATCATGGTAGCATGGTATGCACCTCTGCTATTACCTCAACCTATGTTACCCTTACCAAATGATTATCAGTAAAAAATCCCACACTTCACTGCCAAAGAATCCATCACAGCTCAGGCACATGTAGATAAAATGGAAGACTCTTTTGATTATATGGAAATTGATGATGAAACAATCAAAATGAGAATCTTTGCCCAAAGCTGAGGGGGCGAGGTGAAGAAATGGTTTAAAAATCTACCTCCTGGTAGTATTCAAGATCTCCCTGCATTATACCAGACTTTCATAAACAAGTGGGAGGTTAGAGCAAACCCTCGCCAGCTCCTAGCAGAATACATGTCCCTAAAGAGGAACGTAGGAGAGAGTGTTCACGATTACACCACTAGATTCAACAGCATTTATAATGCTCTCCCTCCACACATGAAACCTCCACAAGGTATGGCCCTAGCAAAATATCCTGATGGATTCGATGCTGACATGGCATATGAGCTTAGAGATAAAGAGTATACCACTCTGGAAGACATGCAAAAAGGAGCCATAACCATAGAGGCAAAATTAATGGAAAAAAGGGCAAGATTAAAAGCTGAAAAAAGGGTAACATATAGGGATAACAACGTAGCTTCCACATTTGATCCCAAATATGACAGACTTTCAAAGAATGTGGAAGAACTACAACTAATGATCAAAAGGATGGTTGTCCAAAACAACAACCGAAACAGAAACCAGAACCAAAACATTAGAAGAAACAATGCTGCTCCCAACAGACAAAGAGAGTCAGATCAACAGATCATTCCCCCATTTCAAGAAAAAATTTTAGATGAGGATGAGGGAAGCATTGAAGAGTCTGAAGGGAATACAATAAACATGTTTGAAGCAGAGGACTCAGTCCTTAACTGTGATTCAGAAGAATATCATCCCTCACCATCATTTTGGGATGGGGAATGGTTAGAAACTGAAGATTACAGACTAGGATTTGAAAATGCCATGATGCAGGTTCGAGAAAAATATGAACTTAGGAGCAAGAAAAGCCAAGATAATCCCAAAATGAAGACTCCTGAGGTAACCGTGAAGAAAAGACCTGACAAAACTTCTAGAGAAACCTCTGTAAATAACAAAACAACAGCTGAAAGTTCTGGAAAAGACAAAGAAAAAGACAACCAAAACACTGAAAAACAAGGTCACCCAACCAGCAGTGCTAGCACCATAGTTAGTACTCCTGATACAACAGTTCCCAACCCTGTACATAGTGAAAAATCACAAACTGATTCAGTTGCTAAGACAGTGGAAAATAAAACAGATTTGAACATTCCCAAGAGCCAATCCACTTTCAATCTGGAAAGTGAGATTGCAAAAATCAAAATCTTTGTACCATTATCTGAGTTGGCCACTCAGGATGTATACAAAGGCCAGATTTTGAAAGCGTTAAATCTGAGTGTAAATAGTGACACTGTAAATTTAAATGATGATCAACCAGCCCTACTCTTTGGTCCCAAAATTGAGGGAAAATTTCAGGAAGGGGTAGTTCCACCTTTTTATATCAGTCTTAACATTCATGACAAGATCCTTCATAATGCCATGCATGACTCTGGTGCATCACACAATCTAATGCCTAAGGTAGTGATGGAAAGGCTAGGCCTAGAAATTACCAGACCTTACAAGGACTTATACTCATTTGACTCTAGCAGAGTAAAATGCCTAGGATTGATCAAGGATTTATGTGTGAGTCTGACCCAGATTCCTGCCAAGTGTATGGTCATGGACGTTGTGGTGGCAGATGTGCCACCAAAGTATGGCATGCTATTGTCAAGATCATGGGGAGCCAAACTGCAAGGAACAATGCAGATGGATGGCTCATACGCCACGATCCCTATATTTGGCCAACTTAGAAGACTGTATAGAGAGTCTCAGATGAAATTCTTAGTCAGTAGCCCCGAGAAACCTGAAAACTCACCATTATACTCTGTACATACAAATCTAGACTCTTTTATCCTCTACAATGACCAATCCTCAGAAGATCCGAGAACGAATAATGGATATACAAACATACAACCCATGGATTTCCACATAATGGCTACTCTGGAAGAATACGAAGAAGGAGACCATGGGAAAACTGCTGAAAATATGACTCTGAATGAAACAGAAACAGAACAAAAACAACAAGCTAGCCACCTCCCTGATCTTCATGCCCATAATGAACCACAAAATGACCCCCCTCCTAGCACAAACCTCACAACTCAACATAATGGCGAATCCAGCTGTAGGGGAGGGGATGAAGACGAAGTAAACAACGAACCCCTGTGGGAAATTAAATTTGATGGGTCCTGTACTAGGCAGAGTGCTGGAGCAGGAGTGTGGCTGCGTAACACTGAAAATGATCACGCAGAGAGCCACGCTGTCAATCTGCATTTCAAATGCACGAATAACATTGCAGAATATGAGGCTTTGATCTTGGGCTTAAATCTGTTGAAAAAATTAGGAGCTCGTAGGATAGCTGTGAGAGGAGACTCAGAGTTAGTCATAAAACAAGTGAATGGTGAGTACACAACAAAGCACCCCAGGTTGAGAGCATATAGGAATGACAC
Organism: Pinus albicaulis; assembly: GCA_034641835.2. Taxonomy (NCBI): domain Eukaryota; kingdom Viridiplantae; phylum Streptophyta; class Pinopsida; order Pinales; family Pinaceae; genus Pinus; species Pinus albicaulis. Next base: position 834,989,184 of record CM076583.1, on the reverse strand, counting down.
TCTGGATTTACTAAAAACGTTTGTTGAGTATGATTTAGTGTTCATTCCTAGAGGGAAAAACGCAGTTGCAAATGGATTAGCTTGTCTAGCTAGCTCATATCCTAAGGCTCCAGTTGACCAACAAATTATTATTCAAACCAAATTCAGGCCTACAGTGCCAGACAATGAAAAATATTGGTAGGTCTTCGAAGGGGACAAACAGATTGAGGATTTCCTGATAGGCAGAAATGAGTTCGAATTTTCTGATTCGGACTCTAAATCTGACAGCCTCTGCCTAGATGAAGATTCCTCAGATGAGAAAGAAACACCCTGTAACGTAGAAACTCCCTGTAACATAGCAATAAATATTTTTTCTGACAAAACTGGAAATTTTAACAAAAATAGTGAAAACGCAGAAAATGAAGAGGTCGAAGTGCTGCAGGCCAAAGACAAGAATATACCCAGAGGCTTGGCACCCTTAGAGGACCTCTTTGATTTCGATGATGTAGCAAAGAAGCCCACCATAGAACATGCAGAATCAGATATAGAGGAATGCAACATAGGCACTAAAGACAGACCCAAAATGTTGTGTAACAGATGCCCCCTAAAGCATGAAGTTTGAGGGAGAGGGAGGGGTGAAATGCTTTATGAGAACGTGTTCTAACCAAACACCGCTCTCATAAAACCTGAAATTACAAATACAACTGATATCTCTGATACATGAACATGTGGCATGGGTGCAATCATCCATATAGGGTATATATAAAAACTTAGATCCGAGGTATGGACGCAGCAATCCAGTAGTAAGGATCAACAAATAGACTCAGGTATGGTCACAGCCATACAATCAAAAGAGTCATGCAATAAGTGATAATAATCCACCAAAATCCACAGCCTGGACTTTATTAGACAAAATCCAGGGTCTTGTGCTCCATCTCGACCTGAACCAGTACAATTTCAGGCATGCGAATATATGAGCTGAAGTCGAACATGCCAGAAAATCACCTGATTATCAGCCAATGATGAAAGATATTAACATGCATGAGAGAAACCACCATTAATGAGAATGGCTCTCAAGGTACAACCGGTACAATCTGTAGGATGTGAACAGGGATATGGCATTGAAAATTTGCAGAATCACTCGATCGAAGGCCAATGATGCGGACCTTGCGTCGAATGCAAAAAACCTGACATTAAGGCATGCAGGCACCAAGGTACCAGAATAGAGTCTCTTGATAAAATTCTTGGATAATGAGTTGAAGTCGAAAGGAAGCGATTTGATCGAAGGTGGGCCATAATGTTTCCCACATCATTGATTCGAGACAGAGGAATATGATGATAGTGAATCAGGACCAACAGAGAATTAGAGGGCGGTTGAAAATTACAGAGGCGAACTTCTCTTGAACATATCAACAGTACGACACTGGATTTTCCAGTATTTGACATCAAAGGATATGAAGTCATGACGATGTGGCAAAGAGCAGATGAGAGGTCAAAAGAGATTACCCAAACCCATGGAGGCAAAAAAATGACAAAATGGGATGTCCCCAACCCGACACGAATGCAGACAAGTGCCATGTTCAAGAGTGACATACCGCCAACATAACTAAAACTTGGTTCTATTTTCCCCCACCATTTCTGGCGAGTGCCCCAATTATTTTTTAAAACAAGCTTGAAGGGGATAACATATGCTTGTGCTTTAAGTTTGTCCTTCGGACAAATCCATCCTAGTACATTTTACGAGCCCTAGGAAGGAGGAACTCGAGTAATGTCATGGCGATTAAATTCGATGTCATAAGTGTTTAATGAGTTTGACAAAGGGAGAACTTGGCATCTTTTCATGTTTAGAGAGTTTGAAAAGAAGGCAGAAAAGAAAACTCCAGCATGGCCCTTTTTGTAACTAGTCTCTCAGATCCGAAAAGGTAGAAAAAAATATCTGAAAGAACCTGTTAGTCGCTAGAGGCTAAGGTAATACTTTTTCATAAATAATCCATCCCAGCCCAAAAAAGGGGTAAATGTATACTGGGTAGATATCGTTTTGCAGCCATTTAACGAGTTCAAAATGACAAGAATCTCGACAACCTTTTCAATTTTAGAAAGTCGGAAAAGAGCTGAAACATGACTCCAGTAGTGAGTTTTTCGTGTTTTTACCGAGTCCAAAAAAGTATAAAATATAACTCGTTACTTCATCAATGTCACATCAAAACCTATTGCTGCACAAGAGACACGTGTAAAATCCATTTCTCCAAAATAATATAATAAAATAATCGAAAAATATGTCTTAAAACCTAATTAGGGTTGTGAAAAAAGTTATAAAATGCCAAAAATGGTAAAAAAATAATTACTTTTCTCTTTTTACCTCTTGTGGAGCAATAGTTACCCATTTAGCACTGTGATTTTGTGGCGACAATAGTAGACGATCCGACAGTCCAATCTTGATTCCGTTAGTTCCAAGTAAGAGCTGACATCCACTAGTAAAAAATGATGAAATTAATGACTAGGTGACTAAAAAAGTTAGTCACCGCAATTATTTCAAGTGAATTACTACTAAATTTGAGCAATTTTAAGTGACTGAACTAAAAATGACTAACTTAAATGACTAATTTAGTCTAGGAATAAAATATACGACTAGATAATAAGTGACTAAACTAAAAACGACTAATTTAAATGACTAAGTTAGTTTAGGGATAAAATATATGACTAGATAATAAGTGACTAAACTAAAAGTGACTAACTTATATGACTAATTTAGTCTAGTATTAAAATATATGACTAGATAATAAGTGACAAAAGTAATAATGATTAATGTAAATGACTATTATAGTCCAAGAATAAAAACATGACCAAATAACAAGTACAACAAGTATGTGAATTAGTAATTTATGTGATTAATTTATAGTTGTGTCACTCCATAAATAGAAAATTGCAATTTTGATACCGAAGTGTTACATTTCACTATAGGGGTCTAGCTCTAAATCCATTTGTAGTGTTGAAATTTAGAGACAAAGGGGTCTTTGAATTTACAGTGTTAAAATTCTGAATACCCTTTTGTCTCTAAATTTTAACACTACAAACGGATTCATTTACAATTAACATAATTGCATGTATCATCTATCTACTTTACACTAATGCCTTCATTAAAATTTTAGTAAAGATACTATTTAGATAGCCAAATTAATATTTATATTTATATGTAATATTTGGCCATAAATTAGTTTAATTTTTAATCTTCATTGACTTACGTTAAAAGTGTGAGCTCATTTAAATCTAGTATTAAATCATCATATTTGCATTAGATAAATACTAAATAGATAAACCTAATATATATATATTTATAGACTTATTTAGTAAATAAGTATGAGCCTTTATTAATTTAGGCATGAACCTTAATTTTTTTTTTTTAATGTTGTATGAACCTTTGTTTTTTTGTAATTCAATGTTCTATTCATGTAGGAAAAAAGAAGTATATAATGCAACTTACAAAACAGGTGGTCTCACCCTGACTAGGTTTGCTAACCAAAATTTGCACCAGATGACAAAAATACAAAAGAGAGACTAGGGACATTCTCCATAAACGATTGGGCCAAAGGCACCAAAACAAAGATAAAACATAAAGAACACCAGATAGCATACTAGTCGTACAATATGATAGTTGTAGGGTTGTCCGGGACTGTTCTCGGAGGTAGTGGAGGACAAAAGTCACATTGAATGTGCCCTTCAAAGTGCGCCAACCAAGTGTCCATCTTTTTTACTTTCTCATGAGTGAGTTGATTTTGGCCTCGCCAAACCACTACCAGTCTCTTCCGGACTTGGCATTGTAAATAGTGCATTCGGTCCAATGTTGCCATTGCTCTGCATGCTCCTCAAACACATGGACTTGCATAAATTTTGGTGGGTAGCAACCACTAGTAAGTCTACATATTTACAATTTTACCCCTACACAAGTGTTGATAATTAAGTCTTAGTAAATATGTTTAGTTACATCTTATTCCTATCCATTTTTTATGCATAGACTTGTTTAAATGATGAGAAGTAAAGGATGGTAAATATGCTATTTACTTCCTTCAAAGCTTAAGATTGAAAAATCACTACAAAAATGTCTAAAAATAACACATCAGTTATATTACAACCATATCCATAAATTATGGCATAAAATATGTGAGTGAACCCACATGACATTATCTTCTCTAAATGCTGTAATAAGGCCAAATTACTGTCCAATCAAATGTTTGAAAAATTTCCTAATAATATTGAAAAATAAATATTTATTTTTCAAAGTTGAACATTACAAGTCAATACTAAACTAATAGTTGTAAACAAACAAATTGATTACTAGAGCCCTCCCTTGGTAGACACTAATAAAGCATTGGACAACTTCTAAAATATTATGGGTTGAAAGAATTTGTCATCTTTATGACACCAAAAAAGTTATAAATAAATATTACTTTCTCTTGAAATGTCCTATACACACCCACATTAGATCACAATTCAAACTATCATTATTTTAACTTATTAATTCATCACAATTATAAATTTAGAAATATTTGTCTTTATTAAATTTATTTATTTTTACAATAAAAAATTAAATTATATATTTAAAAATATAAACTAAATATTTAAACCCAAGATACCTACCATTATTTTAACTTATTAATTCATCACAATTATAAATTTATAAATACTTATCTTTTCTAATTACAAATCTTCCGAAAAATCACATAATGAATTTTTGGAACCGACACGTTTCAAACTACCAACTGTAGTTCATCATCAAGATAAAAGATAATACTTATCTTTTTTATATATAATTTTTTTACAATAAAAAATTAAATCATATATTTAAAAATATAAATTAAATATTTGAACCCAAGATACCTACCATTATTTTAACTTATTAATTCATCACAACTATAAATTTAGAAATACTTATCTTTTTTATATATAATTTTTTTTACAATAAAAAATTAAATTATATATTTAAAATAATAAACTAAATATTTAAACCCAAGATACCTACCATTATTTTAACTTATTAATTTATCACAACTATAAATTTAAAAATATTTATCTTTTTATATATAATTTTTTTTACAATGAAAAATTAAATTATATATTTAAAAATTTAAACTAAATATTTAAACCGAAAATATTAATGTACCAATAAAACACAGCTTTTACACTCAACTTCCCAAAAGGCACTTTCTTTACAAATCTGTACACCCACTCAATTCCAACCCACATCAAAGAGCACAATGCGTGGGAAGTCAATTCTAGCCCACATGAAAGAGCACAATGCACGGAAAGAAAATTTACAAACACAAAGAAGAGGGCACACTGAGCGGGAAGAAAATATACAAACACAAAGAAGAGAGCACACTGCAGCAAATTCCTGGAGTCCTCTTACTGTCAAATTTTCCTCCATATTCTCTTCGGCGACCACCACAGTCCAGAACTTCCTTGGAGCTTCTTCAGCCAAATTTAGAGGCAAGACGGCCCCCATTTTCCCTGAACAACAATCCATAAACCATGGACGAAGAGGTAGGAGGATTCGATTGACACAAAATTATAATCAAGGCAGATTTCCTCGAAGTGAAGATTTTTTTAATATCCAGTTCCAACCTTTCTTATTTCTTGATTCAAATTCAAGAAAAAGAATCTCAGGAAATGCAGGAAAAAGAATCTCCGGAAAAAGACAAACCACTTTCCAGTGGATTCGTAACAGAAAGTTGTGCCAGGGATCAAGCACAAAATGGAGCAGTTCCATCAGGACCACCGCTGGATTTCGTTCCATCAATTCCTGCCAAAGAGCCCAATTCCCGTGCCGACTGGAGAATCCCTCTGGAACAGGTAAGTATGCAAGAACCCAATTTTGTTTATTTTTGAATGTCAGTTCAAATCCCATTTTGAAGTGGCCTGGATAGATGCTCATCTAAATTTCAATAACTTTTTGAATCAGTCGTCTTTTATGTTATGCAATCTAAATTTTTCCCAACATAATAGTTAGTGGGAATTAACTTAGAAGTTCTACAGTTGGTTATGTTTAGATAAATTGATTAATCATAATGTACCAAGTTATATGGTGAATCCCTGAGCTGGAGTTATTAAAGTAAATTTTTCTCATAAGAATAATGTAGCAACTCATCATAGCGAAATTATTTTACACTATCAGAGGCAAAATTTCCCAACATCCAAACCCCCAAGAATGCAAGACATTTTCCATGTTATTGTTTTTAAGATATCCATCTGCAAAAACCTGGATATATGAAAAGAATTTCAAGCGCATTAACATGGAAAATGTCTTTCCTTTCCTAGGTATCCAAAGCTTTTGCAGCCAATTATGCTGACATGCCATACTTTTTCACGCAATTATTGTAATATGCCAAATGTTTGCATCTTGTTATGTTAAGAGAAATGAAAAATCAGATATGTAAGTTGTTCCTAGCAACAAAGTAGAAGAGCAACACACTCCTGAAGTGGATTTTCTATTTCGAGCTAGTGAAACTTAGGGCTCAAACCTAATTCCATGCTTATTAGGTATTCATGTTATAAATTTGTCTTGGAACGCCACTCATAGCTTTTGATCAATGCCATCCATGCTCTTAGAATTTCGCTCATAGCAGTCTTGGCGCTCCGAGGCATTGATGAATGGATTGTTCTACATTGATGTGGCTTCTCTAACTAGTGAAGAAACTAGTAATAATGGTAGCATTAGGTCAAGGCATTAATGCGAATGAGGCAAAATAACGAAGTAGAACTAAATATTTGCATGCACTGGCACTGCTTGACCACTTGTCAAGACAAAACTGATGCACTGGTACCGCTTGACCACTCGTTAAGACAAAACTGTGGCTATCTACATGTACTGTCACCGCTTGATTGTCTTCATCTACTGGCATCACTTATCATCTGCATCTACTTCCATTGCTTGACTTATACTACCTCATTTATTTTTGTTACTGTAGGCTATGGATATTTTGGTTGTGATGGTCTATCTCTTTGTATTACTCATTGTTGCTTGTTGTGAAGGTCATGAATGCTTCCTAAATGCTTCCTAATTAGTTTTCCACAAGCCAGAGCCTTCTTCTATCTTGACCTCTACTTACCGTAGAGGATGTATTCTCGGATAAGGAAGTGCTAAGCTACTCCCATACTGCTGCATCCAACATGGACTCAGTGAAATCAAATTCTTCAGTCCCTGTAGCAACTTACTTTGAAGATTTTGAATCATGTGGATCATAGAGCATCTGAAGAAAAAATTGCTTTTAGGTATGTACTATCATTTAAATGTTTGTTTTACCCATGTATAAACCCTTATTAGAACATCACTCTAGTCTACAAAATGGTTCACACCTCCACAAATGGAGAGATTAATTGTGGCTAAGTGAAAATGGGCAACAAATGGAATCCAAATCACATTGATTATCACAGTTTTTAAAAGATGAATATATTTGAGTATACATATTTTCTATTTCTAGAAATTTCAACAATGCCATGATAAAAAAGATTAAATTCTGAGTTTAAAAAATATTACATAGAAGTTACATAATATATATTTGATTTTAAATGGAGGACATATGGTTGAACTGTCACAATTTAATACTCTGGGCATGAACACAATTGTGCCAATTTAATACTCTAGGCATGAACACAATTATTAGGGCATGAATACAATTTGACAATATTGAAATAGATGATCAAGAAAAACTAAACCAACACACACTTGTTCTGTTTAATCAACAAGTAAGATTAGTTAGTATGAGCTTCCATTTATCATTATTCAATTATTGATATCCTTACCTCATGTTGCCTATTATTTGGCTGGTGCATGCATTCTTTCGATGCAGCAATCAACAAATTTCATGATGGGGTGGGGTGCGCCTGGACTATCAAAGGTAAGCTTGTTGTTATATCATTAATAAGAATGACTGCCCAGTGTCATGACCTGTTTCACAAAAAACGTGCCTTACTGAAGATCCTGCCTTGGGGTCCTGTTGCCTAACCCGAGTCTAGTCTGAAAGGATCCTACCTACTTCACCAAAGCCTATTCTAATGTGAGTCCGCCTAAAGGAGGTCCTTCTAACAATGGGAAATATTAAGTATGGTGTATGGATCCCCCACTTCGGTGATAACGCCTATTTTTAGTAAGGGTTGAGTTCGACAATAATCTTTTTCCTTAATAGTTGAACTGGGAGAGAATGTTACTTTCCCTCCGGGAGTATGGCTTGGGTGGAGAGGAAGATAAAGGTCAGTTTCCCACTAGCCACATTCCAGCTTTGGGTTAATGCATAGTCTACAACCAGCTATTTTTCTTGGACCTTCCAAATCTCACTTGCCTTCCAATTCTTGCAACTTCCTTCTCTCTAGATTATCGAAGGTTGATTTGTTTTATTATCCCCATGCTAGTAACTACGTAGGGGCGCATAGATAGCAATGCCAAAATCCACACATCCAACACTATGTTGGAAATCAATTTGTTTTATTATCCTCGTGCTAGTAACCGCGTAGGGGTGCATAGATAACAATGCCAAGAGCCACACAACCAACACTATGTACCGGAAATATTTTTTTATTTATTCTCCCCATGCTAGTAACCGCGTAGGGGTGTATAGATAACAATGCCAAAAGCCACACAACCAACACTATGTACCTGATAATTTCCCATCATTCACATGCGCAATTGAAAAACTTTATATACCCAAAAAACCCTATAGAACTGCACTGGAAACGATGAGATTTGATATATTCACACTATTTATCACGATTCAAGTGTCGTTTTTCTACTCTAAAAGAAGCGTTGTCTTCATCCTCCATAGCTGACACCATGAGGTCATCTTGTTTTACTTCTAAAAAAGTTGCAACAAGGATACGACTGACTTCTAGGGGACTTTTTGCTAGATGATGGCCTGCTTATGAGGAATTTTCATTTAGAATTCTTGAGAGTATATGAATGAAATGAATTTTGAGCCCTTACCTATTCATTAACGCAAATCATTGTCAGACATGGGTTCATTCAAAGGCTGTACCAGTAAGCGAGGTGGATGATCCAAGTATGGTAATGAATGGAGCACTCAATAAACATGTGAAGTGCATGCAAGCTCCAACTCAAGTCTTTCCTTCCATCATTTTGACACAAATTACTTGCAAGGTGCCATGTTATATGCCTATCTCATATCCCTATGTGAAAAAAGAATTGGCAATTCACAAAAAGTTATCCAATACACCAAAAATTGCATAAGGTCAAAAATAGATATACATATTTATGATTGCAATACTTAGGCCATTAAACGAAACATCCATAACAAATGTTGAAGCCTCCCCATAAACTTTCTAGAATGGATGGGTTCTCCTAATCCCCGCCATTAAACGAGAAGTAATGATTTCCATCATGGATGGGCACTATTAAAAGAAAGGTAAACCATCTAAATTAAAAATAAAATCTTATTAGGATAACAATGATGTGGGAGCTTTAAAGGTTGTAACATCCGCTCTTTAGGTCTCCTCCAAATAAACTAACAAACTCTTCTTCTGCAAGACAAAAGTACAACGTGTGGCGATGGTATTACCCAGTAGAAAGACAAAAGCACAAGGTGAAGCTGCCTCATAAAGCTGTAGTGTATAATTATAAAACAAAAGTAAAAATACTACCACCCAATTATGATTTTAAAATATCATGATATCTATCTCTCATAAGGATGAGTGGCGATCCTCCTGTCATCGTGATTAAAAGGTGTAGCTCCTCGATAAAGATCAATTATTATAGACAAATAGGAAAAATCCCTAGGAATTCAGTCAATGAAAATCGCTTGCATGTCAAGTTCTACAATGAAGACTTAATCTAAGTAAGAATGTATCAGCCTCAAAAATGATTTGAACAATCAATTTAATGTCATTATTATAGTAAATTTCAAGCAAAAGTAAACCTCTCAAAATTTAAAACCAAATATATCAAATTTCTATCCAAAGCATCTTCAAACAAACTAATTATATGTATTTCTGAGAGTAAAAACCTGAAAAAAATGTAATGGATTGCTGAACAAGTCGATTAAGCCATACCTTTAAACAAACAAAGTTGAGATTTCATGAAGAGCTGATAGCGATTTACAAAATAAATTCAAAGAAACTGAATAAATATTCATTTTGGAAAAAGTTAAAATATAGAGAAAAACAATTCTATATGTTAATAAATTGGAAAATCGCTTATCACTTCTGTTAGGGATTGGCTCGACATGAACCGAGTTGTTTCAACCCATTTTCGAGGGTGATAGAGCATAAGTATTCACTCGAGGGACTCAAACAAAGTTACGCCTCAAACAATAAAGGCCATCAATTTCCACAGGGGGTTGCTAGATTCATGATGACAAGAGAAAAGGTCATCAATTGTCGCAGGGGGTTGCTGGATATGGAATCGAATCAAGAACATATCAATGAATTGGGAAGCACTCACTCAACAACCTATCTGTCATTGATTATGAAGGGATAGAACCAGTAGCCCAATCAGTGGCACCTAATTTTGGGAGAGGAAAGCAGAAATATATCGAGGGTTAGAAATGAACTAAAGACAAAACTTCATGTTTTTGACAAAATTAGATCTCTCTTTGATGAGGGAGAAAAGAGATTGGCTTTCCTCATTTCAATACACAGTTGACACAGAAGCTTTTCCCTTAGATGGCAATGTAATGAAAGCCATTCAAACTCATTTTAAGCATTGGGGTATCTCGCCCCTTCCAATAAATGCAATGACTAAAAAGGGGGTCACATAATTAGTTGTACACTGAGTAGTATCTTTCTCCACGCAACTATTCAGGAAACAATTGTGTAGTAATGCAGGAAGATGCGCTAACAATTGCATGGCCGACAACATAGGTTTTGGTGAAACAACTTCACACCCTCCATGACTCCTTAACAGACAATTTCGTGATGCACACAAAGTCAACTGAAAAAGAATGGTACAATAGGTAGCATACTTTTGATGAACCTTGGACACTACAATACCTATCTCAACTCTTAAAAACTGAAATATTAAATTTGACTTAACTAGCTGAGTAAAGAAATCAAAATATTAAAGTTGGGAAGATTGTTGACATAGCTTATCTACTATAGCAAGACAATTGGAATATAGAGACCCACTTAGAATCTACAGATTTCTCAAGAAGTTGACAAAATTTCTCTAAAACCTTTACAACCCCAAGCATTTCCATTGTTGTGGGTGTGATTGTGTTAATTTTGATTAACATGTTATTTGCATAATATAATTAATTCAATGTTTCTTATAAGACTGTTTATTAATCCACGCATGAAATATCATATTATTGATTGAAACTGAAGAAAGAACATAAATTTTAACTGTAGAATACAAACCAAGACAAAATAACACAAAGATATGGCACAAGCCAGGGAAAAACCTCAAGGCGGGGAAAAGCCTTGATCACTTCTTCTTATTATCAATATCCAATGTTCAGCAGAGAGAGAGTACAATAATATGAGTCAAAATAGACTTGTTAAATTAGTGTTCAAAACATTCCTGAAGCTTATTTCCTGGTTAGGATTCCTAGCAATCACTGAGTAACCTTCTTTCAATGAATTGTACCCTTTGCTATCCTTTATAAGACGTCCAACAATGCTGCAGGACTTGCGGTTCCTTTTCAAGGCATCCAACAACAATCCTATGCTAACAGTAATAAGAAGATGCTCACAAATGAGGGTTAAACTCTTTTTTTACATTATGTCCCTCTCTTCTTGAATGAAGTTAGGGTAAAGGACTCAGATTAGGTCATGCATCCCTTACACACATGCTTTCATACTAGCTGTTGTAGCAGCATTTCCTGTGGCCTGAACCAGAATAAAAAGCATGAACAAATAAACCCCAAAACTCACTTTTAAACCAGTGTCCTGATCTATGGCTCCAAAAAAATAATGCGACCTTCTCTTGAAGAGATTCACACCTAAAAACCATGACGAAACATCATGCAAAATTTCCCTCAAACCTGCAACTAGCTACCTGCTCCTACTCAAACCTATGGGAGATCAATACAACACGTCCTACTTGCTTCTCCACACTATGGTTTCCTCAGAAAGAATTACCCAAGAGTTGAATGCACTCTTTTAGGATGATCTCTAATGAAGATGAGGGATCCCTATTGTTGTAGCGGCTACATCAAATGGCGAACCACTGGTAGAATCCAGCATCTCTGTCAGTATCACAACAAAAGTCTGAATCTGGATAGTAATGCAAGGAAATATTGAACAAGTTTCATGGGTACCCTTTGTATTACTTTGGCCCTTTACGAGTATGCCTAATCCTTGTGCCTCACTAAGTCCTGCTAATTAGAAACACATCAAAGAGAAAGCTCACAGACGTCGGTAGCTTGTTGATGATGTGACGAGCAAGGCAGTGGGCTTATTATTTTCAGGATTTTTAAAGTAAGTTTCTGGTGTTGCTCTACTGCCAGCAAGCCTGGACAGTACCCCGGCGGAGTCACTTCAAGAAATCACAAACGTTGCTCCGCTGCCAGCGAGCCTGGTCAGTACCCCGGCGGAGTCGTTGCATTACCTCTCTGCGCAGGAAGCCTTTCTCGATCCTTTACCCTTATTTGTTTCATGTGCTTGTAGCACTTATTTTCATGTGCTCGTGGCACTTAATTTTCATGGGTGGATGAGGGATCCCGACTTATTTTACGAGCATGAGAGGTTGTTTCTTGTCTTACAGAAACTGAAAGATATCCTGATTTGGGTTTGCCCTCGTGCCAAACCTTCACATCCCATTCACCACAATAGGTGCAGCGCGCAGAACAACACATAAAAACATCCAAGACTATGCTGGGCACAAGGCTTAGGCTTACGGGTATGGGCCATTTCAACTCATCAGGTCTCCCACAGACAACCGGCTCGTATCTCCCCAGATAATAAGTTTAGACTCATAGGAATCTTGTTGATAATGCGACTTCGATGACTGGTCCTAAGAGAAAGCTGCCTCTTGAGATAGCCACTGCAACCTCACACAAAAAAAATTTCTCGTCAACAAAATTGGCGCTAGAAGGAGGGCTCGAACCTCCGACCATATGGTTAACAAGAAGGGGGTCCAGATGACAAGCTGAGCCCTTAGAGCCTGCAGTTAATCTCATATCTATAATGGCTCGTTCCCAAATCATTCTCCCGAGATGTTTGTCGGAGTTTTATGAACCTGGATACTTCATCCCCGATAAACTTATGTATCACTTGTCCTAGTTAAAATTTGACGGTGAAAATGGGGTACCTATAACCCAACACCTTTTAGATTTCTATGAATTTAGTGAGTGCTACAAAATTGAAAACGAAGGTTTCATTTGTTTGCTTTTCTTCCTCACTCTCGAAGGTCGCGCTAAGCAATGGTGCTGCACTTTGCCGGAAGCTTCCATCCATTCATTTGAACAACTCGCCAGTGAATTACAACAAGATTTTCACAGGTATGATTTTCATAACGTTTTAGTAAAGATAAATGACATCAGAATGGAACCTCAGGAATCTTTAGGTGAGTTCTCTATCAGATTTGTTCATTATTGGTTTGAGTTCCTTGAAAAGGATGTCGATTGGAGGTTGTTAAGAGAACAGTTCGCGTATGCGGTTCTCGTTTCCCTTGAACCATTTCAGTTAGCAACCCAACCTGAGCCTAGTGTGCCCTATCACAACCCGCAAGTCAACGGTTGTTCTGACCTTGAGTCTTTCACGTACCATGTCGAATCTGAACACCCCAGTGTCTCATTATCTCTTTTGGCTCGTGAAACCTACCCCAAGCCCACTCGATCTCTCCCTGGACTTAGTCATAAATCTGGTTCACATTCGAATTATGAATCAGATTCACATTCAGATGATGAATCTGGTTCACATTCGGATTATGGATCTAGTTCATATTTGGATTATGAATTTGGTTCAGATTCGGATGATGAATCTGGTTCACATTTGGATTATGAATCTGGTTCATATTTGGATTATGAATCTGGTTCAGATTCAGATGATGAATCTAGTTCACATACGGACTATGAATCGACTCCTACCTCGCATAAAGTTGATTCCCTTACAAGGTTTGCTAGATCTTTGTGTCCTTTGAATGCACATGTTGAAAAGCCTTGTAGGGTTAATTCCCCTGCGACTCAATCTGTTCGTTCATTATTCCCTGGTTGGTTTCCCGTTCCTGCCACACCAGTAATTTATTCGAGACATTCAAAATTTCCTTATACTGGTATTGGCGACAATCGTAAGCACGCAGATGGTGTTTCACAATCACAGTTCAAAATTGATGAATCTTTTTGATCTAATCTTTCTCACTCGGAATCTTTAGATAGCCATAGGAGCTATTATTTGTCTGGGAAACCTCGAGATGTCTTCTTTATTGATCCATCCCAGTCGGTAACTCTCGGGGAGCCTGACATGCCAGGTACCCAACTCGACCACATCGATGGTTGTAGCGATCACTCCTTATCTGAAAATATATTCAATCATACCACCGAGGACTGTCATTCAGATCGCTTGGCTGACCATATGAAGACACCAGAATTCAATGATCCGCTTTGGGAGGATTCGAGTACCCATCAGAAAATTGAGATGCCTCAGCTTCTGCTGACCGTTTCTCAAATGACGATCCCCACATACCATGCTCCTCCCAGCATAACCGCATCGAATCCACCCCATCCCGGCGAATATAAAGAATCTGATATATCAATCTATCAATCTGTCAGTGCACAAACATTTGACCAAATTGATACAAAGCCCACTGACATTTTGCAACTCACCACAATCCATGGTCACATCCAGTCACTTGTTGATCTTGCCCAACCATCAAAGTTGGGAAGCCCTCCGCTCGAAGGTCCGGAGTTTGTTCAAGGCAGTGAGGAATTGCAGCCTACATTGCAAGTGGATTCGGATCCTCATACCCTTGACCAAACCCAAGAGCAACTTCGAGCTAGGGTTTCTACGCTTGGATGCACATGCATCTATAATTCGCCTGGCACTTGCTTATTGCTTCCATTCCATAAAATTGATGGTCCTCACCACCATGATGAGATCCGCCCATGAAAATTAAGTGCCACGAGCACATGAAAATAAGTGCTACAAGCACATGAAACAAATAAGGGTAAAGGATCGAGAAAGGCTTCCTGCGCAGAGAGGTAATGCAACGACTTCGCCGGGGTACTGACCAGGCTTGCTGGCAGCGAAGCAACGTTTGTGATTTCTTGAAGTGACTCCGCCGGGGTACTGTCCAGGCCTGCTGGCAGCGGAGCAACACCAGAAACTTACTTTAAAAATCCTGAAAATAATAAGCCCACTGCCTTGCTCGTCACATCATCAACAAGCTACCGGCGTCTGTGAGCTTTCTCTTTGAGGTGTTTCTGATTAGCAAGACTTAGTGAGGCACAAGGATTAGGCATACTCGTAAAGGGCCAAAGTAATACAAAGGGTACCCATGCATCTTGTTCAATATTCCCTTGCATTACTATCCGGATTCAGAATTTTGTTGTGATACTGACAGAGATGCTGGATTCTAGCAGTGGTTCACCATTTGTTGTAGCCGCTACAACACCACCCAAAATTTTGGGTATATTTAAAATTTCGGGTTCCCCCTCTTCTCGCCTAGGCGTTAAAGTCTTTCACCTGACCGGTAGTCAACAACATCCCACCGACCTATCCCCAACCTCTCACGAGTTGTCTCATCACCATGACTTGATGTTGTCGCTGCAATCATGCCATATGTGGGATGGATCATCTGGCATACGATCGAACACTCTTATCGCAGTCGCGTCATGTGTAATGAGATTGCCATGCATACTTTTAAATGGGAAAATTTTGTATATTTAACAATTAAAGGCCCTGTCACCGTAGGTCATTAAGCATGTGGTTTGAATACCTCCGTTACATTTGCTAGTCTCGTATGTTTTATCTGTGGTCACCATTATCAAAGAATAATTGTGATGTCGTAATGTTCCACACAGGTCAACCCCACGGGTGACAAACCCCTCAGTCGTATCACGACATCAAGGGTAATGAAATTGGGCTCAACGATGAGGCAAAAGTTGCGGAACAGGGGAGGATCAGGAGCAAGTAATCAATACTGTTAAAGGGAGGATAGTGCGATACATGTTGATCAGAGAGAACCTTCTATGTCACTGATGCAAAAGCTTCTTCACTAGTGCGCACCAGATGTTTAAAAAACGCTCCATTGCAAATGTCCAGATCCTGCATCATACCATCTCAATGTCGATGGGCGCACGCAAAGAAACATAGTTCGCCACTTCGATGAGTCTAGTATAGCCCGGTGAACAAAGCGGACTCAGAAGTTTTCTCTAGACAATGACCATCTCATTCGAGGCGTTCCTATGCCGGGTAGCAGTGCGAAAGCGCACATGTTGGTTTGGCAAGCCAAAGGCAGAGTCTTCAAATATGTGGGTGCATCTTTCAGAAACAACATTTATGAATCCTAAGCTACATGGTGTGAAATTATTTATGCTGCAAGGAGTACAACGTGGAGCAAGGAAATGGCATTAAAACCCTAGTCTCCTTACTCTTTCATATCCATAAACTTTGTCTATGCGGGACCACAAGAGATGGGGAACCTGAAATTGAACCCAAAAGGTCATGTTTGAATGCATACGCCTTTTGGTAGCCAGGCCCATGGATGTATCTGCACAGAGAGTCTCTAGAACCACAAAGTAGAAAAGGGTCAACATTAAAAGTAGCCATCATGTGGTTTGAGCAGCAGATTTCAACTCTTGACCTTTCAAAACAAAAGCATTCATGTTATGAGGTGGTGGCCGTGGCATAAAATATTGTTATCTTGTTGCGCTAGCAATCGGAAGAAAAGCAAATGTCATATTGTATATTAAAACTAAGGCACAAAAGGATAGAAACATATGGTTTTAATACTATATGAGATGCACAGATCATGGATCATATAAATATATATTTCCAATAGGTTTAAAATCTTTTGAACGGATATATTAATCAAATCATATGGTAGCACTATTTGAAGACTTTATAAGTGGGGGCACATCCATATAAGAACGCGGATAAGAACTCTATCAAATGCATTAATCGAGCTAAAATATTTCTTTGGTGGAGTTTGGATTGATGGTAAAACAACGTGGAGCAGATAAATTATGGTCGAAACTTATGTTTCAAATATGGCAGCGGATATTATAAATACCATGGCGCATGTATGACAATCTACAGTCATTTTTTTAGAGGTGTAGCGCCACGTAAGATGGTGCAACAAAATACATGCGCACGTTGCATAGAGTCAAACATCTGATGGCACACTTCGAATGACGTTAAAACGTTTGAGGCAGGTATATATATACAAATGGTGGTCAACTTTACGATTGAGATGATGGATCAGGTCTATATGAAAACGCGTTGCGTGGAGCCAATTGTTAAATATTTATGTTGCATGGAGCCAACGTAATTGTTGATGTATATACGTGGCAGTCGACTTTTCAACTCAAGCATGGAGCGGAGTGCTATAACTATCCTGACACGTTATAACCACGGTTTTAAATGGTGCAAATCATAGGACTTCACGACTGTATAAGATTGCCGAGCAGACACGTATGAATGTTGCGTTACCATGGGTGCAAGTAGTTTAATGGTGCAGGTTCAATCCACGCATATGACGGTCAACCCTACGTTTGGCGCACACAAGGAGTAGACACGGTGCATGGAGCCAACGTAAATGTACATATATATATGCATGGCAATAAACTTTCCAACTTACCGTGAACGTTGGAGTGGATATAACACAACGGTCAAACGTATGGTTGATAACGGATCATAGCCATGGCAGAGTTTTATTCTTTAGAAAGGATATATGGTATTGGGTCGAAAGGCGTTTAAACGTGGAGTCCAACGTTCACTGTCCACGTTGTGTGGAGCCCAACGAAAACGTTATGCATATACGTGGCAGTCAACTCTCCAACTGAAGCGTGGAGCGGAGTGCTATGAGTACAGTGGCATATTAAAATCGACAGTCTGTAACCACGTCTTAAGCGGTGCATGAACCATATGTTTCCAAAGCCATATAGCATGGTGGAGAAAACTATAGAAACATTACAAATGGCTCAGATATGTTTGTGGCGAAATTTTTAGCCAGATATTTCGGATAGAGAAATAGAAATGGTCCAAACAAGGGAGCGGGATCAACGTCCTCGTCCAGTTGTTTCCGGCCCTTCGTTTGCTTTCCAATATGGAATGGCTGTTGGTGAAGAGAGTTTCCCAGTACTGAGCAGCGCCTACCCAGAATGCATTTATGATACTTAGTGACAGCCATATTAATGTCATTTTCTCCGCGCATGACACCACGTGGACTGACTCGTTAAGCAGTGTTTCGATGAAGGCAGGCAGCGTTTGCTATCGTCCAGCGTGAAGGATGGTAACATAATCCCGTCCAGATTGCATGCGCATGGATGCAGCTGTGTCAGCGCTGTCATTGCCGTAGGATGCACCAGGAAAAGGTGAAACGCTCAATCAGACCAACGCAGTAACAACTATGGAGTGTTATCTCCAGAATGACAGGTCCCTCGATATGATAGATGAGAAATATTCTGTTGCAAGATAAAAGTTCCACCTGCAAAATTACATCAAAGACGCTGACTCGAGGAAGCTTGGCGTTCGATGTAAAATTATTATATGGAAAAGGCCGCAGGTTAAAATGAATTTCTTCGACATGACCGAAACCTGTTTCATATCTATGCTTCCATCAAATCTCAATGAGTAACCAGTAGATCAGCGTTATTGGATGTTCTTTGGAGGACTGTTTTGGTTAACATTGTGTGAATGCAACATAGCAGTGGTGCCGGTCTACTTATGACCTGACTTACCACCACGAAGGCAGAAGCTGTTCAAAGGGCAAGAGATTTGTCGGAGTGCGTTCCTTCCTGCAACTTCACTAAGGAGCAGCGCCCTCACCTTATTTTTCATGACAACATGTAGACTCATCAACCCCATTTCAAAGGGGCATTCCCTCAGTAAGATCTTGGCGTAAAATTTCGAACATGATGAAAGTATCATTAGAGCCCGGCATAGTTTTCGTTGTGGAGAACACAAGCAGCATGTTGCCCAAATCAACACTTCCATTCCATTGGGCCTGGCTTTTCAACTCTCCCATAGTTACGCTAATCGGCATTACGGTGAATCGAAGAAGGGGGCACAGAGAAAGCTTACTCCTAGCCATTGACCACACATAGGGGTCTAAGTTATTATTTTCATTCTTACAATTGATTAAAATTCCCTTAGCATTATTATTATTCCATCATGAAGATATGTGACCTGTGTTATTTTATTGCAGGAAGAACCTCTCTGTTTGCACATGAGAGCCAAGGTTTTCCGAGCAAATAAGGGGACATTTTCAAAACAAGTAGATGTTGGCGAAACCCCAAAGAACTCACTGATCTTCCCAAGGTCACAGGTCGTAGGCCGCGGATGGTGCAGGGTTGCAAATCCCAGGAGGTCGCAAGTTGCAGATCTTCCGAGGTCGCAAGGTCACAATCCCATCAGGTCGCAAGGTCGCATTTTCATATTTTCCATGATCCGCGACCCCGCGACCCAGCGACCTAGTCAGAAGGTCGCAAGGTCACAGATACATATGTTTTCATGATCCGCGACCTCGCGACCCAGCGACCTATCGCAAGGTCGCAAGGTCGCAGATATATCTGTTTTCATGATCCGCGACCCCGCGACCCAGCGACCTAGTCGCAAGGTTGCAAGGTCACAGATACATCTGTTTTCATGATCCGTGACCCCGCGACCCAGCGACCTAGTCGCAAGTTCGCAAGGTTGTAGGTACACCTGTTTTTACGATCCGCGACCCCGCAACCCAGCAACCTAGTCGCAAGGTCGCAGATACACCTTTTTTTACGATCCGCGGCCCCACGACCCAGCAACCTATTCGCAAGGTAGCAAGGTCGCAGATACATCTGTTTTCACGATCCGCAACCCCATGACCCAGCGACCTAGTCGCAAGGTCGCAAGGTCGCACCTTGGAAATTTTCTTACAACCTGCGACCCCGCGACCTAGGTGGTCATAGGTCGCAACAACAGTCAGGTCGCAAGTCACAACAGCAGCCAGGTCGTAGGTCGCAAAAGGACTGGGTCGCAAGGCAGCCCAACGGTCAGGAAGATGAAAGGTCAAGGAAGCCCAAAGAGTAGGTTTTGTTTTATAAATACTCCTTTGGGAGCTTGTAAAAAGGGGCTTTTTCGTTTGGAGACTCAAGAGCTACATAGCATTGTATTGAAAGATTATACTCTTCTGCATATGAATACAAATACTTGTTAAAACCCCTTTGTTGGATGATGTGTTTTGCTGTGACAGCACTGTGTGTATTCCATGTATAGTTTTAGAACATCCTCTGATTAAAGAAACTGCACTCTCAATGGCATCATTTATGCATTATGGTTATCTGTGTTAATGATGTTCAGTTTTCATGGCTTTCTTAATTAATTTTAATACCTTTGTCTATTAGCATTTCGTTTTATCTTTCAGGAAGTAAAGGGGGATCTCGCCATAAAGAACTATTTCTTTCGTGGTCAGATACCTTACAAGCATAACCCCAAGGATGTGTCACTAACTACACCTCCTCAGGCGTATATGTTTTATTTATTTTCTAGCTATGCAAAGCTTTGTGGACATGTTCAATGCATCAATCATGTATTTTTTATCATGTGAATAAGTGTGTGTCCGCAGGTTCAATCAAGTTCTTCTGAGACCGAAGGGGAAAGTGACTTAAGCGGTAGCCGGACCCACACCCCGGACGGGATCCCTACTCCAAACGGTTCAAGGTCTAATTGGGACTTTCTACCGGGGAGATCCCCTGTTGTTGGCCGGACATATTTTCTCATCAACACCTATATATATATAAATTTTTCCTTATGGAGGTGAAGCTGACCTTAACACTTGGAGGCAAAATTTGAATTTCAAATTTTCAGTTTTCCCGCCTTAATAAGGTTATGTCTTGTGGAATTTATTTTGAAATAAATAAATATTTTTCTCATCCAAATTTGGTGATTTTAGGTCTATTTTTGTCCTCTCGAAAAGAGGGATTAAATGGAATGATCATCTCCATCAACTAAACAGATTTGAGTAGAATTTGGCCCTAGTTGCCAATTTTAACACTCCCTCTTAAATAGGGAGAATTCCACCTGCCAGTCCATTTGTTGTCATAGATCATCATGCCATTATGAACCATAATGAACCATCTATGTCTTCTTTTCACTTCTCTACTGAGCACTAATGTGAATAATAAAGAAGAATTGATTGATAGTGATTCACAAGACCTTGCCACTCTTCACTGACAAAATTCAGTTCAGAGGTAGAACCTCAATTGATCCCAGATCAAGTAGATAAACACCAAGCACCCTAGCATAGAGAGTATTACAATACACAATGCATCCATCAGTAGTGTTGTGGTCTCTATCCTCATTTCCCAACTCATTGGCCAAATGAGAGGTACTTCCCATGAGCCCCAGACTTCATGGGTAGGATGATGTAGAAACACTAGCAGGGAAAGAGTATATCACATCCTGCTCATAACCACATGTAGGGAAAAGAGAAACCAAATTCTACAAACACACATCACAATCACATGTAGGGAAAGGATAAACCACCTCCTACATGCATGCAAAACATCGAGAGTAGAGAAAGGAAGAACCACGTCCTACATGCATGCAAACCAAAAATAGTAGGAAGGATCCTAGACATGGGGAAATGATGGACCACATACCACCGATATATCAACCATCAATTGTAGGGAATGAGCATCCTACATTTGGGGAAAATGATGAACCAAGTCCAACTCACATTTTCACAATCATATGCCTGAATGCATCTCTCTTTGTGGTACCCACGGGAGAAGGTGAACCACTCATTTTTCTCATATGCCGTAGGGGAAGGTGAACCACTCATCCTATGCATATCTCATAATACATAGGGGAAGCTGAACCACTTATCCTACACACGTGTCCGAAAATGTAGGGGAAGGTGAACCACTTATCCTACACACATGTTAGCTGTCACAGGGAAATGTGAACCACTCACCTTGTACACCGTGAACCTATAGGGGAAGGTGAACCACTCACCTTAGGGTAATTTATAGCTCAAATAAGTACCCTGGGCCTTGAGGAGCTCCCAGAGCTCGATGTTCAACTGGGACCCTCATATTAGGGTCTTTCCAGGACACCCAACCTCTCTCTCTCTGAAGGAAGTTAAATTTGTCCTTACCAAGGGGTTTTGAGGGGATGTTGTTAACCTGTACATCCATCCTGTAATGCTGGAGCTAGATTGCTCCCCACTGTGCCATATCAAATAAAGTGGAACCTGATGTTAAGCGACGGATTCCAACACATGCTCACATGACTCAAATGTCTTCATAATAGGCCATTCTAGCTTC
Source organism: Pinus albicaulis (assembly GCA_034641835.2). NCBI lineage: Eukaryota > Viridiplantae > Streptophyta > Pinopsida > Pinales > Pinaceae > Pinus > Pinus albicaulis. Next base: position 834,966,799 of record CM076583.1, on the reverse strand, counting down.
TTCATTCGTTCAGCCTCAGCAGTGATCCTAAACTTTAGTCCTTCATTCATTCTTGAAATAAAGGTGGATCCTAAGAGATATAGGATCTAGAAGTGCTCTTTCCATTTATGATTCTGCCAATCTAACAATTTTGGCAGAGTACTGTAGATCACAGTTAACATGGATATCTTATTGAACATTAGGGCCTTCACAAGTTGTATGCATTCAGATCAGCAACTTGTCCATTTTTTTATAATTTTAAGCTTTAGGAAGAAGTGCATCAAGGCTAAGACAACCCCTCTCACATCGAGAGGATCTTTATCTGTGGAAAAATATCATCAATAGATGTAAACCGACTATAGCTCCCTCTGAATATCGGAAAAGTAACTTCGCCCAAAACATAACTATTGGGCTATTTGCGACTTGCTATTAATCAAGGTCATTTAGTCATAGTCATTTGGCTTTTGCAGATCAACGTCTTATGACATGGTATTTCTATTGTAAAAATCAATAGGCAAGAAGAGTTGACAAGCCATTCTTCCAGGGATTTCATAGCTCCCTTTGAAGACTTAATTCAATTGAACATTCAACCTTTTTCAATATTCTCCTCATCTTTAAGATAAGACATTATCATGTTGCAACTATATCAACAAACTTTCAATTACCAAACTTCAACAATGCACAAGTAAACTCTCTCACATATTCTTCTTGTTTAACTGACAAACCTCAACAACAGTATATCAATAGAACCTTATTACTGATTTCATAAGTATTACTGACTGAATGAAGATACCAAGGGACTTGCACCATCCTCATCCAATCAATCCTTCTCTTCCATTACACAATTCAAGCTACTCTGATCTCTGAAGAGCAAATCCTATCAATATTTGTAATGATAATGTTGTGTCACTGTACTGGCACACACCATATAATAGTAACACGCTAGCATTTGTATTAGAATTTAGAACATAAAATTCTCGGACCATTCTACCTTTACCACAGTTCTTAAACTTGGACCAGAACTTTTTCTCATTTTAACAAATGCTACTACTGGTGATGCTTCTTAGGATGAATGCACTGTTGTACTTCAATTTTACTGATATCCCTGACTGTATGGAGGTGCCAAGTGATTCACATCGAAACTTCCTTAGAGTGATTTGTTTTGACTTTTCTTTCCGTAAGAGGTGTACTTCAAAATTTTACTCGCTTGATATAGATGACCTTTAAGATAAGCCTTAAAGACCTCAAACCAACCTTCAACTATATATATTGGCTGTAAATTTAGTACCTTTGATATGCTTTAGATCAACATACAATCAATATTCAAATTTTGAACCTTGGGAAATCTCAATCAAATCTGAATTTGACATGAATGATTGGCTTAGAAGCTCACCAATGTACTATCATACCTTAAATTCACATCCTTACAGTATTGCAAATCTGTCATATAAGCTTCTGAGGAAGGGGCTTCATCTTAGTGAGTTTTAGATCCGATCACTAAATTTTCAGCATTAAATTTGTGCAATATTGTTCACTAGATACATCAAATTTGTCTAAAATAATATTGAAGACTCTGCCTTAATGAAATGCACGCTTCATATCTGATGCACAGATCAATTATTGAAGGATGGATGGATGGCCTTTAAAAGAACCAGAATATTAACCCTCAGACAATAATTCTTCAAGATTTAGCCTGAAGTGCTCCACAGAAATTTTCAAATGAGCATACAATATGTCAAAAAATTTGTAGACTCAATGTATTAGCCTAGGAAATTGCTACCTCGGGGTTCAAGCTCATAACTGAATTATTCTAGACGAGATATACCAACCCAATTATATATCACAACGATACTCAAGTGATACGAATTGCTTTAGAATTTAAACTTTCAAGAATTACCACAGAGTTATGCATAACATATATAAAGAGCAAGTAGGTCACGAGAATCTTCCAAGATTTATTGAAATAAAAAAAAAAAAAAACATAAACACCCTTTGAACAGGCACTATGCATGTAAGCTCCAAAATGTTTTAAGACATGATCTTTGAATTAAGTTGAGATTTCTAAAGATATAAATTGTGACTTTAATTGATAACTTTGGAAGAATTTCATGACATTGTGCACATCTTAGAGCTTGTTGTGTTGAGTATCGGCAAGGTTGTGACTGTTGCAAGCTCCCACGGATTTTCTTCAGGACTCCACGCAGATATTGAAGACTGTACAAGGGCCACAAAAGGAATAAATAGTTTTTTTTTCTTCCAATATTTTGGGAAAATACCTCAAGCATACACTGAAAAAGTTTGCTACTTTGAGCACTAATTTAGGTGATGTTCTTCAACAGATAAAAAACGTCCAAAGATGAAGTGTCAATATTGTTGAGATGTGAGTTGAGGTATATACCATGATGGAGGAGCACACCATTGCCCGAGAATAGAGTAGAAACATATGGCATGAATCTTATACCTTTAGGAGAGAGAGGTCTGAGACATACGTTCGAGAAACCTTAACATTGTTCCATAATTCTTCTAGCTTTCATATTTTCCAAATGAAGTGGCCATAAAATAGTCCTGGAATCTTGACCCTGAATGATAATTACATATGAATAACTTAGCAACTGCCAGAGATCCATCCTTCCTTTTACTGTAAATCAATTAGGCAGTCTACACTCATGGTCCACCACATTTTGTTCAAACTTTAGAGAGGGAGGAGATCATGGATACTTTGAAAACAAAATTATTTCAATGATTGCTATCACATTCACTCTAGTTTTGGGCTTGTCCTCACCTGTCTCTAATCCCATGTTAATTTTGATTAACATGTTCTTTGAATAATACATGTTGGGTATGTGTTATATTCTTTCCACGACTAGCCCCACGCGCTATACGTTGCGCTAGGCGCAGCAGGGGGGTCATAAGGGGGGCAAATACTCGCTTAAATTTTTTTTGGTATGCGGTCCCACTCCTCATATGCACCCACCCATGTTTTGTGCATGAGTTTGTACATGGTTTTCGGGTATGATGGTTTTCGGTCCCTGGTATTTTGTAGATCCGGTCAAGGGAACTACGGTTATGATCTAATCCAGGGTTAATGGATTAGGGTTTATGTATGCTTCGGCATGTATATATATGTGTTGTAACACTAAAAGGAATATAATGAAAATCAAGCTGGTCGTCCCGAATTGGGATCTAGGGGAAAATCTCTGTGTTTATATGTTTTATGTTTTATTCTCTCGCTATTGTTTATTTTCTGTTATAAGATTCGTGTGTAGATAATTTCTATTCAGGGTTAAAACCTACATTTGGTATCGGAGCTATTTCGGCTTCAAGGGGATGCCTTTGCTGCTAAGGGTTTTTTGATCGGGCCTGAGGTAGACCCTGTTCAGTGGGAGATCTACGGGATCGATTCTTGCGGTGAAAGAAGATGGCGAGCGGTGGGAAGATAGAGATCGAGAAGTTTAATGGTTAGAGCTTTGAGTTATGGAAGCTCAAGATGGAGGATCTGCTGGTGGATAAAGATCAGTGGATCGCAGTAGATCCAGGTACTAAACCAATGGAAATGTCAGATGAAGACTGGAAGAAACTGGATCGGAAGGCTAAGAGCACAATAAGGTTGTGTGTCTCAAATTCAGTATTGTTGAATGTATCTGGGGAAGCTACGGTAAAGAATTTGTGGGAAAAACTTGGGACTTTGTACCAATCTAAGTCTCTAGTGAATAAGTTGTTCCTGCAGAAAAAGCTGTATAACCTGAGGATGAAGGATGGAGACTCGGTGACAGAGCATCTGAACGCCTTCAATACTGTGGTAAGTCAGCTGTCATCTATTGATATTAAAATCTCAGATGAAGATAAGTGCATCAGTTTGTTGTGTTCTCTACCAGACTCGTGGGACAGTCTTGTTATTGCAATAGGTAGCAATACAACTACCTTGAATTTTGATGACATTGTCTCAGCCTTGTTGTCGGAGGAAATGAGACAGAGAAATATGGAGGGCCAGAATGGAGATGCCTTATCTGTACGAGGAAGGTCTCAAAACAGAAACAAGAATAAGGTTTTGAGTGGGAGATCCAAATCTAGAGGGAGATCTAAATCTCCTGGAAAGTTTGTAAAGGTGTGCTGGAAATGCGGAAAGGAAGGGCACTACAAAAAGGACTGCAGATCTAAAGCTCCTGAGAAAGGAAAGGGATCTGATGATGCTCCTTCTGCAGAGGCAAAAACCACCTCGGATGAAGGTGGGGATGTGTATTTGGCTTCTTCTTCAAATACACATGTAGATCATGAATCATGGTTGATTGACTCAGGTGCATCCTTTCACTTCACTCCCCATAGGGAGTGGTTCTGCGAGTATGAGAAATATGATGGTGGTGATGTCTTCCTAGGGGATGATAGGAGGGCCAGAATCATCGGATGTGGAAAGGTCAAGCTAAAGCTGCAAGGTGGAAGGATTAGAACACTTCCTGGTGTTCTGCATATTCCTGCATTGGCCAGAAATCTGATTTCTGTAAGCAAGATGGATGATGCAGGTGTAAAAACAGTGTTCGAGAAAGATGCCCGCAAGATGGTTCGGGGAGCACTGGTATTAATGCGGGGAGTTCGGACTAGAACTCTGTAAAAGCTACAAGGTAGCACTGTTATTGATGGGTGTAACAATTATGTGGTTCCTGAAAGTGGGACGGAAAGCCTAGCTGTCTCTCGAGAAAAGACCATGCTATGGCATCAAAGGCTTGGACATATTGGAGAGAAGGGCTTTTGGATACTGCATAGAAATGGTATGGTAGAAGGTATGTCTAATTTTTCTCTGGATTTTGATTTCTATGAACATTTTGTATATGGGAAGTAGAATCGGGTGAGTTTTCCTTCGGTGCTAAGAGGGCAAACAAGATATTAGAACTTGTGCACAGTGATGTGTTTGGGCCTGTGTCAGTTCCATCACTGGGAAAGTCTATGTACTATGTTTCATTCATAGATGACTTCTCAAGGAATACATGGATATATTTCTTAAGGAAGAAATCTGAAGTCTTTGACAAATTTAAAGAATTTAAGGCTCTGGTGGAAAACCAGACAGAGAAGAAGATAAAGGTGCTGAGGACAGATAATGGTGGGGAGTTCTGCAAGAAGGAATTTGAAGAGTTCTGTAAGAAGTGTGGTATAGCACGACATAAGACTACTCCATACACACCTCAGCAAAATGGAGTTGCAGAAAGAATGAACAGAACACTGATGGAAAAGGCAAGAAGCATGCTCAGTGGTACCGGGTTAGGACAAGAATTCTGGGTAGAGGCAGTGGAGACCGCATGTTACTTAGTTAACAGATCACCTTCATCAGTGTTGGAGGATAAGACTCCACATGAGGTATGGACTGGTAAGAAACCCTCTCTTTCACATCTAAGGGTATTTGGATGTGATGCATATGTACATATTCCAAAGGAGAAAAGGACCAAGTTGGATAATAAATCTAAAAGGTGCATCTTTATTGGGTATAAGGATGGTTTAAAGGGTTACAAGCTTTGGAACCCAGAAACAAGGAAGGTTGTGTACAGTCGAGATGTGGTGTTTAGAGAGGTGAAAGATGTTGTTACACATGAATTCATACCAAAGGAACCTGAGAAGATAGAGTTTGAGCTAAAGGAGGATGAATCAGACTCTACAATAGAAGAAGACTTAGAAGAGGAAGAACCACAAACCCCATCTTCGAGAAGATCAGTTCGAGAAGGAAGGCAACAAGAAAGGTATAGTCCATCTGCTTTTTGTTCAGGTTTTGCCTTAACTATAATTGATGATGATCCCAGAAATGTCAGGGAGGCAGTATATTCAGAGGATGGAAAACTCTGGAAGGAGGCCATGGTTGATGAAATGACATACTTGCACAAAAATGAGGCATGGGATCTGGTGGAGCTGCTGGATGGAAGGAAGCCCATCGGGAGAAAATGGGTGTTTAAAAAGAAGATGAATTTAGAAGGCAAGGTGGAGAAATACAAAGCTCGGTTGGTAGCAAAAGGTTATTCCCAGGTACCGGGAATTGATTTTGGTGATGTTTTTTCTCCTGTTGCCAAGGTTACTTCTATTAGATTACTTTTATCTGTTGCTGCTACATTTGATTTTGAGATAGAACAGATGGATGTGAAGACAACATTTCTTCACGGGGATCTAGAGGAGGAGATCTACATGAAGCAACCTGAAGGCTTTATGGTGAAGGGTAAGAAAGAACTCGTATGCAGGTTGAAGAAGTCTCTGTATGGGTTAAAACAGTCACCAAGGATGTGGTATCAGAAATTTGATACCTATATATGGGGACTTGGCTTCACCAGAAGCAAGGAGGATCACCGTGTTTATTTTAAATTAATTGGTGACCGTGTTATTTATTTGGTCTTGTATGTGGATGATATGTTGTTGATTGGAAATGACAAAGAAATTATCCAAGATTTGAAGACCCAACTATTCTCCAAATTCGACATGAAGGATCTTGGTGCTGTAAACTATATTTTGGGCATGGAAATTAAGAGAGATCGGGCAAAGAGGAAGCTCTGGTTAAACCAGAGGAATTATGTCGAGACTATATTGCAGAGGTTCAATATGCAGGATAGTAAACCGGTGAGTGTTCCTATTCCTGTAGGTGCAAAGCTTTCTGCTGAACAGTGTCCCAAGACACAAGAAGAAGAGGAGGATATGTCTCGTGTTCCATATGCAAGTGCAGTGGGTAGCCTGATGTATGCAATGGTCTGTACTAGACCAGACATTGCACATGCAGTGGGAGTATTGAGCAGGTTTATGTCAAACCCAAGGAAGGAGCATTGGACATCAGTGAAGCGGGTTTTCAGATATTTATGTGGCACTAGTGATTATGGCTTGTGCTACCAGGGAAGACTAGGATTGGAAAGAATGTTGGACATTTGTGGTTTTGTTGATGCAGACTAGGTTGGAGATCCGGACCAAAGAAGATCTATAAGTGGGTATGTGTTTAGCGTATTTGGAGGTGCAGTCAGTTGGATGAGTAAAATACAGTCTGTAGTGGCGCTTTCAACTACAGAGGCAAAATACATAGCAGCCACTCATGCAAGCAAGGAAGCAGTTTGGTTGCAGAGATTGTGTTCAAGTATGGGGTTGGTACAACAAGCTATAAGGATAGACCGTGATAGCCAAAGTGCAATTTTCTTGGCTAAAAACCCTGCTTATCATTCAAAGACAAAGCACATTGATGTTCAATATCACTTTGTTAGAGATATGGTTGAGGCTAAAAGGGTGTTGCTTGTAAAGGTGGACACTTTGAAGAATGTTGCAGATGCATTGACGAAGTCTGTGAGCACTCAGAAGTTCTCTTGGTGTAGAGAAACAATGGGTGTTGAAGAATTGGCCCAATGACTAAGCTCTCCTATGCCCCCTTGTGGAAAGAAAACAACAAGTGGGAGAATGTTGGGTATGTATTATATTCTTTCCACGACTAGCCCCACGCACTGTACGTTGTGCCGGGCACAGCAGGGGGGTCACAGGGGGGCGGCAGCCCCCCTTGTTGGGGTCCAGGGTAGCGCCCCATCGAAATTTTTTTTGGTATGCGGTCCCACTCATATGCGGACCCACCCATGTTTTGTGCATGAGTTTGCACATGGTTTTAGGGTACGATGGTTTTCGACCCCTGGTATTTTGTAGATCCGGTCAAGGGAACTACGGTTATGTTCTAATCCAGGGTTAATGGATTGGGGTTTCTGTATGCTTCGGCATGTATATATATGTGTTGTAACACTAAAAGGAATATAATGAAAAATCAAGCTGGTCGTCCCAATTTGGGATCCAGGGGAAAATATCTATGTTTGTCTGTTTTATGTTTTATGCTCTCGTTATTGTTTATTTTCTGTTATAAGATTCGTGTGTAGATAATTTCTATTCAGGGTTAAAACCTACAATATAGTTACTTCAATGTTCCTTATAAACCCATTTATTAATCCACACATGAATTATCATCTTACTGACAGTAACTGAAGAAAGAACATAAATGTTAAATGAAGAAGACAAGCCAAGACAAAATAGCACAAAGATATGGCACAAGTCAGGGAAAAACCCCAAGACGGGGAAAACCCTTGATCAATTCTTCTTATTATCAATATCCATGTTCAGTAGAGAGAGTAAAATAATATGAGTCAAAATAGACTTGCTAAATTACTCTTCAAAACAGTCCTAAAGCTTGCTGCTTGGTTAGGGTTCCTAATAGTCACTAAGTAACCTTTTTCCAATGAATTGTACCCTTTGTTGTCATTTACAAGATGTCCCACAATGATCCAGGACTTGTTGTTCCTTTTCAAGGAATCCAACAGTCCTATGCTACCAGTAATAAAAATATGCTCACAAACGAGGGTTAAACTCTTTGTTTACAATGCGGCCCTCTCTCCTTGAATGCAGCTAGGGTAAAGGACTCATATTAGGTCATGCGTCCCTTTCACACATGCTTTCATACTAGCTGCTATAGCAACATTTCCTATGGTCTGGACCATAATACAAAGCGTGAAAAAATAAACCCCAAAACTCACCTTTAAACCAATGTCCTGATCTATGGCTCCACAAAAATAATGCAACCTTCTCTTGAAGAGATTCACACCCAAAAACCATGACAAAACATCACCCAAAACTTGCCCTCAAACCTGCGGCTAGCTGTCTGCTCCTACTTGAACCTATGGGAGATCAATACATCACGTCCTCCTTGCTTCTCCAAGCTGCAATTGCCTCGGAAAGAATTACCCAAGATTTGAATGCACTCTTTTAGGATGATCTAAAATGAAGATGAGCGATCCCTATATATATAACAATTTGTCCTTATAGAGGTGAAGCTGATCTTAACAGTTGGAGGCAAAATTTGAATTTCAAATTTTCAAATTTCCCGCCTTAATAGGGTTGTGTCTTATGGAATTTATTTTAAATAAATAAATATTTTTCCTTATCCAAATTTAGTGATCTTTAGGTCGATTTGGGATTCAATGGAATGATCATCTTCATCAAATAAGTAGATCTAAGTATAATTTGGCCCTAGTTTCCAATCTTAACACATTGTTTTTTTTCACATTCTCATTATTTCGAAGAAGAAAAAATAATATTAGCAGTGCTTATGATACAATAGACAATAGACTAAGTATCAATAACTAAGGATTTTGGAAGGAAATATCTCACTATTGATTAGTTTAGAGTACTCAAATGGTTGGAATCATATGGCATATGAAGGAATAAGTTGTGAACACTTCCAGAGCTTTAGATTTAAGTTTGAGGAGATTGAATCTGCAACACAATATTTCTTTGAAAAGACTTTGTTGAGGAAAAACAACTACTGTGTTGCTTACAATGGGGTTATTGAGAGACGTGTATTTTTTGGTTGTCAAAAGCATCAATAAGATGAGTTGCACGACAAAGGAATTATAATTCCAAGAGGGTCTCAAGACTCTTTCGCATGGTGAGGTTTAGAGGCTTTTCTTGTTCCATAGGCAGAGGCGAGTGCTTTCTTATGTATGATTTTGCACCCAACGATAATCTATTGCAGTTTCTGGATGCAAAATATGGGAGGGTACTTGACTGGCCTGATAGAGTAAGGATTGCATAGTGTTGCGAAAGGTAAGTCTCATTTCCTTATTCATTTGATTTTGGTTTGTTTTCAGATGTCAGTATGCTGATGAATCATACGTATTTTGCCTTAACTAACATATTCACATAGCAGAAATGGTGTTACAACAAGCACCGTTTCATTAGATAGAGTGTGTGGCTGGGAGTCCATTATAAATGCAAATAATGTTAAATGTGGGTGAAAATCCTTTTTCTACAAGACCAAATTATTCTTCTCTTATTTTCAAAGTTGAGGCTCAAGTTATTCACTTTTGGCCTAGAAATTGTGTAGCAAATCCAACCTCAATAGAGGCAAAGTTCAAGCAATTCATTTCCTTCAGAAAAAAAAATCAATGTTGAAGATCTTGCCCATCTACTTCTTTTCTCAGACACCAAATTTACATAGCAAAAAGACTTTGCCATAGTCTAGAAGTAATCTATCGATGCTAAGCACATGAACTAGAGAGAAAATTTCATGACCAGAAAGAGCTTTCAGGTCATGAATGGATTCATAGCCATTTGAGTTGTGTCAAGAGGTGAACCAGAAATAATGTTGCTACCCTTCCGGTTAACTATGAAAAAGAAGCAATGGAGTCTACACCAGATGAGGATGGGGTACTGGTTGTATTCGCTGTGCCATTTCTGCACAACCAAAATCAAACAAGTTAGTGATGTTATCATTTACTCATAAATTACAAGAACTTCTTGGTCTACAGATAGAAAAATCACTACTGTAAAAACATTCAAGGATGATTGGTCTCTTTTTCTGGACTGTCAGAACGGGGTAAATGGATGTAGGACAATTATTGTCGTGCTCTTTACCCAAATGGGCATGAAATCGACCCACATGTAGTTAGCACGTAGCACACAGTGGTGTTTGTCAACTAATGATCACAAGTTCATGTCTCATATGACCTCCCTATAGATAGGCACAATGAAATATTATAAGCTGGCCTAGGAAAATGGGGATACAATCCTTACCTCCTATTAGGGTTCTTCAAATTCAGTAACAGGAGGTATATCAGTCATAAAGTTTCAGAAAATCAGATATAAAGGTGATTGGCTTCTGATCGCGGTTTTTATGATAATGTAGATCATAAAACCAACCTCCAATGTAATGAGACTCTAGTCATTTCTAGTCCCTAGGATTAGCCAATGAGAACTACAAGAATCACAAACCTGCTAATATTCAGTTTTCAAATTAGAAACATTTAATGTGCACAACTTTTGAGATTTGGACATCTTAGGTAAATGGCTAAGATCCCATAGACCTCCATGAATCATTCCCTAAATTGTATCTATGAAGAAGAATATAACGGAAAAATGCAGGATCATTAGTGATCTAGCCTTACAGGGTGGCTAGGCAAGCTAACGTTACTACATAGAAACCACAGTGATACTAAATAGTATTCCAGAAGAAGCCCACGTCAATATAATTATTTTTATAGATTATTGTAGTTAGGAGATGTCTAAATTAACATTTTAAACCCATACTCAAACAAAAAAATAAAATAAAAAAGCAGAAGGAACAAAAACTAGGCACCACAACGATACTACATAGTATTCCAGAAGAAGCCCACATCAATATAATTATGTTTATAGATTGTTTTAGTCATGAGATGTCCAAACTAACATCTTAAACCGATACTCAAACAAAAAAGAAAAAAGAGAGCAAAAGGAACAACAACTAGAACTTAAAATATGGGTAACTAACAAGAAACAATAGATCTAGGACTTTACCTAGATGTTGTATACAGACAAGATTCATAGCCTGCAAGCGATTAAAGTTCAAATGCATTGGAGCCTTTTAGGTCTGTGTTGAAAGCCTTCTTTTGTGGCTGTTCATTGGCATTTAGAAGGCTAAATCTGATTCGTTTTGAGGTAGACTTTTGGCTTTTTCTAAGGCTATGTCTGACTTGTTTGAGGCACTTTTTGTTGGTCTTTTATGAGGCTTAAATATAGTTTCCTGATGCCGATTTTAACCTACCTGAGGGCACCATCTGAGGCAGATTTCTATGATTATTTTCAACCTCCCTTGACAAGAATCTCTGTGGCTACCTGTAGCATCAATTCGGCCTGCTCAACAGATTTTTATCTGAGGCTATTTTGCTCTGTTAATGAGGTAATTTTGGCCCTATTCCTGAGGTAGCTCTAAGATCAAATTTCGACTACTGAAGAAAAAATATATCCACATAGACAAGGTAACACTTCTGTGAACTTGAAGTTAATTTTCACGTTGTATTGGGAGGGTTCTTCACATGTTTGTCCGAAGTTTTCAAGAAAATTTTCTGAGGAAATTTTTAATACAATTTTAAACCCTAATCCAAGGGTGTTTGAGGCTTTTTCATTGTTTTCCTGAGGCTTATTTTGTTGGCATCCGAAAAAGTTTGTTGAAGGGAAAGAAGCACCCTAGTCAAGGCTTAATCTAAGGGTTTTTGAGTTAGTTTTCAAACAAGTTTTGTTGAACCACTTCAGTCATTGAATAACAGTGTGTTAACTTAAGAAGTTTGTTTGAATCATCTTAAGGAGAGCACAATATGAGCCTTGTGCTATAAAAAAAATGTCAAACACTGAATACATCAGTGACATTATCAAAGATTGCAATCAAAGAGATATTAGTGACAGAAGGAAAGGTCAGAAAAGAGACATCTCCAAATCAGTGACAAAAAGATCCATGAAGAAGGAAATCTGAAGTATATCTAAACCTTTCTGATGTCTGATCAAGGGTCTATTCAAAGGGCTGACAGAAGTCTATAAAGAAGAAGACTTGAGTGGACTAAAGATCTAGGCAAGTAGTTGAAAGAGAATTGACTGTGAGTCAAGGTTTCTTCATTTCCTGTGGTATGATATTTTCAAAAAAAGGAAAGGGAAGACTTGAGATCTCTCAAAGGCATCTTTAAGCACAACACTTGGCAGTAAGTGGCACTCTTCATATCAATAATATTGAGGTATAAGACATGTCATGTTCAAATTGTTGAGGTAAGAATTTGTTAGGAGAAGTATACGAGGAAAAAACTGTATATATAAGCAGGGATAGAACCAAAGTGTTTTTTACCATTCTACAGCAGAGCTAATGACCACTTGTTGTTAAAGCATTCCAGAGGGTTTACCTTATAAAAATTTCTTGCTAATTGTGTAGACAGTCTAGCTAATTATGCAAGTTGGATACTGTTATAATTTACTCATATGCAATTAGTGAAATATGCTTTATCATTTTTCTTCGACATTGAAGGCAGAAAACTTCCATAAACTCGAAATTTGGAAATTTTTTTAGATAAATTGCAAGTCCATTAATATTTTTTTCATTTCATCACCCCACACTATTTTTTGTTGTTTCTTTGTGCTTTTCCTAAATGTGTATTTTAGTGTGGAAGTGCCACATTGTTTTCATACAAGTAGATTCTAAAGACCTATCCTTTTAGGACTTGTTGCTTTGTTTGGTCATTTTATCCATTTCAAGCCATTGATTTGGGTTGTTAATGAATCCATATAAATTACCAAGGTAGGACATTTAACAATGTTTGTAGAGTGTTGTGGATTTCTTGAAGGTTTGCTTTTTAAGGGTATACTCTTGTTCGGTCATGCATATCACCTTTCATAATCTTGTGGGACTCTTATTCCATGTTCATGTCATTTGGGAGATAATTGATGTAGAGTACAACGAGGCTTGCCTAGAAATTACATAGGAATATGAGCATGTGCTTTAAAGATGTTAATTTCCTTTGTCATCCATATTACTTCAGGTCTATGCCTTTCACCAGATTATGTTTCTGCCTGATTTTATACATCAAAAATACCTGTTATGGTACATGGCTTTCATTTTTTGTCTATTGTTTCTCAATGTGTATCAAGTCCTAAGAAAGGACATTCAGTGATTTTTGTAGAATGTTGTGTAACACCTTCCAAAGGTTTGCTATTTTAGGGTTATGGACTTTTTGTTTTAGTTATGCATATTACTTTTCATTTCTCTTGGACTCTTATTCAATGTTCTGGTTATCCAATAGATATTTACTGTAGAAAGAAGCAATGCTTTCTTAGATGTTGTGAAGGACTCTTAGCATGTGCTTAAAATATATTAGTTAATGCCTTATTTGTATGGTCCGTGGATATCATTTTGTTGCTCTATATATGTGCTCTCCAATGAAATTTCAATGGTATTGATTGCAGGGCAATTACTTGGAACATTGTGTAACTTGCTTTGGTCAAAATTCCCTTCTCTTAGGCTGCCAATAACAACATCTGCATGTGAAAAGAATTTAGTTGAGGGTGGAAAAGGAGCTTTTTGAGCTGAAATGCCTCATTATAAACACCAATGCTGTAATCAAAGGTTGTATGCATCATTCTTGTGTCTTTTGTCTACCATATTCTAGATCAGGTATGTTGTAGAATTTGGTGTAGTAATATTGTGTATTACTAGTAAATGAATTGAAGGTTCAACTAGGATCAGATTTCCCTTACACATAAGAAGGCCATCAACTATATTGAGATGATTAGCTTTGATATAATTCATTTGTATATTAATTGTGAGAACTATTATATAAAATAGGGAATTCTCCTGTCTTGAGGAGGACCGAGTTTCCTATATCCCAATGTCGATATTTGCAACACTATAGGGACATTCTATCTTCCCTCTTAGACTAATGAGAACCCCATCGACTCCTGGCAGTTCAGGGTTTCGTTTCAAGGCACCATCAAAACAAAAAATGAAGGCTTTTTGAGTCTGACTCCACTAATGAAATTCTTGTGGAGTTATATGAAGCTACCAACATGATTGTGGACATACTTACCTGGGTCCCTGGGTTGGGAAGAAGAACAAGAATATTTAAAATTAAATTGATCTAGCAATTGAAGTTCTTACTTGTCTAGATCTTGATCTAGAATGAATTTAATCCCTTTTGAATTAAGATGTTTAGATAGCAGTGTTTTAGCTTTAATTTCCACCATCTCCATTTCACTCATCATCTATTTGGAAGATGTAACGATTTTTTTCTAGCCAGATTTCCAACATACGAATTTAGACAATGCAAACTAGACCCCTTCAAAAGAGCCTTGCAAGATGGGAATACAATTTTTTGACAAAGGATCCCAAAAATATGTAATTGTGTGTGCTTAAAGAATTCCAAAAATGTTGCAACCTGCTCCAAAAAACTTGGACCTAAAACGTGCTCAAATATGGCATAACAAGTCTGTCATAAAAGATTATATTATTTTTCACAGGACTCAGTTCTGAAGCTCTCCTACAGATATGAATTTTTTCGTTCGTAAATAAGTCTTAAAATAGTCCTTTAAACACTGTCTCAAACATTCATGAACATTCCTTTAACTGCGTCCTAACAGAAGCTTATACTACATCCCTTCCTGTAGCCTACACAGGCCTAGTGTGGCTCTTCTTGTGGCTTACACAGATTTGACAATCACATTGTTGTAGGCATTTCAGAGATATGCCCAAAACCAGCGATCTGAAGTGTGTCTTTTTTTTTCTCCATAGTTTGTTGTAGCATGGATAATCAAATCATCCATAAATTTGTTGCAAGTCTTTCTCTTTGTAATTTTGCTTTGACCCGATCTTCATGAATGAAACATTCAGATAAATTAGGCTTAGATCAGGACATTTTGCTGGGATCTTTTTAGCGAGCTTTAGGATCCCATATTCAAGATGAGAATACTCTTGGTCAGGTAGGGTATTGATAAATATAGCATCATGTTGTGGCAGAAATTATTCAAGAAAATATGAGGGGAGCTAATACTTGACTTCTTCAAGCCATAGATCCATCGTTATCCTCAAGTTCGTAAGTTCCAACATTTTTGGATCAAACATTGGAACAATTTTATGATGGCCATGAACATCAGTGTTGCAGGCAGGGATTTGTTTTATATGAGAAATTAAAGCTACCCGAATATAATTTATAGTTAGGAGAAGAAACTCCTCTGAAGATAATATATCATACCTATGAACAATAAGAGACAAACCTGGAAATGATTTTTCTCACTGTGTAGTTAATAAATTATAGGTTTGCATAAGTCCTCTTGTTTTCCTAGATATTCACTTGTTCTTTCAATATGACAAGACTATTCATCTTCAATAAGGATTCCTTCAACAAATGGAATGGAACTTTCTGCTTTTGTCTCATATGGTTCACAAAACGGCTTGCTGATATGATCAACCTTTTTTTATTCCTCATCAGAGTCCATATCATATGCCGGATGACTGTCAAAGGAAAATATATTAGACCTTGCACTGTTCTGTTTCAAATTTAATAGGTAATGCTGATTGGAGATGCACATAATTATGGGTGCCAAAGTTTCTACCATAGTCAAAATCACAGATAGGAGTGTTGGTCTCTTGAACCTTAAGGGATCTTCAAGATTTCCCTTCATTAATGATTGTCTTATTACTCTCATTCTCAGGAAAACTAGAACTACAGTTTGGTCCATTGTCTCCATTTGCGCTCAGGATTTTGTCATAT
Source organism: Pinus albicaulis (assembly GCA_034641835.2). Classification (NCBI taxonomy): domain Eukaryota; kingdom Viridiplantae; phylum Streptophyta; class Pinopsida; order Pinales; family Pinaceae; genus Pinus; species Pinus albicaulis. The sequence goes on along the minus strand of CM076583.1, from coordinate 834,950,783 downwards.
GTTGGTTGAATTTCCATTTTCCAGTGTAGAAAAAAGGCATGGCATGATACCCATGGCATCACGTGCTAAGTCTTCTGGGGTGATTGCAAGAGTGGTAGAAAATTATTTCCTACCCTCCTGCTGATATTCATCCTTTGCATTCAGGACCTTTTCTCACATTATCAATCATCCAAATCATTCAATAAATTTAGCATATGCTAGGAAAGATGGAATTACCTTGTATCTTTATAAGAATAATTGGGTGATTACAAGAACCGAGTAATGGTGTGGTTGGTCTTGAAAAGTAAAAATTCATTTTCTTTCAAGAGTTTGTTAGGGTCTTCAATTGACCAAGCAAGACATGGCCTCCAAAGATCCACTCCTCCTTGATAATATAGTCCTAAAGTTCCATGTGAGGAATATCCAAGGTCTGTTGAAACTTGAAGCAATGCACTTCTTTCATTGCTCTGTTTCTTACAATATTTTTGTGTAGATAGAGTCTGAGTCACTTGGTTCATTTTTGTCTTTGAATTTAATTGTAATGTTAGACTTATAATCATTCATTGGCTTGCATTAAGTAACGACCATTGTTTATCCCTTTAAGACATGACGATTTTGTATAAATGGTTGACAAAGTTTGCTTGCAACTTTAAGGTATGTCTAAATTCAAGTTTTAAATTTCAAATTTAGTGAACACAATGACATAGGATACATTTTCCTCTTCAAGAATTATAGTCCTAAATATTTGTCTTCTTAGATACCTTGATCAAAGGTTCTTGTCTTTTCTCATCAGGGTAGTGGTTACCTTCATATACCATAAGCTATGATAGTCACATCGATTACCTCTTTATTCTAGGTTGTGATTATGACTAGGCTTAATTTCTCGACATTATCCACCCAAAATGAAGTCAGGGTGTGGTTGGGTTCATTAAGGGAGTATAGTTTCTATGATAACAATATCAATGTTTCTTCAATTGATGGTTAGATCACCGTCTTTTCTAGTATTATGAATTCATTTTACTTGGATGCTAAAAGAGTTTTGACACAATCCTTTCCCTTATATTTAGTTTCTAAAACCCCTAAAGGGACTTTTTGGAGGTGACCGTGGTCTAGCCATTCAAAACTTAGAAATGTGAAGAATAAACAATCTAAATCAACAAGCGATAATGCTAGACAAAATTGCAGCAATAATTTCGTTAATTCTGTAATTGGAGAGAATAAAGATCTTGGAAATGTTCTCCATCCGGGGCATGGGACTATTACTCCATGAGGGCTTTAGCAATACATCCGGTCTCCAAGAATGCCTCCAAAATTTTCTTCTTCAAGTCTTCAATAGATCTTAACCAATACCACAAGGATGTCTGCCTTAGTAAGCGATCTATATAAACAGGGAAAATATTCAATAAGCCTCCTTCAATAAGGGTCAATTATTATTCTCCAATCTCAAAGAATGCTTCACAAAGGCTCCCAAAAATATGTAACTGTGTATGTTTCAGGAATGCCAAAAATGTTGCAACCTGCTCCAAAAAACTTAGACCTGAAACATGCTCAAATATGCCATAACAAGTCTTTCATAACATATTATATTATTTTCCATAGGACTCTGTTTTGAAGCTCTCCTACAAATCTGAATTTTTTTGTTCATAAATAAGGCTCAAAACAGTTCTTTAAATATTGTCTCAAACATGCATGAACATGCCTTTAACTACAGCCTAACACAAGCTTATATTGCATCCCTTCCTGTAGCCTACACAAGCCTAGTGTGGCTCTTCTTGTGGCTTACATAGATATGACAACCACAATGTTGTACGCATTTTAGAGATATGCCCAAAACCAACAATTTGAAGTGTGTCTTTTTTTTTCTCCATAGTTTGTTGTAGCATAGATAATCCGAGTTTTGGTTGACTGTTATCCTCAAGATTTTGAGCTTTCACATGTATTATTGCAATTATAGGTCAGAAAATCCAAGTTTGAAAAATGTATAAATATATTTGCCCAAATATATCCTTAACTGTCCTCTTCAGCCTTAGTTCACCTTCTGTGATTCTTCTTTGAAATCTTGACCGAAACTAATGGATAAAATGAAGAGAGCAGATTTCTATTTATAGTGGTTTGACATTTGACGAAGAGACACGTCTCTTGGATGACATGTCAAGCCTACACAAGTCGGCTTAGGTCGGATCAATGTCAGAGTTAATTTCCTTAACTTAAAAAATCAATATCTCCCAAACTATTCGGTGTTTTGGGGCAAGTAAGGGCTCGTTAGAAAGGGAAAAATATACTCTACAAGATGGTATAGGATCCATTTTGAAAGGTTGCTTCTAAGGTGGTGAATTGTTTTTTTCTTTGTGACTGCACTTGAATTATTTAGTGCAGAAAATGATGAGGACAGTATGGCTTCTTTGTTTGGCTTTTGCATTGTTTGTCTTATCCATTATTTGGCTTGTTTATCATCATAGGAACATGTAGGACATCCATGTCATCATGATAATGTCCATCAATGAGTGCATCACTCATGTCATCACATAATGGTGCAGTGATATGTTATAGTGTAGCATTATTAGGAGAAATCCAAAATAGTTTTCCAACCCTCAAATGATCTCCAACCATGATCGTCATATGTCATCATCAAGTATCAAAGTGTATGACATCATCACATAACATCAAGGGTTAAGATCTAGATCAAGTGCATGCAACATCAGATCAAGGACTTCTTAGGGCTTCTTTCATTAGTGGTTTGAATTCTTCATGATTTGACATCTTCATTGATGGCATGACATCATCATCTTGAACCAGACATATCAAGAGTAATGACATCTTGGTTAATGTCATATTAACATCAATGACAACCTTGACCAACAGGAGGAAGATGTGAACCTTCCAGAACCATCCAAAATAATAACCGGTGTTGTTAAGAGTAAGACTTCTTCAAAAGAGTCTGAGAAGCAAGTCCTGAAAGAAGTGGATGACTGGGAGATGCAGTCGAGCTTTTAAATCCTATGAATCAAGTAGCTATTTTAGTTACTGAATGTTCAGGAGACAGAAAGTACTCCAGTGATTTTTTGTTGACAATCAAGGATCAGTGCAAATATCTACCAAATCATTTTGAAATTTGTCTAGACATTATTGAATTACTAGGAAATTCCCAAGCACTTGCAAGTAATTTAGGAGAGGTTGATGCATTAGAAAGCACTGCAAGAGGACTTGACAAGCAACTGAGTGGGAATTATCTATTTGAACGTCGTGTGAGAAATATGGCTAGTTTGGATGATGATAGATGGGCCAAGCCAGTGGATGCTCTTACTAATGGTTGTGATATGTGGATGGATGTAGATCTTAGTGGTTCCTCTGTTGTGTTTCAAATTGGCCAAGGTTATAATACTGGCTTTGCAAGAAATACCTGTGCAGTAAAAATGAGTATGAATGTCATCCTTCCAGGAGGGCCTTATGTACAAGCACCACTTACACAAGTTGGAATAGTGAGAATAATTTTGATGCTGATAGGTGGTAGCATGCTTCTGGTTCACAGAAGGGTTTGATTCCTCATCCACAGCCTTCTCTACCCACAATTAATATATTAGAGAACCAATATGAAGTGGGCAAGGTTTCTAATGAGGATCAATTGAAACAAAGAAAAATTAATCCATCCTTAATAAATTAATGCCCCAAAACTTTGAGAAACTTTTTGAACAAGTCAAAGAAGTGAACATTGACTTTGCATCATTGCTTCATGGTATAATATCTCAAATATTTGACAAAGCCTTAATGGAGCTATCTTTTTGTGAAATGTATGAAAAATTCAATTTTCAACTTGTTGCAGGAATACCATAATTTTATGAAGATAATGAGAAGGTTGTTTTCAAGCGAGTTCTTTTGAACAAATGTCAGGAATAATTTGAAAAAGATGAAAGAGAAGAGGCAAAGGCTGAGAAATTAGAAGAGCATGGTGAAAAAATCCTTTCAGTCCAGAATAAATATGGGAGAAGAAGGTTGCAACACGATGACGAATGCTAGGAAATATAAGGTTTATTATTGAGCTTTATAAAGAAAGTATGCTGATCGAAAGAATTATGCATGCATGCATCAAGAAATTAACTCGTCAATTTAAACATCCATACGAGGAAAATGTTGAAGCTTTGTGCAAACTGATGAGAACTATTGGTCATATGACTGAACATTCAAAGGCCAAGGAACATATTGATGCTTACTTTGATAGGATGACAAAACTCTCCAATAACCAAGGGTTTCCCTCTAGGTTGAGGTTCATGTTGAAGGATATGATTGATCCGAGGAGGAATGGATGGAAACAAAGGAAGAAATTTGAGGGCCCCAAGAAAATAGAGGAAGTGCATTGGGATGTTGTGCAAAAGCTACATGGATAGGGAGGTCACTCTCGAGGTACCAATATGGGACATTCAGGTCAGAGACTTGTGACACCACTTGATCATGGTGTGAGAGGACCTGCAATGCCACCTTACATGGTAGGTGCACAGATAGGTTCACTTCCACATATGGGTGGATTAAAGGGCCACAACCCCATATGGGACCACGTGACCATGCATTCACTAGTCAAGATGCCCAGATTGTGGATAGGGCTCAATTTGAAAGTAAGTCTATGCCAAGCCCTTCAACACACAGAGCTTCTGATGATGGCCACCGGACTCTTGGTCCTAAGGGAGGTCTTGGCAAGGGAATAAGAGGGAGGGATCAGCCTCTACCATATGCTAAGAGTGCTCTAGAAGATATTCCACCATTCACATCCTGAGTAATATACAAACAGGTGCCAGTTCGATTTTAGGTTGCAGTTCTAACCAGATGCCAGTGATTATGAGAGATGCCATTTTGACAAGGAATTATGCTATAGAAAAGCCTTTATTTGCAAAATAATGTGTCCAGGAATGTTTTGGATAATGACATAAGAGGGTTTAAGAATTCATACTCATCCGGTGACAAAGGTGGGAAGACTGCAAATGCTGAATTTCAACTGTAAGAACATTCTTCTCAAATAAATTTGAGTTCACAACTCATTGAGGTTCAACTTAGGAAAAATGTTGAAATGGAAATCAAAGAATATTACGAGTGGATTCCTTTACAAATATTCCATGAATTTTCATTATGTCTTTTAGAGAAATCGACAAGTTTCCCTGACTTTTTCTTAATTTTGCATGACATACCATCCAATGTGAGAGATTTGAAGGAGGAAAATTTTTGTGTAGATGACCTTAAAGTGCCATTGTTCCATTCAATTATGGTTTCACTTTGGATATATATATATATATATATATATATATATATTTTAATCAAGAAATATGTTGAAATTGATCTTATGGGGAATCTACTGACACAATTATGCAAGTTTTTCCCTTTCTTTCTAAATCAAGGACATCTTATTGAAGGGTAATGTGAAATTTTATGTTCGTTCTTATTCAAGTTTGAATTTATTTAAGGACTACTACAGTCTGTGGTAATTTTCGATTATGAATTATAACTATATATAATTTTGATGTTTCTAGGTCGAACACTATACTATTTTCATTGGAGGATGCTATCATTGATGCACGAAGGCCCTTGAGTTCCTTCATCATGTTCAACTTAGGAAAAATGCTGAAATGGAAATCAAAGAATATTACAGGTGGATTCCTTTACAAATCTTCCATGCATTTTCATTATGTCTTTAAGATAAATCGACGAGTTTCCCTGAATTTTTCTTAATTTTGCATGACATACCATCCAATGTGAGAGATTTGAAGGTTGCAAATTTTTGTGTAGATGACCTTAAAGCACCATTGTTCCATTCAATTATGGTTTCACTTTGGATATTATATATATATATATATATATATATATATATATTTTAATCAGGAAATATGTTGAAATTGATCTTATGGGGATTCTACTTACACAATTATGCAAGTTTGTCCCTTTCTTTCTAAATCAAGGACATCTTACTGAAGCGTAATGTGAAATTTTATGTTCGTTCTTATTCAAGTTTGAATTTATTTAAGGACTACTACAATCTATGGTAATTTGCGATTATGAATTATAACTATATATAATTTTGATGTTTCTAGGTTGGACACTATACTATTTTCATTGGAGGATGCTACCATTGATGTGCCAAGGCCCTTGAGTTCCTTCGTCATGTAGGGTCAAAATCCACTAAGATGATTCCATGTCATTAGAACAATTTTGCATCCTTCCTGGGAAAAAATTCCATTACGGAATAAGACTTGCCCAAGAAGGAATTTATAACATGAAACCAACAAATTACAAGAAATGCTAGTTTGTTTTTCCAACGAATATGATAGAGAAAACTGGCTTTATTTAGGCTACTCATCCATATAGGGTTCAATGTGCAATTGGTTAACTAGATAATGAATTGTCTTTCCTCAATATATGTGCAATTCTAATTAATGGCTCAACCTATTCTTCTATCATGTCTATAAGAGATCATGGGTAGGTATGACTAATGGCTCCTCTGCCATTTTTTACTGTAGATTAGGTGGTCTCAATAGAGTTATAATAGAGAAAAAAAGAACTATAAGCTTGAAAACTATACAAATAGGATTTTCCCTAAACTTGACCTGTTTACTCTTTGTTGATTATGTTTTGCTTTTAGGTGATATGACCAAGGTAGATGCAATTATGCTGAACGACCCCACCCTTGAAGAACTGAAGTTCCTACCTTAAAAACTACCAACAACTGCGGAGCCATAAGAAACAACACCATCTTTGATTTGAACCTAAATAGTTTTATTATCTTCGAGTATTTCACTAATCACAACGACCAATAGATTCTTCTCATGGATTATTTCTCTCATTCTATTTATTATTAAAATCCACAAAATGTATCCCTACATTTGAATCTTGGGGAAAAAAACATATAATTGTTATCATTTAAATTATCCATATCTCTTGGAGCCCAAAAATACATTTGATTTGGATAAGCTTTATTTATAACCTCAAAAGCAACCCTATTAAAAGCTGAAGGACCATTATGTCCTCTTGATTCTTGAAAAAGTGTGATGGAATGAAATTGGGTGAAGACCAGATCCAGGTTTACAATGTCAGAATCTAGGCTTATTGAGATGGCAACTTGGTCTGAAGATATCCACCATACAAACTAGGACCACCCATACTTATCGTTTCCATCTGTATTTCATCATCAAGATTAACATACTAAGGACCTATAACCCGTGGAGGCCCATGGTAGTTATTGCAATGTAATTTATTAGAATACATGCCATTTCTTATTATGAGATTTACCACATCCAAAAATGGCATCATTCACATCATTTTGAAGAAGTCTACAAATTAGGTCAACATAATTTTTTCCACATTTACGACTTCCCTCACATTGGTTGGTTCTTGAAGCTTGAGCACTTTCATAACAAAAATATGCAAAGTCAAACAACAAAAATGGTCCACTCTCTTTTCATTTTCTAATATTATAATGAAGTTTTATTAGGCACACTATTTCTTTGTTTGTTCTGGTTAGAAAAGGGTTTGCTCTTGGTTTTATGCGACTTTCAATTTATCATATGTAGCGTGTTGAGAAATGGGAAAGGATAATGTGTGACATTTATCTTACATAAATTGATGCAGAATGAAATGATACATAATTTAACCAAACTACAATTCACTTTGGTAAAGGCGGAGGAACATCTTAAAAATCTGCTCAAGGATACACCATATATAAAGTTTGACCATAAGTAATATATATGCATTTTTCTATTGTAGATATGTTATTTTTTCTACCCAAGATATCACAACAAGAAAAATATTGATATTGTAGAAATTATTGAGGACCTCATTGAGGTCAATTTTTTTGATGTCCTATTTGATTGATACTTTCTCATATGTCAGGAAGGCTTTAAATATGAATTAATATGTTCATGAAAGAAATCAAATTCAAATTTTATAGATATAAAGGATAAAAGCAAATGTCAATGTCTTTGTTTGATTGTTACTTGACTCTGCTGTGGGCAGGTTACAAGAAATGTGATTGGAAAAATGATGGGGAGACGATGCATATCATGTCTTGGACATGGTTCATTCACTGTTAGAGATCACTTAGACACCTAAGCCACCGACTTTGGAAATGTTTCTAGTGGGAAGTCCTATGGCTTTTAATTTTTTGATTATTTCACCTCATGGTTATTTTGGGCAAGCAAATGTCTTAGGAATGCTACACACGACATCAGTGGACGGGTAATTTTTTTTTTATAATTGCAATTTCCATTCCATGACATCCTCTCTTTATTGTTTGATTGTATTTTGGACATTTCTTTTGATATTTTTGTCTTTAACTATGAAATTGAAAATAATTAGTACCATTTCCAATTAAACAACAACCAAAGCTTGCATATGAAATTAGTATTACACTATATTGATTGGAGTCCTTATAGCTATTTTGTGTTAAAATATTTTCATGACTATCATAAAAAGTTACTTTCATGTTTTTATTTGAGTACATGTTGTTTGTATACTTGACTAAGTTCATGCGTTAGAAAATGAAATATTGTCGTGAATAAAATGACAAGGATTAAACATCACACCTCATATTATTTGTTTTCAAAAGTTATCTACAACTCAAGCTTTTTAGCGTATAACTTAGTTGACATGATTGTTCTTAAGCTTTCCTTGAAAGTTGAATACTAAGTTACTAAGGTGTTTTTTTCTATATATGGTGATATTTTATTTGCTTTGTTTATACATGTTATCTGGCCACATTATAGTGACAGTTATCGTCCCAATGAAGAAAATTTGTTTGAGTTTCTTACTTGTATGGGGAAAAATGGCTTTGACATTGTTGATCTTGAGGTATATGTCATATAATCTATTTATAGTCTAATTTAGTTTATATTCTAGTGTTAATTGTCTTTCATGTTTTACACTCATTGTATCTTATTTTGTTTTCAGAAAATGAACTTAGTATTGATGGTAAGAAGCATGAATTGAAAAAAGAGGGGAGAAATAACATTGGAGTGACAAATGCGAAAAGAGAGAGAGGAGAACTTGTCTGGTGATACTCTTAGAGTCAATATCCCGCATAAGACACACATATAAAGACTAATGGTCAAGTCTTCAGAGTTGGTGAATTCACCTGCAATGTCTTGAAAACACAATGATAATGTTTTGAAGTGATGAAACACCATTTCATGTGTAAATTGTAGTCCAACCAATATTAAGTTGGAAAATCATATTGTAATACTTTAACATTTCATATAATATAATTTAAGTGGTTGAAATTATTTATAGTTTCACTTGATATTGTTTAGTATTGTAATTAAAATATGCGACTTTGTGTTTTCCTATTAGATGAACATGCACATTGTATGACATTTTTTAAATCATAAAAATTAATTTATGTTGATTAATAATTAACAAAAAATCAATTTAAAACTACTAAATTAGTAGTTTATATTGATTAATGATGAACACAAATAAAATGAATATACGACTAAGTTAGTTGTATAAAATGATTATTAATGAAATTAAATGAAATGAATATAAACTACTAAATTAGTTGTTTATATAATGAATAAATGGCTACTGCAAATGATAAATTTGTGACTACAAATGACGAATAAATTTTGCATATATACGACTACTAGTAGCTAATTTACAGTATCTTATAACATGAGTAAAATTTAGTCATATTTCTTCGGTCATTAGTTGGTTTCAAACGATGACTAAAATTTGCATATATATGACTATTAATAGCTAATTTACAGTATCTTATAACACGACCAACATTTTGGTCATATTTCTTTGGTCATTAATTGGTTTTGTCGGGTGATCATATAGTAATATATTTTATTTTATATATGGTCATTAATTGTGACAATTAATGATCAAATTAAAGATTAAATCAATGATTAAATCAATGACCAAATCAATGACCAAATCAATGACTAAATTAATGATCAAACCAATGACTAAATTAATGGCTAAATCAATGACCAAATTAATGACCAAATATACAACTAGACAATAAAATTGAGATAACCAATTAATGACTAATCTAAAAACAACCAAAAGTTGGCCGCGTTATAAGATACTGTAAATTAGCTACTATTGGTCACCGACCAAAAAATAGTCGTTTATATGCAAATTTTAGTCATTTTTTTAGTAACTAATTAGCCATTTTGTACTAGTGATATTTCCCTTCATTTTGAGTCATTCCTTCCTACCTGCAATTTCCAGTTTTGAATTTTAGGGGAGAAAATGTGAAAATTAGGGCACGGCAGTTGGCGCGGGTTTCGGGCATGGAGTTGTACCAATTGCCCTATTTTATACACTAGGGTGCACCCATTGGCACGATTATTTGGGAAACAGTCACACCAATGACGCAAGCCATTTTATGTCAAAAATCCCAAGTGATAGACCGAATTTTCACAAATTCTGATGTTCTTACTAGGCTAACAATGTCCATGTAACAATATTTGCAGGTATAAAGCAGCAAAATGGTCATAGAATGGAAAGAACAGGAACATAGCAAAGAAGATGAGCTTGCCATGGAAAATGAGGGAGTCATGGAAGCTCTCAGAAACTGTGGACTGAAAAATTTCTTCCTAACGCCATGTCTTTGAGCCCAACTAGAGTTATTGCAATATTTGATCATCATATGGGACGAAAATCAGGAGAAGTTCATCCTTCGGGATCAAGAACTTGAGATTGAAGTATATGACGTCTATTTCATAACACGATTATCACGGAGGGGAGTAGCACCAATCCTAATTGGCACTCGACCCTGCATGGAAAACATGACCATGGTAATAGACAGGGTATGTCAGGAAGCACGGAAAGGATTGGGCAGCGGGATATCCAAAATATCCCAGAATTGAACCTCAGAGTAGTGCTACATACCATCACACGAGCTGCAAGATCACAAGCACCGCATGAAGCAACAAAGACACAATTTCTTCTTGCTGTAGACTTCTTGGAACCAACCATCTACAACTAGGCAGAGGCCATGACAATAAGCATGAAATGCCAACTAAAAAAATGCAAGAAGACAAAATTGAAGCAATTTCGTTATGGATCTATTCTGGTATCGTTCTTCTTGGAATGACTACCAATATTTTAGCGGCAAGAGGTCATAGTCCTAGCACCACCAACCAATGAACCACAGATGGCCCCATGGGCAGCTCTGATGCCAAGGGTAGGGGGTAGTCAACAGATGTCCTGGAGACTGGAATTATTTGATTGGCTCTGTCGAAAACTGATTGTTGTGGAGGACTGGCCCTACTCTGGTATAGATTTCACTGATTATCCAGACCTCCCACTCCCAGAGGGAGAGGATTGGGATGAAGATTTGGGTGAGACTCATTTTTTAATTTTCATGAGTATTGTGATTTTTTGTTTTTATATTTATGCATGTTCTGACATTAAATCCATGTGTATGCATATGTTGGCCCAGAGAGACCTGCTGGTATGTCACCGATAGCGAGGAGAATCCCTCGCGATTTTGACCCTCAAAGCAAGGGCGACAAGGAAGATGAGATAGTGCATAATCTGGAGGGAATCACTTGAGGAGTTCCAAAATATGCATGTTTTGATGATTTTCCACGCGCCTACCAGAGACATACTATAGGGGTGCCCAGCTGAATTCACTGTTTGCTGAGGCGGCTTGTACGGGCAGTGACATGTTATCACGAGCACCATGCTAATTAGATACCTAGGTTTTATTTTCATCTGCATATTTTGAAGATGTGATGTCTCAAGATGTAATAGAAACACACATAATTTTTGAAGTTATGATTCACACAGCTACAAACATGTGATATATATATATATCTATACATCTGTTTTCCTACATGGATTTTTTTACATGTGATGATGATTTTACAAATTATGCAAATGTCTATCTAATACATCGTTAGCCACTGTACCAGTTAATGTATTCATTCATCTAGGAATATTTTGATATGTAATAAAATCAAAACGTCTTTCTAGCAAACGAATACGTAAATTCAATCTCAAAATGTGTGGATTTCTATCTGAAAAATGACTATTGAGTTGCAGAACGATAAGATGTGAGTCTAGATTTACAAGAAATGCACGTATGTCGAGGTTGATTTCTTCAGTTAATAGCTCAATAACAACGTTATATTCAGCGACATTGTTCGTAGCTCGTCCTAGAAAATAACCTTGCAGATCTATCAATTCACCAGCAGGATCATAAATTACCCACGCTGCCGAAGACAAATTCCTGATACTGTGGGAAGCACCATCTGCGAAACCAACATAAGGGGTGATAGAAATCTGCACCATAAGCAAGACCCAATAAGCAGGAAAATGCTCACAAAGCACATCAAACCAAAATATGTACAAAAAATGAAAATGACACCTAAGTACACCCTATTACACATGGATGACTCATGCATAATATTTTTTGAGATACAACACATTTCTGGGTTGTTCAAGAGGATTACCTTCGTAATCAATAAGCTCATAGGCCCCATTCTGCAATACACGTTTAATGATGTAGGGCCCATGCCACATAGGTTGACATTTACCTACCCCCAGCTTATCATGAGCTTGGTCATACAGGAGGACGAGATCTCCTTCAATGAAAGAATGAGGGGAAACTAATTGGTCAAAATGAGCCTTGACCCGCTTTTTCTGTGCTTCGATAACCAAAGCAGCAAAGCAACAAGTTTCAACCAACCTTTCTAAATAAATTCTCTTCTTCTGGCATAGTATTAGGCATTAATTCAACAACCAACTTGAGCGAAGGTATTTCACATTCAATCGGGAGGGTAGCTTCCAGGCCATAAACCAACTGGAAAGGAGTGAACCCAGTTGCGTTTTTAACTAAGGTTTGGTACACCCAAAGAGCCGAAAACAACATGAGATGCCAATTGGATTTGTGGATCTCAATCATAGGTTGAAGCATGGTGACAAGAACTTTGTTCACAGCTTCAACCTGGCCATTGGCTTAAGGGTAGTATGATTTTGAGTTGTCGTGTCGCAGACCCAACTTAGAAGTCAACTCCGGCACCATATAATGCTGAAAATGGGAACTATGATCGGTAATGATGGATTGCGGGACACCAAACCTAGCAATAATGTGATTGAATATGAACTAAGCAGCTATCTTACCATCAACAACAAGTGTATGCATTGCTTTGGCCCATTTGGTGAAGTAGTCCATGGTTACGATAATATAAGCATGCCCCCCAGCCGAGTGAGGGTTACACGTCATAAAATAGATGCCCCACTTTGCAAAGGGACCAACAGTAATGACAGGATGAAGAGGAAGGGGTAGTGCATGCATCTTGTGTTGGTAAATATGGCGATCATGGAATTTACGAATAGCGACAATGCAGTCTTTGAAAATAGAGGGTCAAAAATAACCAGCACGAAGTATTTTTTGAGTAGTAGCATAACCAGACATGTGACTACCACAGGCGCCACTGTGACAGTCATTGAGGAATTTCTTAGCTTCCTCGAGGGTCAAACACCGATGGAGAATGGAATCTACACCGACACAATAGAGGGTATCCCCGACTATACGATAAGGTTGCGGATGCGTCAGTGAGCATCCTTCATCAACTCAGATCTAAAAGATGAAGTCTGGAGATAAATGATGATATCACCGTACCACGGATCGAGGGTGCTAATCAATAAAGGTGAATTGTCTGGAATTGATTCCTCAGAACGAAAAGGAGCGGAGTCGGAAGGGAGAGAACAAAGAAAATTAGCGAAAACTAATGATTTCTTAGACTTGGCAGCAGTAAATTCCATATCAAACTCTTGGAGGATAACAATCCACTTTTAGTATTTCCCCCCCAGCAATTGTTGAGACAATATGTAGGTCATGGGGTTGCAATCATAAATCACCATCATTGTGCGTAAAAGGATATAATGGCAAATGCCTTGAACGGATTGAACAAAAACCAATGCTAATTTCTCGACAGGAGCATAACATGTTTCTGGGTTGAGAAGGTTACGAGACAAGTAATAGATAACATGCTCATGACCATCGTCATTATCTTGTACCAAGGCCATTGCAATTGTGCTGAAAGCGGTAGCCAAATAAAGGGAAAAATCACGATTATAATTTGGAGGGCGGAGAAGAGGAGCATTAACAAGAAATGTCTTCAACGTATCAAAATATTTCTGAGCGATGTCATCCCAATGAAAAGGAATGCCCTGCTTCAATAATCATGTATAACCTTTAGCTACTTCGGCATAGTTAGGTATAAAACGATGTAAAAAATTAGCTTTCCCTTGTAAAATCTGCAGCTGGTGCAACGAGGAAGGAGGGGGGAGATTAATAATAGCCTCAAATTTGAGCTAATCGAGACGAATTCCATCTTGAGATACGATAAACCCTAAGAGTCTACCAGAATCAACATAGAAGACACACTTATGCGGATTAAGCCAAATATTACAGTGTATACAACGAAGAAAGATCTGACGAAGATGGTCAGGGTGATCCTTACACTTGGCCGAATGAGCCGGAAGGTCATCCAGATAAGGCTACATGATGTGACGAATATCATGAAAGGCGTAGGACATTGTGTGTTGAAACGTGGCCCCAACATTCTTTAAACCAAAAGGAAGCTTCTTATATGTGAAGGTACCTCAAGGACAGATGAAGGAATTCTTGTGTTGATCAATTGGGAGAATGTTGATCTGATTATAAACAGAAAAACCATCCATAAGGGAAAAAATCTCACTCCCGACACAGTCGTCAATGATCTGATCAATGAAGGGAGTAGGATAATTATCCTTAGGACAAGCTCGATTGATATCAGGATAGTCAACACAAACATGAATAGTTCCCTATTTCTTATCTACAGGAACAATATTAGAGACCCACTCTGTCAAGGGAATTGGATAAATGAAACCAAGTTTGAGAAGCTTTTCCACTTCAGCTTTAATGGCAGCAGATTTTTGAGGATGAACTCGATGAAGATGCTGGAGAACAGGTTTTGAACCTGGGTAAATAGGAATGGCATGCATCATGATGCTAGGATCAATGTCAGGCATTTCTTCATAGGACCATGTAAAGACATCACAGAATTCATGACAAAGTCTAGTATAGACTTGTACTTCATTGAAAGAACAAGTGACCCTGAAATTGATGTTCTCAATAATTCCCGGTTAAACGGAAATGTAAATAGGAATCATTTGTGTAATGTTACTCAAGTTACCTTCCGAAAAAGCTTCATGAACCTAAACAGGTGTCTGAAGCAGAGGAGAGGGAACCTGAGAAGCAAAACACTCAAGACAAGTAGGCATGGCCCCGAGACTTGGGATAAACGAGGAATGACAATGATTATCATCCTATTGGGGTTCCCATGTTTTGGCCAGATTGGCAAGACCAAAAGATGAGACAACATCAGAACCACTTTGGGGACCTAGGATCTAGCCCTCCTCAACCTGGAGAGGGATCTCTCCAATAAAACAAAGAATGATATCTCTTTGAAATCTCAATATAAGGTATTAGGCTATTTATGAAGCACAAAGGGGGGTTTAAAATGATTTGGTTGGTTGGTTGCTAGGTTGGGTCATGAGATCATAGACAGAGAAAGTGATGGGAGAAAAGGAACAAAACAGCTGGATGTTTCAGCAAAGAGAATAGGTCAAGAGAGTGCCATTCATTAGGCTATGGAGTCATGAAAGATAATTACATGCAACAACTAGCCAAGGCTTTTAGAGGGCAAGTCATCTACACTAAAGGATCTTTTAGATAGGTAGTGGAATGGAATGTTAAGGATTGAAAGTGAAAGAAGGAAAGCAATCCAATTTCTGTCTATAGATCAAGTCAAAGGTCATTTAACTCCAGACCTGGTTGGACATACTCAAAGGAAGCTTTCAAAGGAGGAACAAAGGGGCAACTTATAGATTGGACCAGAGGTCATTTAACTCCAGGTCAGCTTTAGCATACTCCAAGGGAAAACAGAGATAAGTTTAACAGAGCCAAGGTATATAGATCAGAGAAGGACTTTGAACCTTCAATGCTTTGACACCAGCAAGAGATCTTAGAAAGGCCAGCTGGTCGCACAAGGACAGGGCTAACTCTAATCCCCAGTGTTCCCAAATCTTCCAGCATAAACCCAACAAGAAAAACTAAGAAGCAGAAAACATTAAAGGCGAGGAGAGCAGAGACATAGGGTACCTAACAAGGGTAAATCCTATGCCATATTTTTGATGCAAGCCAGCAGCAATGAACAACATGAAAGTGTAAATAAAAGATACAAAGAGAGAAACATCACCCGTAGTAATAGACCAGGATCCTATGAAATGTGATTGATTAATTGGTGCAAAACCAGTCACATACACTGAACTCAAGGGCTGAATACAATCCAAACTTCTCCTCCCAGCCTACTACATAACAACTACTATGCTAATCCCTCCCAAGACTGTTCTAACAGTCAAAATGAATTCCTCTAACAGCAATCGGCAACCGAACAACAAACATTACAATATGTTTCTCAGGAATTCTTATAGGAGGATGAGTGAAAGCGGGAGTAGATGTACATTTAATTTGTTTCATCAAGACAGAATGGGGGAAGCGTTCAAGCCCATACTGCTTAATGGCTTTGGAGTGCTGTGTGTACTCTATAGGCTGCTTGGGGAGTCTTGATCAGGTCGAGGTGGACCTCTGATGCGTTCTTGAATTCCTTCTGTTTGTAAAGCCCTCTATTCTGTCTTCTGGAAATGATGAACTGGATGAAAAGGTCTGCAGGTCTCTCCATACCTTGTAACTGTGGTTATGACAGTAACCGAGACCTCTGTCGATGTACTCCATCTGTTTAAAGGCTCGAGGAGGCATGGAGGACACTATCCGAAGTTGTTTTTCTGGAGAAAAGTACTCTGCTGAAATTAAACACAGATATGACTCATCGCTGTGCTTAAATCTTCAAATTGCACCTTGATTCTTTGAACACGGGATTATAATTGTTAATCTTCAACTATGGGCATAAATCCCTTCAAAATCCATCTCTGTTGCTTCACTTGGTGGCTGTAATGGCCTCTCTGTGACCCCTGCACAATGAAATAAACTTGTCACAAAACCCGGGCAGTGGTGGAGAAATGTTGTGGAGGCCGGAGGAATGGTGGCGGAGATGATATATGCAGGTGGAAAACCAATGGAAATCACTGCAGGATGGTGGAGAAGAGAGCCAGTGAAAGTTTGGTGAAAAGGGCCGTAGACCCTCCAATCGAAGGAACATAAGAAGATCAATGGTCAGGATCAAAGGATGGAGGGGTTAATATGCAATTAGGCAGAAGAAAAGGCCTTCAGTGCAAAACGCAAAAGTATAAGGTTTGGCCTTATTACAAAGAAAATTATGGAAATGAAATGAAACAGGGCTTGATGTGGGACCCGGTCGTGGTGAGGGGCGATTAGATTTGGACCGTTGATCTCAGGAGGAGATCGACGGTAGAGGTTAAGAGATGAGGTAAACAGAGGGCTCCGATGAAGAAAACTGATGGAGGGCGTGATGTGATATGGGCCGTTGATCTCGGATGAACGGACGGCTATGATCAAATCAGGGGATCGCAATCGGGGGAGGTAGCGGGGTGACACATTAACACTTGCGATTGCGATTGGAGCGATGGTGCGATTAAGCGCCAACCGTTGGATTAAAAAGGAAAGAATGATCGAGATCGGATCGGAGGATTGCAATCACAAGGCGCAGAAGGGGGGTGTGATGCGACTGGCGCGATGTGATGAAGCACCAACCGTCCAATCCGGCTAGAGATCAACGGTTCGAATTTAATCGGAGGGGCAGAAAGGGAAGGGTAACGAGTGCGCAGTGATTATTGCTGGGCCATCGGATCCAATGGAATGGATGGCATATATTTAATCGGAGGGGAAACAGGCGGGGACAACTTAAAAGTTGTGATGCGATTAAAGCGATGGTGCGATGGGGCGACTGCCTTCCAATCTAGAGGCAGATCAACGGTTCTGAAGCAATTGGAGGGGTGAAAAGGGAGGGGCGATGGGTGCACCGCAGGATAAGCGCTGGCCGTTGGATTCATACGGATCAACGGTGGAGATCACGACACGGGGCTTCAGACCAAACTTAAATCGCATCGGGATTTCCTGGTTTAACATAGAAACGCGCCCGCATGAACGTTGCGATTGCGATTAACGCCCAGACCATTAGCGCTTGCTTTTGGGCGTGGGGCATATGGGGAAGTGGTTGAGGGGCTGGCCAAAAGGGGCTTAGCCTTAATAGAAGGTGGAAAGTGGTTCTTGGCCCATTTTAATGCATTTTGAGACTAAAGAAGGGTAACAATAGAGGGGAAAAGGGTTTATTAAACCAAGCGAAGGGTATTTGAAGGGTTCAAAAGGGAAATTGAGATGGTTTAGAGGGTTAGTAGGGGAAATAGAGAGGAGTAAAAGGGGATGAAACAGGGGTTTGGAAGGGATGATATAAGGGGAAAAAGGAGGCCTTTTGGGCATTTCTTCACAATTAGAGAGGCTTAATAACTGGAAAAAGCAGTGGGGATTCATCAAAGGAAAAAGGCATAAGGAGGCTTCAAGGATGATGTGTTTTCAGGGGAAATGCATTCCTTGAAGGCTCAAAAAAAATTTAGCCCCCTGTTTGCTTGTAAAAAAATTTATAGGGGGCTAACACGTCCCATGGGGAATATTCGAGAGACATGGTTTCCATGATGGCCTCATCAGAGGGAAACACTTCCTTCAAAGGATCGGGTGAATCAAAATTGCCAAGCTAAGGGGATTGAGAATAAACGTCAAGAGACATGCTCAAAGGAGCAGAATCAAGGATAAAGTATTCGATGCAGCGATGAGTTCACAATAATAAATTTCAATCAGACTCAATGGCATCGAATCTACGAAATAATCGATTTGTTCAGTTGAAGGGATAACCCATGGGTCATCAGTGTGAGAAATCATGTTGACTTGAACTGTATTTGGTGGTGGAAGAGGAAAAATACCCATGAGGGTAGGATCCTTGAAAAGGCCTGGCCCTATGCTCTCATAGGGAGTAGGAATTTTATCCACATAAGGAACATTTTTCTCAGAAGAAGAAGTGAAAAAATACAATTGATCAACAATAACAATCTTTCCTTCATGTGGGAATTTCAAAACATGAAAGAGAGTGGACGGAACACATAGCATTGTGTGAGTCCAACTGTGACCAAGGAGAATATTATAATTGAGCTTAGCATCAACGACTTCAACTTCGACATTGACTGTATTCCCTTCTAATGTGATTGGTAAACTAGTGAGAACACCAAGAGGTTTAGACTCTCTTCCATCAAATGCTTCAAGGGCATTGGGTGATGAGGTAAGAGCTAGAGATCTAATGGCTTTCCAACAAGTAGATGACATAATGCAGGTAGATGCACCCTCATCCATGACTTCCTAGTGAATGTTCAAACCATTTATACCAACTTGAATGATGAGCGCAATTTGGTGTGGGAGTCGCTGGAAAAAATTATCTAAATCGAAAGCAAGAAAGCTAGTATCGGCAGTATCAACCCCACCTATCGCGGATAACAACAGTTTTCGTTGTGACAGACAACTCTGAAGTACTTCTAACGCAGACATTGCAGATGGCACTTGAGCCAAATCCTCAACAATACTGTAAAGCTGAGCAACACGGGCATTAGGATTATACGAAGACTTGCGGACCACACCTTTGGAAGGTGGTCACACAACAGATTTAGTATTAGGCCGTTCAATCTCAAGAGGGCCAGAAACAAGTGGAGGAGGAGGACCATCAACGATCTCCTTCTCAGTTCTCTGACGTGAACCAGAATAATCTTTTGATCAAGTAGCAATAGAAATGGGTGCAAAACCGTTCATCATAAAAACCTGAGAACCAAATGGGGTAGAGGACTGAGGTTTCTCTGCCATCTGAGTTTTCTGAGTAGGAAAAGGTTCTTTAAGAATAGCCAGGGCGCCTTGAGTGCCTTTGAGAAATTGGCTCACTTCATATCGTTGAGGACAGTCTTTGGTGAAGTTCTCTTCGTCACAAATCAAACAAGGATACTTCAATTTGTGTTGAGAACTATCAGTAGAACGAGGTTTCGACGAATCCTATTTCAGGGTATCGGCGTTGGCCTTACCTTTACCCTTTTTCTTACCTTTAGAAGTATTATTCGTAGGATTGGCCTGAACGACATTTACTTCTGTGGGTTTTCCAGAATTTATATTTGGTTGAGAAGCAACATTATCGGAAGAAGTAGACTTCTGCTCTCCAGAATTAGATGGAGACTTCTAAGGAGTCTGAGATATGAAACCAATAATACTGTCAACGGATGGAGTTGCTAGAGGTTTAGAATTTCTAGGTCGAGGAGCATCAGGCAAGATATCATATAAAGCATCAGATTAAGAGTACACAAGATCAAGGTACTGGGCGTAAGCAATGGCTTGTTCCTCGATGACACATGCCCCCATAGCTATGTCTTTGGAAATCTGATTGACAAAGGAGGTAGTGAACCAATGAGTTAGAAGATGATCAGGAATTTCAAATTTGATCATGTGATGACGTCACCTCCACTCATGAATATGATCCGAGGTATGAGTAGCTCGGTCCTGTTTCAATGAAGTGAGGAGGTGTGTCCCAATCTCATAGTGGATCGAAAACTGGAAATGTGTAAGGAATGCCATAGCTAAGGAATTGAAATCTTGAAAAACTCCACGAGACAACTCAATGTACCACTTTGTAGTGGCACCAGTAAGAGTACGTTGGAAAAGACGAAGTTGAATGGAATCGTCAACCCAAGAGTTAGAGGAACACCACAAGTGGTAAGTCATAACATGCGTTTGGGGGTCTTCGCCAGGTTTACCCTCAAATTTAGGACAATCACCAGGAATCTTGGTCGGAACTGGAGGCCAATGCAGATTATGAAGAATGGGATCATTTGTCAATTTGGACACATTAGGTAATTCCAACATAGCAAGAAATGGTAATTGAGTCAATGGAGGTCTTTGATAAGGACCCATGTGTACATTTCACCAAGTCCAAACGGGATTTTGTCCCCATGAATTCTATCCCGAAAGATTCAGATCATAGGGATTAGAAACAGGA
This sequence comes from Pinus albicaulis, assembly GCA_034641835.2. Classification (NCBI taxonomy): domain Eukaryota; kingdom Viridiplantae; phylum Streptophyta; class Pinopsida; order Pinales; family Pinaceae; genus Pinus; species Pinus albicaulis. The sequence goes on along the minus strand of CM076583.1, from coordinate 834,929,772 downwards.
TAATTCTGTTGACACTGGGATTGAGGACTAGGATATGGAGTCGAAGTAGACCACGGAGGTCCGTGCTCAATAGTATAAAGATTCTGCTATGGAATGTAAGCATGGCTTTGAGGTTGATGATACAAAGGTGGATTTTGAGGGTAAGGAATCTGAGGCGTGCTATATACCGGTTGATATGAACCTTGAGGGTAGTAAGCACCTCGCGGTTGAGCAGGTTGACCTTACAGAGCAGGTTGAGTAGGCTACTGAGCAGGGTAAATAGGTAGAACTGGCCATGGAACCGAAGGAATCTATTGGTGGGCAGGTTGAAACGGCTGCTGAGCTGGTTGAAACGGCCGTTGAAACTATTTTTGGGGACCAAAAGGTTGTCCTTGTGGGAAAGGTTAACCTAATGGTTGTGATGGACCAGGTTGTCCCTGATAATCAGGTTGACCCGGAGAAGGACCGAAGGGTTTTCCTAGTTGCAAAATATTTGGGCCATACTGAATGTGTGGTTGTGATTGAGGTGCAACAGGTTGTCCCCGCGACGGATAATTTTCCCCCCCAGGACCAAAAGATGATCCTGGTTGATTCAAATGTTGACCTGAAATACCAGAGGGTTGTCCATGTTGGGCCAAAGGCTGACCTTGTGAAGGTTGGCCTTGTGAACCATGTGGTTGTCCCTTTGGACTAGAAGCAGGGCCCTGCTGAGATAAAGGTTGTCCCGATGAGGGTTGTCCTTGGAAGCCATAGGGTTGCGTAGGAATAGTAGGTCCCAGATGAGTAACAGTCTAATAAGGATCATAAACAGCCTGATAAGGATCAATAGGAGGCAAATAGACTGGATTACCATACACATCGTAATGGTGCAGATAGATATATATGGGATTACCAACAACATCATAGTGATGGAATTGAGGATTAGTAGGAGCCTGAGACTGCTGAGAACCATAAGAACCCTGTTGCTAAACAAGCAACAGATATTCTTCAAAATTAATACCACCAAGAATCACAGGAGGAGTGGAAATTGAACTAGAAGCCACACAAACTGTTGGTTGAACTAGAAAATATGTGATAGTAACTGACGAACTAGGAGTCGAAGGTGATAGCCCCAACGAAGGTAGGACCAAACTCGGAGGAGGAGTTATTGTACTGGATTGTGCAATGGAGGCAACGCCAGATATGATCTGACTCAAGGATCTATATCCAAGCAGAAGTGAGACTGATGGTGGTGAAGATTGGGTAGAGGCACGAGAGAGATCTTCAGGAAAGAGTTGATATTTTCCGGTGGAAACAGGCATTCCTTCACTGCCAATAGGACTGAAGGAATTCATATCTGAGTCCAACGTAAGATCTTCGAAAAGACTATGGGGACTAGGATGTACCGCAGCAGCAACAAAGGGCGATCCTGACATAAGAGGAGGAAATTCTCCTCCTTCCCTAAAACCAGACCAAGCACTTGAAGGAGGCCAATTGAATTCAACTGGCTTGTTAGGTAGAGATCGAGTAGCAAGGGGTTGGATAAACGAAAGAATAGGCTGCAATAACTTGACAGACCTAGTGGATTGAGGGGTTTCAAAAGAAACGTCCGGAAAGGAACCACCACTAGGAAGCAGTGAGGACGACGAAACTGGATGTTCCGCCAATTTGGCTGTATATCAGAACAGGAAGGAAAAGAGATAACCAATTGAAGGTGCCACAAGAAGAAATAAAGAAATCAATCAGGCCAAGCATGAAACTTTTAATGGGCGTGTGATCGCAGGTGATTAATTTTATAACATTGAACCCAAAATTCACTGTTTCATATTTTAAGAGTCGAGAAATAGGAAAAAGATGACTCTAGTCACTTTCAATTTGAAACAAGCATGAAAGGACAAGTGCTCTATGATCTCTTCTCTTATTTAAAGAGACAGAAATATCGAAATGACTCCTCAGGAATTCTAAGCAAGAGGGTGTACCAGGTTTCCATGAATTTCCATATACACCTTGGTGATAAAATGAAACAGAAATGACCAAGGACTTGATGTATGTGCTGGTAGTCTCCCCAAATGTTGTGTTCGGTGTGTCACAGTTACAAGGCAGTAGACTCAGCTTCCTATGGATAAAATTATTGCAACCTAGAGGGGTATCCCTTTATATACGCGACGATACAGGGAGCACAAGTCCGTACTAGCACTGTTTGAAGCCAACAGGTAAACGACAACTACTAGGTTTTAAGACGCCGGAACATGTCTCTAGCCTAGACCACTAGAAATATTGCGTTAGGTTTTAATGTTGCCTTAGGTTCATTGAGTAAATTTTAAATTTAATCTTGAATTAGGTTTCAATTTCTAGGCCCTGACGAATTTGGAGCTCAATTTCCTAAATGCAAACTATATGCAAATGAACATCATTTCAATTCAATGAATGCTAGTTATAAGAAGGATAGAAATATTTTAAACAACAACAAACAAACAAAGGTGAAGAAACTTCTAATGCCTCTAACACAATCAATTGAAAACGAAACTCCTTCCTAGATTGACAAATGCTAGTTATGTAAAGGAACGTTTCAATTTCAATGCAACAAAAGAATGAAAAATATTTTTTTTTGAATTTTCAATGAAATGAAGCACACATTGTACTAATTCAATAGAAAACAAAACAAACACTAGATTTAGTTTTTCGAATGTGGAGACTCAAAATTGAATGATTCAATTAAGACAAAACAAGTGCAAAAACATTCAAGCTAATGTACCAAACTTTCAATGAAAAAAGAGTTTCCCAAAATGACCCAAACAAGCAATGCAATCAGTGCTCAGAGCAAGAAGAAGACAGATCAATCGATAAAATGAAAAGATCATTCAAAAAAAAAAATACTCAAGAGGATCAAGAAAAACTAAGCATAATTATTTGAAAAGGAGACTGACAAAATCAAGGAGACTTGTTTCAAGCAGAAGGCTCAGTCTACCAGAACACTAAGAAACCCTAAGGTCTCAAATAACACCGATAGGAAAATGGACAAATCACTGAAGGAAACAAATATACAGTAGTCAACACAGTCCCCAAAGATTGCAATGATATAAAAAATAACCCAGAAGCAAGAACAAATGACCAAAATACTCATTAAAGAGGTCAATCCAAAACCTACAGGGGTTGGCGCGACTTTAAGGCTATAATCCGCGCCATACAGAGGTTGGTGCGAGTGCAAAGAGAGAAACCTGTGCCAATCGACGCGACTATTCAGAAAAAAACCACGCCAAGCTAGATACCTATGGGAAAAAGAGGAAAAATCAAAACTTAATGAGTAGAGGCCAACCTTGACACTCTGGAGCTGAACAAAGAATGGAAATTAAGTAAACAAACCAAAAGAAGATAGAAAATAAAATCGATAATTGAAACTGACCCAACAGGAAGGAACAAAAAACTCGCACTGATCCCCAGTGGAGTCGCCAATTTGTTACGTAGGTAAATCCTCTCTGCAGATAGAGATGATCCCTCTAGCCCTAGGGTGGGTCTAGAAACAAAAGGACATGCTAAAGTGTTGCTTCCTAGTTAATGAATGAACAAAAGACATGGTAGATCGACCTACTTGGAATCCGATGCTAACATTGTTGCAAGAAGAGTAGTAGTCTCTCGTTCCTGTCTTGGCAAATCACAATCCGTTCGTTGTTACGCCTGGATACCTACACATGTAACAAGAACAAGAACAACATACGACATCATAGTTTCACTCACAACTATTAACCAGTCAAAGAGGGCTAAAGTTATCGCATTACATAAACATCATAACACAATAGTAGAACCAAACAGTTGTCATGTATATATAAGTAGAAGGAAGAGGTACAACTGATGCTTTGACGTCATAGTCTCCTCTGGCAGGGTTCAGTCGAAGCGCGTCTCAGTACCTGTTGAGGGATTCAGATGGAATGGGGACATGGATTCAAGCTCTCCTCAACATGATTCCTTCTCTCTATCTTCTCTAGTCATTCAACTATCATCTCTCCAAGTTCAACTATTCAGCCATTCAGCTAGTTTGTACTAAGAGAGATAGCTCCTTTTATAGAGGAAAAGGAGGAGGTTGGGATCCCTACAAAGGTGGGAGGGAGTCCTATCCTTTAGGAGAGTTCCAAGGGAGGTGGAAAATACTAACTAAAGGAGGGAGTCCGTGGTTCTTTCAGTTCAACCACTCCCAATGACTCATCCTCGAGGTGGTTGGAATATAACCTCTACCTCTATTTTTTAAAAACATTCCATAAACAGCGTGGCGCGTGTTGGGCCGTTAATATTCCATTATTATTATCACTTTTGAACACTTATTCCACCCATTTCTACTATTCTTCATCATGTCATTTATTATAATTTATTATATAAATCCATTTTATGATGATTTATGATTCTATGAATGAATATTATTTATTCTCCTTTATTTCTAATAAATTGATGATTATGCATGATTTTATCAATGATAGTTTTAATAAATCAGTTGTAACATTATTCACCATTTTTAGCCTCCAAGATAATTTCCAGATTGAAGATTTGATCATTAAAAGTGCCAACTCAGAAATTCGCTGGAATAAGAAGTGACGGTTTTACGGTTGAGATTTCGAGCAAATGAAGCAGAATCTGGAAAATCCGGAACATGGGTTTTGTCCAGAACGGACCCAATTAACTTTATCAAAGAACGGTTTGCCCAAATTCGGCTTTTACTGAGAGAAACGCAGGGTTCTTTGAGCACGCTTTTCTGAGATTTGTTGTTGCGGCCGTCCTCCAAATCTCAGCTGCAAAGCCAAATTCGTCTTGCTCTTATTGAAAGCTGGATGGAAATATATCTTCTTGTTTATCAATTGGTTGGAAAAAATCCAATTTTGTAATAGAAATCATGTTGTAGTTATCTCTATTGTAACTGCTCTCTGATCTCTCTCTATTTAAATGAAAACAAAGATCAGAGATGTGGATGATTTGAGGATGATTTTTGGGGATTCGAATGATGGAATTGAGGATGAATTAGAGATTCAGAATTGAGGATGGCAGAGACAATGGATAATGGATGAGAGATTGAGAGACTTCTTGTTGTAATCCACTGTAACTCTGCTTTGATATTTTAATATAAATCTAGTTGCCATTCCATCTTTGATCCTGAAGTAACTTGACATCTGCTGTGGAGGAACTTGACCTGCAATTGGAAATGCGGCTAACTGCTTTGTATTATATATCTTTATGCTTCATGTGTGGTTTGATTTCTTTCTTTTACTCTGTTCAATAATCTGACGCACTTTCCTGTTTTACATATCAGCGCTATTAGATATACTTGATTGGATACTATCGTTATCTGCAACAGGAATGCTATGTTATCATTTTAACTTTGTATCGCATTGTTGTTCCTTTTGATAATTGATATAACATTACTGTTCCTTACATATTGACATTCGATTACAGATTAACCGTGCTATATGTTCCTAAATCGGTACAACTATATGATGTATTCTTAAATTGTGACTGTTGTTTATTCGGGATTGTTGTTCCGTTACACTTGCTGTTACTTTATAGTTATGATTCATGCATATTGTATCGAAGCTCGGATTACTGTTCCTTTTAATGATAAGTGTGTTGCGTGCTTGATTTGGATTGTTGTAAATTCATATTTAATCTGCTGTTCCATTTCCTGTTATTCGCATTATCTTTTCTTTGGTGTGAGAGACGATCTGTGGCTGTAGTGAACCTTGGCATTTACTGCCTAGCTCCCAGACCCGTGGTCCATGCTCTAATTTCCTTTCCATCAGTTTCCAAAGGGATGGGCTATTGTTGTCGAACCCTTGACTGATACATTGCTTATTTTTCCGAATGAATGATTTAGGATTCAAGGTATTTTGTTGTTGATTTCCATTAATTAGAGTTTGCTGTTCAGATTCCTTTAATTACAGTTTGCTTTTAAAGAGTTTTCCTAGTTTACTTTCAATGGCAGATTTAGTTCAATTTCGATTTCCTTTTAATTGCTTGTAGAGAACATTGGTTATTGCTTCCTCGTTCCCTATTGCTTCCTCGTTCCCAGAGTGATTGTCTTGTTCCGGTTTGATTTCAATTGCATCAATATCCGGAGGAATGAGTTATTGCTACTGTATCCTCGATTGATGGTTGTTTGAGTGAATGATTTAGTTTAGAACATTTCAGTTTCTTGTTGTTCCAATTAGATTTTGTTTCCAGCTTTCATTTACTTTTGGATTTTAAGCACTATACTGCAAAACATTACTCTTGAGTAAATAGCCGCCTCAGACTGAGTACACTCTTGAAATAAAAAGTCGTCCCTGGATTGACAATTAATGTGAAGGTAATTAGGAGTTAAAAAGACACCTTTTTATCGCTCCACATTTTGGCGCTGTTGCCGGTGAGAGTGTAGCCATTTCTAAAGAGTAGTGTGAATCTGATGAGTGCCTGCTAGGAGAGAATTGGGTATTAAAAACGGAAGGTAAGAACCTGCGTACGGAGCATGTAACAACCCTGCTCCCCCGCCCGCTTTCCGGCAGATTTGTTAATTTTTTGTGTAGAAATAGATGTTTGAATTTTTGTGTGAATGACTAGAAAAAATATAGAAATTTTTAAAAAAATGAATCACATGATTTCACTCAAGTGGTGATGTAAGCACCACCCATTTCACTAACTAATTGACAGGAACATTTGAAGAAGGAGCCTCGAAGAAACACATGAAAAACATATTATATTATGGTAAGAAATGGCTCACGTTTCTACTTTTGAATTTCCTATCAAAGATCTAGGAGGAGTGACACAAATGCACATAATTCCCCCATCTTTACCAAATTTTCATGGTTTAACAAATGAAGATCCAGATACATTCTTATTTGAGTTCGAAATACTTTGTAGAGGATATGATTATTGTACTAATGATCAAAGATTGAAAGTGTTTCATCTTAATCTAAAAGGAGTAGCTCTTCGATGGTTCATGAGCCTAGGTGGGAATTGCATCCAATCATGGGAGGACATGAAGAACATATTCTTGAAGAAGTACCAAGACTATTGCAAATCCAATGAAGATATTTTCGGTATGATACAAGGGGAAGATGAAAGTTTGGAGGACTTTGTAAATCGATTTCATTATAACCTTCAAAAATCAAAGCATAAGCATTTGGAAAAAGAGATCTTAAAAACACTCCTTCTTAAAGGAATCAAAGATGAATTTTTAGAACTCTTAAATCTGATAGGAAAAGGTGATGTTTTTCAGTTATCATATGATGATGTTTGTGAGTTGTGCATAAGGTATTCAAGAGGAATCTCCAAGGCTGGTAAGAATTCTAGAGATGTTTGTTCTTTCTTTTCCAAATCTGCTACAAGAATAGAAGACATAAGAGCTAAAATCAATGATTTATTTGAAAATTTTAAAGTTGATTTTATTAGCTCTCTAAGCTCAAAATTGGACGTTTTGCAGGTTCATAAAAATGAAGAATTTGATGAAGTGTTTTTCCCTCATGACCGAAAGGAGCAGCCCATAGATGGTTACTCTTCCTTATCTGGGATGGAAGTATCATATCAAAAAGGTGAGGAAGCTGCAACAAGGTCAAAACCATGGAAATCATGGCCTACAGGTATGGTTCAAAACACTTCTTCTCCATTCTCTTACTTGCATAATCCATTATGGAATACTCATGTTCTAGGGCAGCCATGTCAATTTCAATATAACCACCAATCTTATCTACAAGTTTGGCATGGTTCACCTTATGATTGCGTGACTACTCTCCCTCATCTTGTAGCACAAGCACATTCTCCATATTCTCCACCAGCTCTTTCACAACATCCTGCTTGCATATCAAATTTATCCACTCAACCCAACCAACCACATCATCACAATGCTCCATTCCATGTACAATTTCCTGCTCAACTAATTCCACACCCTCACCACAATAAACCAGTACAACATGGTTACAATGTTAAACTGCAAAATTTACCCATCCTTCCCACCCATTCTATCTCACATGCACCAATGGAGAAAACTTACAATGAGATTCAGAATGTTTCAAATTCAAAAATTGTAGAAGCTATGGAAGAAAATGAGGTTTCTTTTAGTATGCATCAACAAGTCATTTTAAAAGCTCAAGAACTTCATGATATGATGGCTATGGGAAATCAAGAAAGTAAAGGATATATTGAAGATTGGTTTCATTCCATCACTTGTTTGCAGCATCACTCTATACTTCAACAATTTTTGACAACATCTTTTCAAAGGAAGTTGGCTTCTCATACCCTAATTTTTATCAACATGCATTTTTCAAATTTGGGTATGTACATATTTGAAGCCTTATTTCGAAAATGGTTCCATTGGAAGTACTCCTATACATAGTCATATTCATATTTCAATCAAAGTAGGTTAGTGAAAAAATAAAATAAAATAAAATAAGAACATAAATAAATGCATTTTGTTTTTTTGTAAAAATAGTTGTTTGTTTGTTGCAACACGCTATCAAATCAACATTGGTGATAATTTTTTAATTCATTTGTGTATGTAGATGAATTATAATGGAAATAATAGTTCTACAAACACTCATATTCATTTTTATCACCAATTTGAAAAAAATGCTTGAATATCATTTTTTTTGGCTTGCGAGCTTGATGAAATTTATGGAAAAACAGTCGGGAAAGTCATGTTTTGAGGGGCCAAAAGTGAATATTTTTAAAACCTGTTTCTATCTTAAGTAGCTCTTGATTTATACTTTCCAACCCAATTTGAATCACTCAATTTTGTTTTGAAACAAAAAAGTTAGAACCAAAACATTCACAGGGTGTCTAGCGGGCAGCTTAGGAACAGAGTTGGGAAAGTCAGTTTTTGGAGGCCTAAATGTTTGAATTTTTAAAACCTGTTACTATGGTAGATTCCCCTATGAATCTAGTTTACAAGGCAATTGGAATCACTCATTTTCAATATCGTATGGGGAAGTTTTGATCAAAATACTAACTGTCTATCGTAAATCAGTGCCATTAAAACTATGTCTTTTTGGCTGTTCCTTACAGTATTTAACCTATCAATTCTTCTTTTCTTCAAAACCTGTTTCTATTAGAGATAAATAAATGAATCTACTTTCATTTCCAATTTGAATCATTTGAATCCGACATCAAACGAAGAATCTATGCTTGAAATATCAATCGTTGGTCTAGATTGGGTAATAAAAAATGACTCTATTATGCAGGTTGTTCTAAACAAATTTGACATATCATAGCATTGAATTTTTAAAACCTGTTGCTACTGGAGATAACCCTTTGAATTAGCTCTCATTTTGCTTTGGAATCACTCAATTTCGACGAAAAACAAAGAAGTTGTGATTAAAACACTGTAGGTTAGCATGATTGGCCACTGCTCTCCCGCAAGTGACAGATAAATTTTACTTTGTTATTTTCTCAATGGATTTGTTATACAGAGTAACTACTTGTTGTTTTTTGCATAATTCTTAGATTAGGGGAGCCCTATCACCTCTCTTTCTCCATGATTTAATGTTTTATTGCAGGTAGACACTCGTTTTTTGCAGGTCCTAGGAGAAAAAGAAGGTCAATTTATAGACGAGTGATTCTTGAAACAAATTTTAATAAAACAAAGGAATTTCATCCAACTCATTACCCAACGGATTCATAATAGAACAAATGAAGAATTGATTTCAATTTGAAGATTCATGTTTTATCACTGCTGCCAAAACATTTTTCAAAGAGATCATTTTTTTTGACATAACATCATAGCTGTTGTAACTTAATTTAGTTATTTACATATTGTTTTTAAATAAAACGTTGTTTTTTTTCTAATATTTTTTATATTTTGTGTTTCAGGTGTTGCTTCATTCAAACTGTGACCCATCCTCAGCATCAATACAGTGAACAGCTAATTCATTCTTTGCGTGCTTGCATTTCATGCTTGTGCATTTTTGTTGTTCTTTTTCTGAAGGGACAGCGTTTGTGTGCACTTTTGTCGTTTCTGCTGTTCCTTTTTCAAAGGGACAACAATTTCGTTTTACTATTCCTTTTCCAAAGGAACAACACCTTTTTGGTCAGCAATTCATTTTGCTGTTCCTTTTTCACGGTTCATTTTGCCATTCCTTTTCCACGACTCTTTTTGTTGTTCCTTTTTCACTTTTTGCTGTTCCTTTCCGAATGGAACAACACTTCTGCACTTTCACTTTTTGCTGTTCCTTTCCGAATGGAACAACACTTCTACATTTTCACGTTTTGCTGTTCCTTTCCAAATGGAACAACACTTCTGCATTTTCACTTTTTGCTGTTCCTTTTCGAATGGAACACCATTTTTGCACTTTTACGTTTTGTTGTTCCTTTCCAAATGGAACAACACTTCTGCACTTTCACGATTTGTTGTTCCTTTCCGAATGGAATAACACTTTTGCACTTTTCATTTTTTGTTCCTTTTTCCAAAGGAACGGCACTTGCGTTTTTGTTGTTCCTTTTCCAAAGGAACGACACTTTTCATTTTTGCTGTTCCTTTTCCAAAGGAACGGCACTTGCGTTTTTGCTGTTACTTTTCCAAAGGAATGACACTTTTAGTTTTTGCTGTTCATTTTTCCAAAGGAACGACATTTGCATTTTCACATTTTTTTTTGTGTGTATTTTTGTTTTTTTTTTTTTTTTGCATTTCCTTTAAGGAACACCACTTTTTGAGTGTTTTTGCTGTTCATTCAAAAGAGCAACACTTTAGGATTATTTTCGAGAGCAACCCTTCCTTCCTCTTGTGGGACTATTCCTAGTTCATCTCAACCACATTTTATTGATTCCCCTTCATGGCATGAAGTACACTATTTTTACGAGGACAAGAATTATGGATTCTATTGAAGCGAGTTAATATAATTCACGTTATGATCTTTAATAGGATAGCTCCTTGATGATAGCTTATTTTCAAAAGGGACACAATTATTTATATACTACTTTACTGCATTGTTTTCTATTGAACATGATGTTGATTGATTATCTTAATACCATGCTGGTTCCATCCTTCTGGATTATAATCTTCTCTGTCTGTAATAAATGAGATTATGGGTATATTTTTTTCTATTGACATGTTCAACTTCTTCCACCATCCCTGCTCTTAAGGAGTGTTGAGCCTCCCTCTTTTTATCATAAAAATGTGTAATAATAACAAAATTTTGTTCGCAGATGGAGGATAGGGGGTCTCATTACGAGCCAGCCTACCATGTTCATAAGGCTGTAACAAAGTGACATTCCCATTATGGTCACCACACCAGGGTTATGATCCATTGGATAGCCCAATTATCCTTGGAACATGAGGTCTCATCACGAGCCGGCCTGATCACTTTTGCTACATCCCAGTGAATGGCAGTGTGGTTATCTGGTTACCACGCCAGCACACTGAAATCTTCTGTAGAACAACAATGTAACTCTCTAGTTATAAATTGAGGATTCTGGATCATATGGGTTAAAAAGCAACCCTGCCGAGGCTATGGACGCCTGCTGGCAGCAGCGGCTCTGCGTATGGTATTGAAGTTATATCTTATCGTCAATTATTATTATAATACCCTTTTCTTATTTTTTCTTTTTATCAGAGAAGTTATTTCCTTAACTTTTTCCCTGTTTTGAACCTTTATGCATGAGAAATTGTTTTATGATCAATCGCATAAGTTTCAGCTAGCATACTATCAGTAAAGCATCTTTTTGGCATATTGTTGTTCTTTTTCTCTTTTTCATCACCTATCATCAATTCAAAGCGTCCTATCTCTTATTCATAACTATCTTTACACACTCTGCTCTCATTATAACCATAACTCCCGCTATCCTATCATTGATATGTGTACTCTACTTCATTCACTGCTATATTGTTCATTCCCTTGCCTTGCCATCAGCACAACACCTCTCATATGCTTTATGGTCATGGAATTCCTTTTCCAATTGGAGGGGGGAATGTATGCATTATGGGATTGCATACGATATGATTACTGCACTCTACCATCACTTGTTGATTTGCCAAAATATTAGTATTGCATGTATACATAAGTTTTTCTGATTGAAATTTTTGCATGCATCTTATCTATTGCTTACACTATGGTTTCAAGAACATTGTATGCCAAATAGTGCTTTGTTTGCAGGAAAACAACAAGTATGGGCAGAATTCTATTCATAGCATGACCACACTATTGCACTTAACAGAAGAGGCTCACGCACGTGAACAATTCTTCGGACATGATGTGCTTACCTGGATTCCACCTTTTGTATCACTTTCAGCACCAACTCTGCCTACATCAGCTTCAACAAATGCCAGTCCATATATGTCATTCCACATTTTTCTTTTTGGAGGTAAAACTTGAGGTAAAATAGCATAATTTTCTGATTTATTACGAATTTAGGAGAATTTACTGAAATCCATTTTGAGCATTATTTATCATCCTTCATTCCACATTTTACCACTTCCCCTTTTTCAGCGGCATATCATCTTTCAGTTTGGGGGAGTGTTGCTTTCATTCATTTCTTTCTTATGACTATGACATTCATATTCTTTATCATCCATTGCTATTCTTATTCATTCTCAACACCTCCCTTATTCCATGTTGTTTTACACCAAGCATAGAATTCAACAGCTGGTAGCAACCACCTCTATTTGTTTTCTAGCATCGCATGAGGACATGCTAATTTTTCAGAGAGGGGGAGGAATTGCTACGCATGATGGATGTTTTCTATTTTCTTTCTCATTTAAGGCATACAATTTCAGTGTAGAAATTGATTTCCATAATATTTTTAAAACTATGAACTCAATTCTTGTGATTTTTGGAAAACACGGACGTATCATTAATACAAACCCAGACAATTTCAAGATAAATTGGTTCATAAAATTTCGGAAATCATGCACTCTCAGCTACAGTCATTTTGTTTATATCTCATGATCCATGCATCAAAACAGTCTGATTTTTGGATCATAAAGGCATTCATATATTATAAATTTACTTGCCAAATTTCAACAAAAGCTGGTTTGTAGTTTTTGAAAAATGGTTAATGAAGTTTGCTGTTACTTATATCATATTTTGTTGCAACTTCATATATACATATAGTTGAATGTCAATATAAAAATTGTTATGCCTTCATCAAGATTACTAAAAGTGAATATTCATTAATTAAGGAAGAATTCATTTGTTCTATCCATTTCATGAGCTGAGATGAACATATTTTTTATTGCTTGGTTAACACATGGGTTTTTGTCTTTAGGTTGCATGAGGACATGCAATATATTCAGTTTTCATTGCATGAGGACATGCAACATATTGAGTGTGGGGGTATGTTGGGCCGTTAATATGCCATTATTACTATCACTTTTGAACACTTATTCCACCCATTTCTACTATTCTTCATCATGTCATTTATTATAATTTATTATATAAATCCATTTTATGATGATTTATGCTTCTATGAATGAATATTATTTATTCTCCTTTATTTCTCATAAATTGATGATTATGCATGATTTTATCAATGATAGTTTTAATAAATCAGTTGTAACATTATTCACCATTTTTAGCCTCCAAGATAATTTCCAGATTGAAGATTTGATCATTAAAAGTGCCAACTCAGAAATTTTCTAGAATAAGAAGTGACGGTTTTGCGGTTGAGATTTCGAGCAAATGAAGCAGAATCTGGAAAATCCGGAACATGGGTTTTGTCCAGAATGGACCCAATTAACTTTAGCATAGAACGGTTTGCCCAAATTTGGCTTTTACAGAGAGAAACGCAGGGTTCTTTGAGCACGATTTTCTGAGATTTGTTGTTGCAGTCGTCCTCCAAATCTCAGCTGCAAAGCCAAATTCGTCTTGCTCTTGTTGAAAGCTGGATGGAAATATATCTTCTTGTTTATCAATTGGCTGGAAAAAATCCAATTTTGTAATAGAAATCATGTTGTAGTTATTTCTATTGTAACTGCTCTCTGATCTCTCTCTATTTAAATGAAAACAGAGATCAGAGATGGGAATGATTGGAGGATGATTTTTGGGGATTCGAATGATGGAATTGAGGACGAATTAGAGATTCAGAATTGAGAATGGCAGAGAGAATGGATAATGGATGAGAGATTTAGAGACTTCTTGTTGTAATCCACTGTAACTCTGCTTTGATATTTTAATATAAATCTAGTTGCCATTCCATATTTGATCCTGAAGTAACCCAGCAGCATCTGCTGGCGGCTAAGGGCCCAGCCTCTGGTGGAGTACGCTGCTGCTGTATTATATCTTTATGCTTCATGTGTGGTTTGATTTCTTTCTTTTACTCGTCGATGTCCCCGCGCATACTGTTTACATATCGGTATTTATTAGATATGTGATTGGATACTTTCATTTATCACTGAGAATGCTATGTTATCATTTTAAATTTGTATCGCATTGTTGTTCCTTTTGATAATTGATATAACATTGTTGTTCCTTACAGATTGACATTCGATTACAGATTAACCGCGCTATATGTTCCTAAATCGGTACAACTATATGATGTATTCTTAAATTGTGACTGTTGTTTATTCGGGATTGTTGTTCCGTTACACTTGTTGTTACTTTATAGTTATGATTCATGCATATTGTATCGAAGCTCGGATTACTGTCCCTTTTAATGATAAGTGTGTTGCGTGCTTGATTTGGATTGTTGTACATTCATATTTAATTTGCTGTTCCATTTCCTGTTATTCGCATTATCTTTGCTTTGGTGTGAGAGACGATATGTGGCTGTAGTGAACCTTGGCATTTACTGCCTAGCTCCCAGACCCATGGTCCATGCTCTAATTTCCTTTCCATCAGTTTCCAAAGGGATGGGCTATTGTTGTCGAACCCTTGACTGATACATTGCTTATTTTTCCGAATGAATGATTTAGGCTTCAAGGTATTTTGTTGTTGATTTCCATTAATTAGAGTTTGTTGTTCAGATTCCTTTAATTACAGTTTGCTTTTAAAGAGTTTTCCTAGTTTACTTTCAATGGCAGCTTTAGTTCAATTTTGATTTCCTTTTAATTGCTTTAAAGCAGGACTGTCGACTGTAGAGAACATTGGTTATTGCTTCCTCGTTCCCAGATTGATTGTCTTGTTCCGGTTTGATTTCAATTGCATCAATATCCAGAGGAACGAGTTATTGTTACTGTATCCTCGATTGATGGTTGTTTGAGTGAATGATTTAGTTTAGAACATTTCAGTTTCTTGCTGTTCCCAATTAGATTTTGTTTCCAGCTTTCATTTACTTTTGCATTGTAAGCACTATACTGCAAAACATTACTCTTGAGTAAATAGCCGCCTCAGACTGAGTACACTCTTGAAATAAAAAGTCGTCCCTGGGTTGATAATTAATGTGAAGGTAATTAGGAGTTAAAAAGACCCTTTTTATCGCTCCACGGCGCGGGCGCTTAACTAGGACAGAGCGCTAACTGGCGTGGGCTCAGTGTTAATTTTCCAGCTCGGCACGGGAGTGTAACTGGCTACTCGCGCCAAGGCAAAAACAAGGGTTTTTACAGTTATGCTCAGGGAATTGTTAACAAGAGGAATGTTACTCTCATGCAAAAGAATGCAGTGATGGTTTTTTCCAGGCATGACACTGCTTATTGGTCACAAAAACGACCCTCCAATGGGTGAGATGGGGATTTCAGGGACAGTGACAAAATGTTGTGTAACACTCTCAAACCGTGAAGAATTACGTGGCGTGCCATATATCAACGGAAACATCTCGACAAGTAGAAGCCATCAAAAGCATTCTTGACCAAGAATATAGGAATTTGGTAGGCCAAAATTCCCATGCAATATTGGGGTAGCTCCTGGTTCTGCTTGGGTTGACATCAATGACAACCACTGATCAACAATCTCCCCCTTTGGCATGTATGGCAACACAAGTACTCCCCCTGCAATCATGACACCTCTTCCTACACCATTCTCTCCTCCTTTAACATCAATGGCAAAGGGTAATTCCCCCTGACACACAACCATCTTGCAGACCTGTATACACTTCCACTCACCCTTTATATTTTGAATAAGGAAAATATAATGAGAACTTGGGAGAATCCCAAGCTTCTGGCAAAGATATTCCAATGCTTCACGAGTACTCTCACGATCATCAACGCATCCTACCCAATCTACATTTGTAAAGGAATGAATAATGAGATTGTTACCCTTGGGATACCACAAGCCATATTCTGATGTTCCCTGTAGATATCGAAGAATTATTTTGATGGAAATAATATGTGATTCTTTTGCTGATGCTTGGAATATTGCTACTTGTCCAACTTCTTGCATAACATCTAGCCAAGAGGCTCTTACATATAGAATAATACCAATCATAGATCTGTACAACCTTTGATTCACATCCTTAGATGAGTCATCTATCCTCAATTTGCAACATGTTACCATCAGAGTAAGGATGGGTTTGCAATCTTCCATTTTGAATTTCTTGAGCATTTCCTTGATGTACTTGGCTTGACATATAAATATTCCTTTCTCTTGCTGAGATATTTGATGCCTTAAGAAGTATGTCAGCTCACCAAGTAAAGACATCTCGAAATCACTTTGCATATTTGTAGAAAAATTCTTACTTAGTCGATCATCATTGCTACCAAATATTATATCATCCTCTTTAGCTATTAGACATTGTTTAGTTGCTTCATCTAGAACATATATGTCGTTTGGAGCTTGACTTGCTGTAGCCACAATTTCACCATACCTGCCTTTCCTGATTTCACATCTTTTGGATTTGAATAGTATTGTGTTTCCTTGATCACACATTTTTCTAACACTAAGAAGATTGTGATTAAGGTTTTCAACCAATAGAACATTCTTGGCTAGAGAATATTTTCTTCCGAGAGTGACAGTACTTGATCCTATAACATTTGAAGATCCATCATTTCCAAAGGACATAGTTTCATCCTTATTCTCTTTTAAAGATACAAATTTCTTTCTATCTCCAGTCATATGCGTTGAGCAACCACTATCAACATACCACACATAATTTTAGTTTTGAGCCTTGAGAGCGAGAGCGCAATTATCAGTCTTCTTCTTCTTCCATGTTCGTTCGTTCTATGGCTTCGAAGATTCTTCTAGAGGATTTTCACGTCTGCAGTCTCTGGCTATGTGTCCAAAGTTTCGAAATTTGTAACATTTAATATTATTTCTTAAATGTTCAAATCCATTGATGTTTCGTTGAGCCCTAGGAGTTTCATATTTGACAGATCTCCTGGAATTGTATTGGTTCCTAGGGTACGTGCGACATTCTACAACTTTATGACCAAATTTTCCACATGAATAACAATAGCCATAAAAAATATGTTGGTACCTGGATGGAAATATTCGTCGAGGAATTGTATTCCAAAGCTGTTCTTGCGAATCTTGTCCAATGAAGTCTACATGCATGTCAGATCTCATAGGTTCATTGTATTTTGTTGTAGAAGATCCTGCTTCTTCTTATTTGTAACCGAGGCCAGCTTTGCCATTGTAAGATCATTCATTGTTGATGAGTTCTTCCAATGCCCTTGAGCTATTGACATAGTTTTGGATAGTTTTTCCCTTCTTCACTTCTTTACGCAGCTAGACTACTTCGGCTTCTAATTCTTCCCTTTCTTGGTTTCTTTCTTCCAACTTCTTTTGAAGTGACTCTTCAATGCATTTTTGTTCTTCAAATTCAATTTTGAGACTGTGAACTTGTTCTTCAAGAGTATTGGAATGGATCTTCTTAGCCTTGAGCTATTTTGTAAGCTTGATTGCCTCCTTAGAAAAATCTTCTAAAGTCAACCCTTCTTCTTCGTTGTTTGATACCTCTTGTTTATTGTGCTTGGCCATAAATAATACTCTCTCATTGGCTTCTTCTTTGTTGTTATTGTCTTCATCGGATGATGAGCTATCTTCTTTAGAGAGAAAGTTCCTTTTAGATCCTTGCTTGTTGAATTTATTAAATCCTTTCTTTCCTTTTGAGTTGCCATCACTTCTGTTCGTACATTTTGATGCGAAATTCCCAACCTCACTGCAGCCGAAACATATCAATGGAAGTTTACCTTTGAATTTCCCCTTACCAATTTTTATTTTTCTCGTAAAGTAAGCATATTCTTCATCTGAAAGACCTTCTTCATCATCTCCCTTTTCTTCACACTTGCAGGTGCATGTCTTTTCAATTGAAGATTGTTTGTCCTTGTTGGTTTTCTTAAATGCAATGAATGCAGTTTCTAGATGCGAAGTACCCTCTTCTTCATCAAGTCTCATTTCATATGCTATGGGAACTCCATGTAATTCCTCTTTGCTAAGTTTTTCTAGATTTTCACTGTATTCTAAGACCGATACCTTTGGGTTGAATATCATTGGTAACGTTTTAAGAATCTTTTGTATAATAGTATTCTTGTCAACTACCTCTCCCAATCCTTCCATAGTATTGGTTATTTCATCAACGTATTGGAAGTATGCAGCAATGTTGCAATCTTCTTTCATTCTGAGCTGCTCAAATTTTGCTCTATAGATTTGAAGCTTTGCTTCTTTGACATTTGAGTCACCTGCATATATATTCTCAAGCTTGCCCCATACATTTTTGGTGGTTTTACAACCCAAAACCTTATGATAAGCAGATTCAATAAGTCCACTGATAATAATATTCTTTGCTTTTGCATCATTTACCAAATTCTTCTTACCTTGTTCATCTGCGGTTGATGTAAATCCATTTTGAACAGTGTCCCATACTTCGTAACCTTGCACCAAGAGATAGAACTCCATTCTTCCTTTCCAGAGTGCATAATTATTTTCATTGAACAAAGGTACACCATTCTTGGTATGTTCCATGACCTCCTTCCAACTATTAAACTACTATTGAAGGAACCAAGCTTTGATACCAATTATTGGAAATACTGAGAGGGGGGTGAATCAGTATTCCTTTCAATTAGATCATTAGTTAATCTTCAATTATTATCAGTGTTTTTACAATGATAGCAGTAAACAAAAGGAACACAAATGCACATAGTTTTTAAGGTGGAAACCCACTCAGGGACAAAAACCACCTAATTCTTTTCTAATAATTCTTTAATATTCAACTCCAATTGAAAATAAAGGTCCAACTTCCTAGAATCTAGAAAAGCATTCTTCTCCATCTCCCACTGGATGGACGCTCCAACGCCCAAGATTATTTAGTAGTCAACTGAATGGATTCCCCAACACCCAATGAGCTACAACTCACCCTACCACCACCCTACCACCTTGAAGTTTTCACAGGCTTGAATCTATTGGTGACTTCATGCACCAGCCTAGCACCACCCTACCACCCTATAGAAGAATAAAAGAAGGATGGACTCCCATACCAGGGAAAATGGTCCACTTTACAATGATATAGAATGATGTAGAAGAAGAATACACACTAGACCATAACCCCAACTATGACACAACCACCTATCCTAGACCTCCTGACACTGCCTCTTCAACTCTTGGAAGACAAACACTAGTATAATTTTTACAATAATGTATTTACAATGACTTAGTACAATGATACCTTTACAATGACTATATGCAGTGTTTTCCACTTGAAGACTTCATGTGATGAACTTCTTACTGATGTTCTGCACCTTGATTTTTTCTCTTTTCATGCTACCCTCTGTTGCACCTTGCTTTGCTTTGCTGCCCTAGAAAGTCTGGTCCTTTGCGGCCCTTGACAACACATGATCTAGATTTTTCTTGCCTTCTAGGAGCTCCACATTGAATCTAGTGTATCTCTGTTATTTCAGATCCCCAATATGTGATTTTGGCCATGTAGTAGTCCTCTGAGTCTTATTTCCAATGCCACATGTCTGACCCAATTTAGATTCTTCAAGAGAGATTTATGCCCAATTTCTCACAATGCCCTAATTATGGATTGTTTCAGTAGAGCGAACTTGTACAGCGTGCCACGTGTCACTTTTTTTTCATTCGGCTTTGAAATTGATATAGAGAAAACTACAGTTTGTGAGATATCTTCCACTTTTAAAAAAATTCCAATCCGATACTCAGAGAGAGAGTTATGATGATTTTCCCAAGGTCACTTCTTTGATATGAATTTCAGGAGCTTGCAAAAACACTGACTTCCACAAATCATATCTCCAAAAATATTGAGCACTTTGATCTGAAATTTTTATAGGAGCTTCCTCAGGATTTCAGCTTCACCTCATAAAAATTTCAGCTTCTGAACCTTCATAGAAAATTTTTTTAGAGAGAAAATTCCATGATGACCTATTTCAGATAAAAAAATATCTATATAAGGAGGATATGAGGATCACAATTTATATAAATGCTTAGGTTGAAAGGGTCTTAAACAAGTGAACATGGGAGGGATTTTAGGAGCTTAAAAATTATTAATCATTTACTTTTCAATGACCCATGCCACAACCCCATGGGGTTTTAACCTAGTAACTGGGGTTACAAACTTCAAACATGAATATCTCTCAAACCGTGAAGAATTACGTGGTGTGCCATATATCAACGGAAACATCTCGACAAGTAGAAACCATAAAAAGCATTATTGATCCAAGATATAGGAATTCGGTAGGTAAAAATTCCCATAAAATATTGGGGTAGCCCTTGGTGCCCCTTGGGTTGACATTAATGACAACTGCTGATCAACAATTACATCACCCTTCATTGGAAAATGAAGATGCTCTTGGGACAAGTGCTCAAAATATGAGGGTTGCAATGAGATATTTTCATGCAAAAATGAAATCCAAAGGGTCCAATGCTATCATTGCTCCAATTTAGTTAGCCTTGATGCCTACTTGGCACATATTGAAGGTCATCTTCATTGTGGTCACAAACCTCCAACAGGCTCAAGTGTGGAGGACCCAATGTTAGTAACATTCTCTAATAATTGATGCTAACTAAGGTCTCTTGTATTATGTTTTGGCTTCAGAATTTTTTTTTTATTTCCATAGTTAGATAGATGGCCAACTACACCGGGAAAATGATATGTAGTAATTTGACAATCAATCTAGACAGTTGTTAAAACATAGGAAATCTAGCATTAAACTTATATATTTTCATTATTTTTATGGATGAAAATATATTCAACCATCTTAGTTGTCATTGGTTTGGTTTCCCTTATGGCAAACCACAACAGTGAGGAGGAAAAACATTGAATTTTGCATGCTAACATTTACGATTCAGTAGAATATATTAATTATCAAAAAAATTAAGACTATAGCATTTAACCAGGAAAATATTGTTGCTAAAAAAATATAAAGTTCACTTGACAAAATAGTTGACCAAAAATTTAAACATTCACGTTATAATAAAAAAACAAAGGTGATAACCTGTACCTTTTTGCGGGATTTTTTCTGTGATTTTCAAGGTTTTTATGGGGCACTGTTTAGGGTTGTTTGACCTTCGTATTTACTCATCTTGGACCTGTACTTTCTTATTTTTACCATTCGAAGTAGGAACCAAGCCCCCTAGGGCTTCAGTACGTTTCCACCTTTTTAGGAGGAGTTTAGCTGAAGTAAGTCTTCTGAGATTTCAGTGTTTTTTGAGCCATTTTTCATATTTGAACTTGCACTTTCAGATCCATTTCAGATCAGTTATTTATCCATCCAAAACACCTCTTTTCAGTTTTTTTTGGTCCTCCTTTAGGGTACCCTCCATTTCCCTTTAGGCTGTAGCCTTTCGCCACCTATTTTTTAGCATTTTTCCCTCTGGTTTCTTCTTGTTTTCTGCACCTCTTTTTAGAAAATCTAACCTTTAGATCCTTGTCCCTCTTGACCTTAGATCCATTGGCCATTTTGTGTGTTTTGAGTAGATTTCGCCCACCCTTAGAATAGTTGTTGGGAAGCCCTCCTCCTTGGATTTAAATTTATGCATCTTTAGTTGTTTATTTTACTGTCGCTTTCAATTTCCTTTACTGTCACTTTTAGTTTTATTTACAGTTATAAAACATATTTTTTATTTTTTCTCTACACATGTCTGGGCTTAATTAAAATTAACACACTTATCACACACACACATACTTAAAGCGAAGAGCATCCGGTTTACACCGCCAGGCCAAGACTTAAACATTGTAATCAATTGATCTACACCTCTCTGCCCTTATTTACCTCTCTTCCTTATTGGGTTCTATGTCTCTTTCCCATCATTACGCCCCCAAGGCGCTTATCCCAAAGACCCCAAGGCCTTCATCCTTAGTTTCTATTAGAAAGACTTACTCGACCGCATAGGGTCCATGTTCTTCCTCCGTCGAGTCCCCATTCCGACTCTGATTCTAGTTCATCGGGTTCCCCTTTCGTTTTTATCTCCATTTCTCCTCCACCTTTCACCTTCATCATGTCTGGTGCAGGACCTACCTCTGGTGGTGGCCCCGGCTCTAATGTTGGAACCACTACTAGTGGAGCCGCAACATGAACAATCTCAGCTACTCCCTTGCTTCCTTATATGGCAGGCCTAAGGTTTCTTGATTTCAACCAGTTGATTAATGACCCTATACACCATGATCCAAGTTGGTCTGCTATGAAAACCAAGCTTCCTTCGGACAATCTTAAGCTTGAAAGAAATGTTGGAGAGGATCCTACCAACCATGTTTGTTCTTTCCACATGTGGTGTTTGTCCAACTCTATCACTGATGGCTATGTCCGTCTTCAGTTATTCCAGCACACGCTTACTGGAAAAGCCTCCAAGTGTTATGTTGACCCGGCCACTACCTCTCATACTAATTTTACGACTCTTGAAAAGGAATATTTTTCCTAATTCCATCTTCCCCTTCGCTATGACACCAGTACCGAACTCTTGACTGCTTTTCGTCAAACTTCTGCCACCCTCCTATCTGATCATGTTCAAGAATGGTGCAGAAGAAAGAGCCTATGTCGAGCCCCTATTTTCGAAGACCGTG
Organism: Pinus albicaulis; assembly: GCA_034641835.2. Classification (NCBI taxonomy): domain Eukaryota; kingdom Viridiplantae; phylum Streptophyta; class Pinopsida; order Pinales; family Pinaceae; genus Pinus; species Pinus albicaulis. The sequence goes on along the minus strand of CM076583.1, from coordinate 834,906,987 downwards.
TGTACATGGACTGTTTTCTCATATCCCTTCTTCCCTCTATTAGTAAAGATATCGCATCTCACTTTACTCAAACTGAGGAAGAAGCCCTCCAAATTTCATTGACATATGACTTGATCTACGCTCAATCTAGTTATGTTTATACCGTCTTACCTTATCTCCCTAGACTTGGTGGTGCCAAAGCATGGGGGGAATCTCACACTGTCGAAAATATCATTGGATCTCTTTCACATTCGTACACTCATCCTCCTATGCGTTATGGTCTCCCTCAGGAAGGGGCCAGCTCCTCTGGCACTTTTGCCCCTCCCATCAGCATGTATCCAGGACACGACATGCCTCACACCTTTTCCCAACCACATCCTCCGATGTCAGGGCCTGTTTTTGCCCAACCTGTTTACCCCAATGTTGCTCAACCTCCTTACTATCTGTATCCATAGCCTGGTGCTCCAGCTCCTGCAGCACAAGCACCTCAGCCTCCCATGCCTTCTCAAGCTCCGCATTAGCATCCACCTCCCGCTCAGGGTCAGGTGTATGCATAGCAAAGTGTAGATAATCCTCCCACTTCCAAAAAGAACAGGAAATGCAACAAAAACCAACCCGCTCTAGGTAATCCAAAAAAAAATTCCCAAGGGAATACATCTAGCATTGCAACCCAGCAACAGGGCGCTCAGCCCAAGCAGGATAGACCTCTTCACATGAATAAGCCTTGTTTTTATTGCAGTGTCCATGGTCACTATACCCATGATTGTCCCATTTTACCTTATATGTGTCAAATGTAGGAAGCTCAAGCAGCATCTTGAGGATAGCAAGCCTCTTCTTCGATTTCTCGTAATGTTGTGCCTATTCAACTGGCTGTGTTTACCAATCATTTCCCTCAACAAGGATATGTGGCTACCCAACCACCTGAAATTCAGGCGGTCACTCAACCTCCCCCATCTTGTACCTCTAATTACCAGATCCTCATGATGAACTCTGACAAGGCCAATACCACCGATCTCAACCTTCAGAGTCGGTCACGCCAGTACACCAAGCCTCCCGCTACATCCACAACCGATCCCCCATCTTTAGGTCCGACAGAGCCAATTTCAACACCCAATGGTCCTTTATATATCCCTCAGCCTAAGGCAGAGGTACATACCAAGATCCTGAAAGGACCGTTACGTCAAAATGCTTCTTCCGATAAAGCCGCCCATACCTATAGTATGGTAGAAGACTGCGCAATCCCCTGCTGCAATGTCAACACTAGAAGTCCTCCAATTGTTCCATTCACAACGAAAATATCTACTAACTTATATGGGTGTCATGGATCCTTCATATGATTGTTTGATTTGCTTCGATGTTGATAAGTTAGAGAATCTATCCCTTCCTACATCCGTCGACTTCCAAACACCTATCAAGATCCAGAATACCAATGTCTCCCGATGTATCATTGACGAGCAGACATCCACCTGCATGATCTCCACTTCTATTTGGAAAAATATTGAATCACCCAAGCCCCTTCCACTATCACCCTTCGTGCATGGGATGGCCACTCTTTCCAGCCCCTTGGTATGTTCTGCAATTGTCCTATTACTCTTTTGAGAAAAATTGTTTGTGTTGACGTTGAAGTCATTGTGTAATATTCCTAATTTAATAGGAATTTTCAATTTTATTTTGTTTTCTTTGTTCAAAGAATAAATATGTAAAGGAGGATCATTAAACTCCTAATGTAAGAATAAATCCATGCCCAATGTGAAAAAGGGTAAATCTAGGCCACTTTAATAAACACACTTGAGTGTGAAAAGAACAAATCCACTTGACTGGGTCAACCTTGACCATATATACAACGCAGTAGTGGAGGAGTGCTCATCAATGAGGCACAACATAATTCTAGGAGGTCTCTTATGTGAAAGAGATAAGTTATTAAAGGTGGTTTAGGGTTTTTGCAGGCTCTCATCTTATAAAAGGAAGGGGAAGGCAACATATTGAGGTTGTTCATGTTATGATTTCTGATTTGTTGTATGTTCAGACAAATAACTTTCTTGGTTGTTTAGCTTAGATTGCATATGCTATTTAGCAATGGAATTTGTAATATTCCTTATTAGCCCAAGCTAATAGGAATATTCAATTTTGTTTTTTTTTTCCATGCTTATGAATAAAATTGTAAAGGAGGACCAATAATAACTCCTAAACATCAAAATAAATCAATGCTCAATGTGAAACAAGCTAAATCTGAGCTACTTTCATAAACACACTTAAGTGTGAACGAGGCTGGGCCAATTGATTGGGTCAATGGGACCAAATCCACAGCACTGTCTACATGCAATGTATCTCCTAAAGGCACAACGCAGTTCATGTTGGGGGTCACTCATGTGAATGAGGCTAAATCATCAAGGTGGTTTATGGTTTGACAAGACTTCCAAATTATAAAAGGAGGAGGATGACACTAAGGAGAGGGTTGATTACTGGATATTTCTCAAGGTGTTGTCTGTTTAGACATTCCTTATTCTCTGGCTGTTTAGCTGAGAATAGTGTTGTTTAGCGCTTGGGTGTTCCTGGTCAGGAATCCCACCTCCTTCCTTGAGCAGCTCTTGGAGGAGACTTGTTCTGTCTTGTCCACTATCAGGATTTGGGCCAAGCTTCATATTTTAACCACAATTTAGATCCTGTTGAGGGTTTGATTTTTTTTGCAAGCTGCAGCAGTGGAAGCTAGATCTACTCAGATCTAGGAAAATCTAGTGCCTATTCTCAATGAGTTTGTCTTTTAACCTCCTGTAAGAGTGTATTGGATCATTAAGGTTTCATTTTCAGAACAAGGCATCAGTCCTAATCCTCACTGAATCTAATAGCACAGTTTCCCCTCCATAACTGCATTATCTACAAGAGGAAAGTTGCAGGGTGTTTGAGCAATGTTGTTGAGGAGTGATATCTGGTATTGAGGAGCTTTCCTTGCACTGTGGTGATCCATGGATTGGCCATCCAATCCATGTTACCTTCAGATCTGATTTGTATATGGTTCTATTTATTGCAGAATTTCTGAATATTATTGCAGGACTACAACTTAGATCTCAGAACTACTCACTGTTGTTCATGATTTGCTCAAATCCCCAAGGGGAATGTATTAAGGAGATTTTATGGTATATAGATCTTCTCTAGATCTGAAGTGTAATATAATCAGCTATAGCATTAATGAAATAACGTTGTCAAGCTTTGCAGTCCCATTTTGTTGTTGTAGCACCTCAATCTTGAGGGTTTCTTCATGTAATTATTCTGTTTATCTATTGTACATTATATGAACCATGCTATAGATCTGATTTTATGATGTACATACCATATTTCATCCATCAACTTCAGAAAATCATGCTTCCTATGCTTCAGTAATTTCTGCAGTCATTTATTCATGGGGATTGGGCATTTTTAGGCCATTTCGGGATTGGGAGATCTGTTTAACATAGCTATAATCATTTTTTTGGGCTGAAATTTGGTATGTGAGTCACACATGACCTAAGCTATGAGATCCACCATCACTTGCCCTTATTTTTACACTCATCTCTAAAATTAACCTTTTTAGGGCATAAATTGCTGCTTTTCCCCAACTTTTGGCTCATAAAATGGAGTATAGTTTGCTGTTGTAGCTTGGATTGATGGTTATGTGTTTTTAACATGTCCTATGAGCTTACTTGATTTTGCATATCCATTACTGAGTTTATATATTGCTGCAGCCCCTCACTGGGCATTTATCAAGCCAACTACATGTGGGAGGCCTGTTTGCCCCTCCTAGAAGGATTTTTTTTGATATCCTCGTGGATTTAGGACTTAGATACTCATATCTAAAGGATCCAAGTGCTGGTTTCAAATCCTATAGTAGCCATTCTTGGAAAATTCGTTTTCCATTCATGCCTTGCTGACAGTTCCCATTTTGGGATATTACAGTGGTATCAGAGCATGATCTCTGGCTCAGCGTGTGAGATATAGCCAAAAGAATAAAGAAGAAGACTGAAGAAATATTACACAGAGGACAAAGAGAAGAGTTTTTATAACACTCTCTCTCAAGCCATGCATGAATTGGAGGAAGAAATCAGGGGAATGAGAAGGGGAAGACATGCAAATCCCTCATGGAGTTCTTCTCATGAAGAAAGCCCCAGTACTTCTTATGTTGTGTGTGAGCATTCAGCCACACAATCTGATCTACAACGTTGTATCGTGCCTACTTTCTTGTTGAGAGAAAGAGGAGAAGGAGGAATGACAGAAGAGGAGATCTCCCTGCTTCTTTTCCAAACCTTGGAAGGTATTAAAGAAGATCTCAAGGAGATAGAAGGGGAGGAGTGTAGAATATTTCTGGAAGGGTTTGAAACAAGCCCTAACTATTCTCATGGTGGGTGTGAGCTTTCAGCCACACATTCAGATCCACAACACAATCTCTTGCCCACATTTGCTGCAAGGAGGATGGAGGGAGAAGATCCATCACCACATGGAGGTGAAAGGGGAGTCATTGCTTCCACTAATCATAGCCCTTGCATCTTTACAAGGGGTTCCAAATGATTCAACATGTGGGAACAAATATACAATTCCAGAGCAACATGCAGTAGCATTGGTGGATTGTGAGATGGGAGGAGAGGAAGAGAAGAAGGATCAGCATCAAGGGATGATGAGCATTCACCCTTATATATTTCAGAATAATTATACACAAAGGAAGGAGACTACACTGCGCAAAGAAGAGAGGGAAAAATTAGTCCACTCATACATGCAGTCCACTTCAGATTTTGATGTCTCACTACGTGGAGGCATTCCACCTAGGAGGCCACCAGATCCAAAATTGGTGAGAGACATCTTGCCTCCTGGCTCACCATTCTTGGATTCTAGGGAGGTGAGGAGTTTGGAGGATGACTTTGGCATGAGGGATGTCAAATTAGCAGGCAGAAACATGAAGAGAGCTTCACATACCATATCACCAATGCTGTCTCTTGGGAGGATCGATCCATACTGAAGGTCTCAACTCTTGGTAGAGTACTTCAAGGATCTTGGTGCTTGCATGATTCTTGATGGCCCTGATGGAGATGATAGATATATGGTGGATGATATGGTCATATAGTCTTATAGCAGAGTCTTCTTGACTAGAGCTTCTAAGCTCAAGGAGAAGCTGCTACATGCAACACATGAGGACTTCTTTTCCATGCACTTTGATGCATATCTTTCCTTGGCAAAGGATTTCATTTGGGAGGGCATTCAACATGACATACTTTAGCATATGGAGATATGAATAGCCTGGATGGTGATAGAGAGGATGTCACAACCACTTTCCTACCCTTTGGGAGTAAGGGAGCATTTCCAGTTGAGCCATTTCAGCTCAAGACCTCAAGTGCATGATGGAGAATGTACAAATTCACCTTATGTTTTGTACTTCTTGTCTTTTTATGAGTAGCATATTGTACCGAGGATTATTCCTTCTTGCATATTGTATATTGATGTACTTGAAGCCATTTGTAGCATTGAGATTGGATATCTCATTGGTGGTTTGTGGGGGAAGCCACATGATTTTTGGTGTGCACCATTGACACCCTTTTGTACTTTCATGTTTATATCTTGTAAAATTATTGTGGCAACAAACAAGTGGCTGGAAAAACACTTGTTATTGTTTGGTTTGATGCAGGCAAAGGATGCACTACACTGCTGTTTGGTCAATTTAGTGTGTCCTAAATTGCTACATTAATTTATCAATCCAGGATTCGTAAGCTGATGAAGTGTGGCGCACTATATGTGCAAGATAACCTATCTCTTACTTTTTGGTTGTTTTTGGATTTTTATGAAATTCTGAAAAACAAGTATGGAGACAAATATTCAAGACAACGATGTCTTTCTAATTATTTTCCAAACTTCAGAAGAATTTTAAAGCACACAATGACAAAATTAATTCTTCAAAGAAAATGAAATTGCATCACTACTCTAGTCAAACAAACAATGAACTACTGATCATGAAACTCATTATCCTTGCTGCTGTCCAAACACAAAAGAAACTATGCTTAAAGAAATCCAAGAGTTGCAACAAAGTAAATCTAAATCAAATTACATCAACTTATATTCTGATCCCTCACCATTAGTCCAGCTATGGCTTTCGGAGGTAACTGAAAATGACATGAGCAATTTAATATTTCTAACTTGCAGAAAGTAAACTAATATCAAACTACACACTCATACTTCAATCCCTCACCATTAGTCTAGCTATGGTTTTCGGAGGTAACTAAAAATGACATGAGCAATTTAATATATCTAACTTGCAGAAAGTAAACTAATATCAAACTACACACTCATACTTCAATCCCTCACCATCAGTCCAGCTGTGGCTTTCGGAGGTAACTGAAAATGTCATGAGCAATTTAATATATCTAACTTGTAGAAAGTAAACTAATATCAAACTACACATTCATACTTTAATCCCTCACCATCAGTCCAGTTGTGGCTTTCGGAGGTAACTGAAAATGTCATGAGCAATTTAATATATCTAACTTGCAGAAAGTAAACTAATATCAAACTACACATTCATACTTCAATCCCTCACCATCAGTCCAGCTGTGGCTTTCGGAGGTAACTAAAAATGACATGAGCAATTTAATATATCTAAATCTAACTACTGAAACAAATGTGCAAGACTGAAATAAACAAAGCAGTACTGGAATTAAACAAAAACTAAGAAAAATAAATTAGCAGCAGAACAATATTGATTCTTAGTCAAAAGGTTATCCAAATGCTCGGGCTGCCTATTTGTAATCTGAAACAGGAACACTGATCAGTTAACAACAACATAAAATATGAAAGATTATGGACAGAAGTAAGATGTAAAGCATGAAAGATTATAAACAGAGATGAAGCATAAATACCATGAAAGATGTAATGTATAAACACATGAATGACTTATGGCACAATGAGCTTAGAGAAATAAAACAAGAACTATACAATAATGCACAAAACCTCAGCGTGTGCAGGGGCCCTCTGCACCAGCCTTGACAACCGCCTTCAAGTATGAATTACGCTTGGAAACAGAGTCTTATTATATATTAAAATGCAGTCATAACAGAAAGGTGATATTACGGCACAGTGGCAGCGTAATTACATTACAGAACTATTTGGAGGCTAATCTAATATGCGTATGCAAACACGTTATTTATAACAAAGGTAATATAACTAATTCCCTAAAGTTTGTGCTGATGGAGACACGTAAATCATCACGTCCAGGGATCCAGCATCATGGCCGCAGTGAGGAGTAAATCTATGAAGAGTGGATGTTGGATTCGGCTTATGGAGCCGTGTACAGGTGTTGATGTGTCTCCCGTAAATTATAAACGATCATACAAATCTTCACGTGATGAGAAACAAAGTCCTGTCACCGTGGGACTCTACGGTTGGCTTCCACTTGGCCACCTTTGACCACAACCTCCTTAGGTGAATTTGCCTGAGCCAATAGGACACGATCCATGTCCACATCATTTCTGACTTGCCCATGTGGCTCGAATTTCCTGAAGACACCTGCAACATAGACTTTCACAAAATGGCTGCGGAAAGTTGCAGCAGCTGCGGAAAGTGGCAAGATTCCGCAGCTAAATGAGCAAAAATATAAATCAAACAGCAGACACAAAATATAGTTAAAAACCATTTTAGATGCTCTTTTGCAATTAATATACAATGATATTGACAACTTGGAAGGTTCAGGTGAATGAAAAAGGTCTAGAATGGTGTATAGGAAACATGCAGATTTGAGACTCAACATACCCCCACTGTGAAGGTGTTGCATGTCCTCATGCAACCAAAATTTTGATAATCATTCTTCAGTTCATATTCCTTGACACTTCAGCCAGTACATCCAATCCTCTCCTCCTCTTCCTTGGTGCTGCTAACATCCTGGGTTTCTTCATTAAACATCTGAATTTGATATTAACCAGTGCTCTGTTTAACTTCTGGCATTTCTTTTTCAATTTCTTATTCTTCTTCTGCCATATTCCCAGATGTAGCATGGTATTATCATGAATGATTTTGTCCAATTTGCTTTGTTCCTTCAATGTCTCATTTTCATTTTTAATGTGTCTATTTAAAAGCTCTAGCTCAAAGACTTCTTGTTTCAATGATTGGACTAGATCATATTTTGATATGTGAGGCTGAATGGACGAAGTACTGGGACCTGTAGCTGCTTTTTCTAAAGATTCTATATAATCATATACTTCTTGCTGCTTTAGGTCTATATCGGGTGTCATTTTTATTGGGCTGTCCCCAAAATGCTGTGGAGGAGAGTTGTCTTCAAAATATGGCTGAGAAGGGCTCACATCAACATCTGGCTGAGAATGGGATGGACTATGTTCAATGTCTGACTGAGAATGAAATGAACCAGGTTCACTGACTGACTAAGAGTGAGATGGACTATGGTCAGCTGGGGATTATTCAGATGTTTCTTCTCCCAAATCAATAAAATGAGGTCCCTTCGTTTGCGTTTTCCTCAACTTCCCCTTAAGCCTGGAACTTCTTCTCACACGCTGTGGACCACTGTCTTTTTGCTTTTGTTTTCCTTTCTCTTTCTTCTTGGCTATAGATAACTTTTCTTGAAGATGAACCAATCTCTCAGATAACACTTGATGATCTTCTTCGGAAGAAGGGGTTTGATGCATAGCTTCAATACTTTTTCTCTCTTTTGATGTTATTGGCTTTTTACCCTTGGTTTCTTTCTTCTTCCTTTTTGACAGTCTCTCTTCCCTACTAGTTCTTTCAATTGTAGTAGTAGGAGTACTTTGAATTTCATCATTTGTTCTCTTTCTCCTACTCCTTCTTGATGCACTACCTTCAGGAATTTCTTGAGGTTCCTCAAAGAAATTTCTAATCAAAAATTGTTCCCATGTGTCCTTGTTCTCTTTTAACTGTTTTTCAATCAAAATTTTTACAAGACCATGGTGATATAGATGTGGTTCTACATCCCCTAAATGTTTCTGAACAGTCACAGACATCTTCTTCAAACTATTTAATAGAAAGTATGGGAGATTGAGGGTTTGGTTATCTAGAAAATTCATCAGCAATCTGGTATGGTACATATACATGGACCCAAAACGGCCTTCACAGGTGATAAATTTTTGAACAACTAGCAGCAAAGTAGCCCATTCCTCTTTCAAAGCATGAACATGAATTCCTCTTTTAAAAATAGTTATGTCCATACCTGGGTTCCGTAGGATTATTCTCCAGGCTTCATCACTAATGCTTTTGTTCTTAAACCAACGTTCACCCTCTTGAGGAAGTTCTGTGGCAGTTGCTATAGATGCCTCATTCACCGTGAACTTAAGGTCTCCAATCTCTACCTCCAGGCCATTGAACGACCTTGCAAAATCTTTTGTCACTTCTTTATGGTAGCCTCTAAACTTTTGGATAAACCGCAGCCACTTTGCCTTCTTCAATATATCCCTGACTTGCGGATATCCTTCCATGAATTTAGGTCCCTCTGGTTCTGCTCTCAACAATTTACCCATCCTTCTTTCTGCTCTTTAAAAACTTGCCTGCGTGAGGAGGGTTCAATGGAAGTAGGACGACTGAATGAACAGAAATGAGCACGATGACTGTAGGTAGATATCAGAGAGTGGGTATACAGACTGTAGCGTAACAGAGAACGAAATGGGGTGAAGCGGAACAGAGAAGGGTTACGTGAGCACGGCGGAAATGCGGTTGTGAGATTAATAGAACAATAGGAGGAGTATAACACATCCGGCAGTGTTTTAAAATTTGGTGGCTGCAGAATAAATGTAAGCACGTTTATACAACGGCTACGGATTTCATGCGGCTGAAAGAAGCCGTAGTCAAATCAACTACGTTTCATCATCACAGGTGGAGTATCGGAGTTTGAGTGAAGATCGAAGGTTTAATTATGGGACCGTTTGAGAATGAATGCAAGGATTGTGGGAGGATTGTACAGAGATCATGGAGTGGTTACGGAGTTTGTCAATATAATCATTGCACATAATGGAGCTATGGTTCATAACTATATAAAAATGTGTTTTAAATGCTATTTGAAATAAATTTTACTTATACCTTGGAATTCTGGCCATTTTCCTTGGTCTTCAATTAGTTGTTCCTCATTGATATCTTGATTGCCCCATGTCTTCATAATTGGTCCTCACACCTGCATTTGATTTCATGATTATGGAAATAACATCTGGCTGTACATTCTTTTGAAAACAGAGTGGTAGCTGCGGAATCTGCTTCTGGCTGCGGAAACTGGTGTCAGCTGCGAAAACAGATGTCAGCTGCGGAAACTGACACAACTATTATTTGGGTGAATGGAAATGAACGGATGACAAATGACTAGATGTAAATGGTCATGAAAAAGAATTTTATTGGTGAAATGGAATGAAACAAATAAAATGAAGTGGAATGGAGTGAAATGAAGTGAAATGAAGTGGAATGGGTGGTCACAAAACTTGTGAAATGAAAGAGAGATTTTTTTTGGAAAATATAGGGTGTCAGGTGTTCCTGATTTTTACCCTACATTTTCTGTATAAGACTGCCAATCAGTGATTGGTTTTCAGGCTTATACAATTTTTATTTTATTTTATTTTATTTTTTTAACTGAAAAGAATAAAAGCTAGGCTGGTGGAGAAGAAGAATTCTTCTGTACCAGCCTGATTGCATAATTTTCTTGAAACATTTTGACAAATTCCTCTTTTGAGAGTGGCTTATGATAAAATTTCAATCTGTGGCCATTCACAATAAGAGGAGTTTGAAACTCATTAATGGTCTTGATTCTTACCGCTCCATTGCTAAAGATCTTGTCAATCTCATATGGCCCAAGCCAATGAGTCTGAAATTTTCCTTGAAAATCTTTAAATTTGGAATCAAATAACAATGTCCAATCTCCTTCTTGAAACTTCTTCTCTTTAATGTACTTATCATGCCATTTAGCTCTTTGATATTGAACTAGATCAGTTCTTAGAATTTCTTCTTGTCTGATCTCATCTAGCTCATTTAATTGCTCCATTCTATGCTTTTGGGCTTATGATAAATCCATCCCCAACTGAACTGCTATCTTGAAGGTCTTGACTTGGAACTCAATGGAGAGCAGTACTTCCTTCCCATAAACAAGTTCATAGGGAGAATGTCCCGTTGTACTTCTCCATGTAGTTCTGTAGGCCCACAAGGCTTCAAGAAGCCTTTCTGCCCAATCTCTTCTATGTAGATGAACAATTTTGGTGATGATACTTTCGAGAACTTTGTTGGTAGACTCCACTTGACCATTTTCTTGCGGATGGTAAGGAGTAGATCTTCTATGCTTGATTTTGTATTCTTCCATCAACTTCTCCACCAGGTTGGATGTGAATTGGCTTCCTTGATCTGTCACAATTTCTCTTGGAACACCAAAGCGAGTAAAAATATCCTCATAAAGAAAATGAACAACTGAATTTTCAGTAGCAGATACTAATGCTTTGGATTCTACCCATTTAGTAACATAATCAGTACAAACCAATATATACTTCTTTTGCTTAGATGGTGGATTAATAGGTCCAATGAAATCTAAAGCCCATTTTTCAAAGGGTTCAATGAGTACCCGTGGTTGCAATGGCATTTCATTTGAAAGGGTAGGTTTCCCTACTCTTTGGCAGCTGTCACACCTTTTGACATATTGTTTTGCATCTTTGAAGAGGGAAGGCTAATAATATCCTAAAGAGAGGATTTTATAGGCCATCCTTTTGTCTGCAAAGTGTCCGCCGCATGGTTCATCATGACATGCCTTAAGAATATCAGGCATTTCATCTTCCCTGACACATCTTCTGATCACAAGATCTAGCCCTGTTTTAAACAATTCGTTAGAAATCCATGAATATTTTGAACTCTCCTGAATAATCTTTCGTTTTTCTCTTGGAAATAAATGTGAAGGTAGTTTCCCTGTAACCAAATAGTTAGCAACATCTGCATACCAAGGGGTCTTAATAGTTACTGCAAACAAATATTCATCAGGAAACTTATCTTCTACAGGAGAATCTTCTTTAGTATTCTGAATCCTAGACAAGAAATCAGCTACTGTATTCTGTTTTCTCGGTCTATCCAACACAGTAATATTGAATTCTTGCAAAAGTAAAAGCCATCTTGTCACTCTGCCATTAGTAACAGGTTTGTTCATTAAATATCTAATTGCAGAATGGTCAGTATGAATGAAAGTTTCATAGCCTGTTATGTAATGTCTAAACTTATTAATTGCATGAACAACAGCTAAAAACTCTTTTTCAGTCACAGTATAGTTTAACTTTGTGGGAGTCAAATTTTTACTGGTATAATAAATGGCATAAGGAACTAAATCTTTTTGACCCAACACAGCTCCCAGAGCTGTATCTGAAGCATCCGTAGAAATATGGAAAGGGAGTTTCCAATTTGGTCCTCTCAAGATAGGTGCTTCAGATATTCTTGTTTTCAAAGTTTCAAAGGCTGATTGACAATCATGATCCCATTTAAATTCACAGTCTTTTGTAAGAAATTTGAAGAGTGGAGATGCTATTTTAGTGAAGTTTTCTATAAATCTTCTATAGTAACCAGTAAATCCTAGAAAACTTCTAACATCTCTTCGACAATTTGGAATAGGCAACTTGGAGATGACTTCAACTTTTGATCTATCAACCTTAATCCCATCTCCTGAAATATGATGTCCTAAAACAATCCCTTCAGTAAACATCATAAAGCATTTTTTATGGCTTAATGAAAGGTTTGTTTCTTTACATCTTATGAGAACTTTTTCCAAATTTTCTAATGCCTCTTCAAATGAATTACCATAAACTGTAAAATCATCCATATAAACCTCTACACAATCATGGATTAGATCGGAAAAAATTCCTAGTACTGCTCTTTGGAATGTTGCTGGTGCATTACATAACCCAAAAGGAAGCACTCGGTAGGCAAAAGTTCCCCATGGACAAGTAAATGTGGTCTTATCTTGATCTTCAGGTGCTACCTGAATTCGATTATAGCCACTAAAACCATCCAAAAATGAAAAGTACTTTTTACCTGCTAATGTATCTAATACCTGATCGATAAAAGGCAAAGGAAAGTGATCCTTCAAAGTTGCTTTGTTCAATTCTCTGTAATCAATGCATACCCTCCATTTACCATTCTTTTTAGGTACTATAACCAAAGGAGAAACCCATTGGCTATCTGAAATTGGATAAATGAAGTTTACATTGAGTAATTTTTGGAGCTCTTCTTTCACTATCTCCCTAAGATTTGGATTCATCCTTCTTTGAGGTTGTTTGATTGGTCTACTGTTTTCCTCAATATAGATATGATGGATGCAAGTCTTAGGATCAATACCTTTCATGTCAGTATACTCCCATGCAAATGCAGTAGAATGTTTTTGCAAGATTTTGATTAATTCTTCTTGTTGTGACTTTTCCAAATGTTTGTTGATATTCAATGTTTTCCCTAGAAAAAACTCAATGGTAGAACTACCAAACTCTTCCATAGAGTAAAGAGACATTTGTCTTGATGATAAATATTCTATGTCAGATTCCAATTGAAATTGTGTGGGGTCATATTCTGAAGATGTCTCAAAATTTTCTAATGTGTTCAGAATTTGAATATCCTCACTGATTTCATAAATGGTAAAGACAGGTTGTATAATGTCCTCATCATCGACCCATTCATTGTCTCCTACTTCTGTGATTGCTTTTGCTGGAGGATACAAATTGAATTTATTTGTCGAATTACCATTAGAAATGTACATATCCCTAGATCTACAACTAATGAAAGCATCAGCTGTGGCTAGCCAAGGTCTTCCTAAGATAAGTGGGTGCCCTCCTAGATTACTCTTGGGAGTCAAAATCATAAAATCTACTGGATATTCCCAAGAATCTAAGGAGACTGAAATATCTTCTAATGCACCATCTGGTTTGATAATTGATCGATCTGCAAGTTGCAGTAAAGTAGGTGTAAAAATAAGATTAGGAAGTTTTAGCTGTTCCATAGTCTGTCTACTCATAATGTTGATAGCAGCCCCTAAGTCAATCAATGTGTTTGGAATTTCTATCCCATTTATATGTGTCTTGACAATTGGACTTCCTGGATCTACATACTTCTGCATGGTAATTTCTCCCATCATAATATCTGCAATCTTTCCTACCAGGTGGATTCTTCTTGTGTCTTTTAGTTTCCTTCCTGGTCTTTTGAAACTCAACTCCTTTATGGTTTTTGCTAGAATAGGAATTTCTCGAATGGCTTGTAGCAAGGGAATCTTGATAAAAACATTCTTCAATTCATCTAGAAAGTCATAGTTAGGCAACAAGATTTGTTTTTCCACCCCCTTATCAATTTGTAGTCTTTCCGGAAAAGGAGGTGTAGATGAAGATACAGGCTGCTCAACTATAGGAGTTGTGGATGTTAGCTTTTCTTTTTCTTTTTGAATTTTTGAATTTTGAAGAGATTCTTCCTCAGAACCCTTATTGACTTGAAGAGAGTCCTCCTCAGAGGTATCTTGCTCTTGAATATCTATAGAAGGTTTTTCTAAAACTCTACCGGATCTGAGTTGTACATCGTTGAGAGGAACAATCATATAGGTAGGAAATTGTTGTCCTTCTACCATGTAAGTATTCTGAGGATTCTTATTGTTAGGATTTGGCAATGGCTGAGCTGGAAGTTGATTTGTCTTTTGTTGGTATGGGAGCATGATTTGAGGATTTGGATTTTGTTGAGAAGGTTGTTGTTGTGGAAATGGCAATGAAAGTTGTGGATTTGGGTTTGGAAGTTGTGGAGCTTGTTGATTTTGAAAAGATGGAGGATATTGATAAAATTGAGCAAATCTCCCATAAGGATTTTGCATCCCTTGTACCCATGGCTTATATGGATTTTGATGTTGGAGCCAAGGTTGTTGCCAAGGATTCCAATTTGGTGGGGTTTGAAGATTCATAGGGTTGTTAAACCCTTGAGTTTGTTGTCCCTGCCAAGGTCTTCTTGCAACAAAACAAAGAGATTCTACTGAATTTGGGTCTTCTTGAAAGACAGCTTTGAGTCCAGGAATTGAAGGACAATCCTTGATCTCATGATTCTCTGAGCAAATCATACATGTTTCTACAACTTTTGCATCCAAGGGACATTCCCTTAAAGCATGTTTTTTCCTACATTTCGGACAAAAGATGGCTAAAGCATCTGTTTCTGCTTTCTGCTTGTTTTGGATTTTAAGGGTGTCTAGTTGTTCACTAAGGCTTCCTAAGATATCAGTTTTGAATTCATCAAGCATGTTACCAATCTCTGCCCTACTTACTGATCCAGTTGCAGATTTGTTAGCCCTAATAAGAGAAGGATCCCTAGGCCCTTTTCCTGTTTTAGATTTTCCTCTTGAGAGATGGACACATAGTTCTGTTATGTCACGAAGAGGAAGTTGAGAAATGTCTCCTTTCCCCATCATGTTTAAAATATCTATCCATTCATCTCTAATGGCTTTTAATATGAGGGCTTTCAAGGTTTCATCATCTAAGTTTCTCATCTTTGCTCTTTTCAAGTTGTATTGAAATCTTTCAAGTAAGTCTTCCAAATTTTCATCTTCTTTTTGCAACATTTTGAATACCTCATCCTTGTGATTGGTGGGCATATAATAGTCCAAGTATCTATCCAAAAATGTTTGTTTCATATCATTCCAAGTCCTAATAGATTGAGTGGCTAATCCCATGAACCATTTCAAAGCATCTCCCTTCAATGTTGAAGGAAACAGTTTGAGTTTTTTAGAGTCTTCCATATAGTCATAGGTTTGGCACATGACTTCAAACTCAAACAGAAATGTTTCAGGATCCTCACTTCGCAATCCATAAAAGTTGGGGAGGACAGATGGTGAGATATTTTTCATTGTTGTATGAGTTTCCTCATCAACTATAGGGAATCCAAACAAGTTGTTTCCTTCCCTATTTCTTCCATTATTACCTTCACCATTATTGTCTCCATTGTTTCCTCCTCCTCTACCTCTACCTCTACCTCCAAATCCATCTATTATTTCCTCTGCCATGATAGTTTCTTTAGAGTCCTTAAAGTCCTCTGGTTCTTCTATCAAGGGAGGATGAGAGGGAGTTTCTTCCTTTTCTAAATGAGATTTAGTAGGTGGTATAGGAGAATCCTCTAATTCAGCTGCTCCTTGAATTCCAAAAGTCTTAAGGCTAGGGGTAGATGGTGGTGAATCTTTTCTATGCCTTGAAGAAGATGGAGTTGTGAAAATCGAACTCCTGGCTTTAGCTATAAACCTTCCCCTAGAATCTCTTTCTCTATGCATGTCATTTTTTTAATTTTTTATTTATTTTATTTTATTTTTAAAGTTGGGCTAATAATTCTCTTTCTGATCTTCCAGGTCACACTAGGTGCAAGAAGAGAGCATACTTACGAAATTACCGAACCAATAACTCTCTTTTCTGATCCTCCAGATCACACTAGGTGCAAGAGGAGAGCATACTTCAAGAAGTTATCAAGTTTTCCCTTCTTTTATTATTTTGTTTTTGTTTTTTTTTTTTTAAGAAATTGGCTACCTAGTTACACTTCCCCAGCAACGGCGCCAAAATGTTTGGTCAATTTAGTGTGTCCTAAATTGCTACATTAATTTATCAATCCGGGATTCGTAAGCTGATGAAGTGTGGCGCACTATATGTGCAAGATAGCCTATCTCTTACTTTTTGGTCGTTTTTGGATTTTTATGAAATTCTGAAAAACAAGTATGGAGATAAATATTCAAGACAACGATGTCTTTCTAATGATTTTCCAAACTTCAGAAGAATTTTAAAGCACACGATGAAAAAATTAATTCTTCAAAGAAAATGAAATTGCATCACTACTCTAGTCAAACAAACAATGAACTACTGATCATGAAACTCATTATCCTTGCTGCTGTCCAAACACAAAAGAAACTATGCTTAAAGAAATCCAAGAGTTGCAACAAAGTAAATCTAAATCAAATTACATCAAATTATATTCTGATCCCTCATCATTAGTCCAGCTATGGTTTTCGGAGGTAACCATAAACAACTTGAGCAACCTAATATCTAACTTGCAGAAAAAGAAACTAATATCAAACTACACACTCATACTTCAATCCCTCACCATTAGTCCAGCTATGGTTTTCGGAGGTAACTGAAAATGACATGAGCAATTTAATATATCTAACTTGCATAAAGTAAACTAATATCAAACTACACATTCATAATTCAATCCCTCGCCATTAGTCTAGCTATGGCTTTTGGAGGTAACTGAAAATGTCATGAGCAATTTAATATATCTAACTTGCAAAAAGTAAACTAATATCAAACTACACATTCATAATTCAGTCCATTGCCATTAGTCCAGCTATGGCTTTCGGAGGTAACTGAAAATGTCATGAGCAATTTAATATATCTAACTTGTAGAAAGTAAACTAATATCAAACTACACATTCATAATTCAATCCCTCGCCATTAGTCTAGCTATGGCTTTCGGAGGTAACTGAAAATGTCATGAGAAATTTAATATATCTAAATCTAACTACTGAAGCAAATGAGCAAGACTGAAATAAACAAAGCAATACTGAAATTAAACAGAAACTGAGAAAAGTAAATTAGCAGCAGAACAATATTAATTCCATGTCATTAGTCAAAAGATTATGCAAATGCCCGGGCTGCCTATTTGTAATCTGAAACAAGAACACTGATTAGTTAACAACAACACAAAACATGAAAGATTATGGACAAAAGTAAGATGTAAAGCATGAAAGATTATAAACAGAGATGAAACATAAATACCATGAAAGATGCAATGTATAAACACGTGAATGAATTATGGCACAATGAGCTTAAAGAAATAAAACAAGAAACTATACAGTAATGCACAAAACCTCAGCGTGTGCAGGGGCCCTCTGCACCAGCCTCGGGCAACAGCCTTCAAATATGAATTACGCTTGGAAACATAGTCTTCTTATATATTAAAATGCAGTCATAATAGAGAGATGATATTACGGCACAGTGGCAACGTAATTACATTACAGAGCTATCTGGAGGCTAATCTAATATGCGTATGCAAACGCGTTATTTATAACAAAGGTAATATAACTAATTCCCTAAAGTTTGTGCTGATAGAGACACGTAAACCATCACGTCCAAAGATCCAGCATCATGGCCGCAGTGAAGAGTAAATCTATGAAGTGTGGATGTTGGATTCGGCTTATGGAGCCGTGTACAGGTGTTGATGTGTCTCTCGTAAATTAGAAACGGTCATACAAATCTTCAAGTGATGAGAAACAGAGTCCTGTCACTGTGGGACTCTACTGTTGACTTCCACTTGGCCACCTTTGACCACAGCCTCCTTAGGTGAATTTGCCCGAGCCAATAGGACACGATCCATGTCCACATCATTTCTGACTTGCCCATGTGGCTCGAATTTCCTGAAGACACCTGTAACATATACTTTCACAAAATGGCTGCGGAAAGTTGCAGCAGCTGCGGAAAGTGGCAAGATTCCGTAGCTAAATGAGCAAAAATATAAATCAAACAGCAGACACAAAATATAGTTAAAAACCATTTTAGATGCTCTTTTACAATTAATATACAATGATACTGACAACTTGGAAGGTTCAGGTGAATGAAAAAGGTCTAGAATGGTGTATAGGAAAGATGCATATTTGAGACTCAACAACTGCTTCCATGAGAGGAACTATGATCCACTTTCTGGTTGTCATGTGACAACTTGTTTTCAATTTTTTTTGCTTCCATATATTGCTGATGTTTCTATGTTCATGGGAGGCTTTGTTTGGAGAGTGGGATATGTGATGGAGATGCCCATTGGGAGTACGATTCTCCCTACTATTCATGTTGCATGTTTAAGGAGGAGCAATGGGAAAACCATGATTTCCACATCTCAACTCTTTTCTTCTTATGGAGTGAGCCATTTAAAGAGCTTGAGTGCTTGGAGGAGGCATTTCATGGCTAAATTATGTGAGGGGGTAGCTTGGGCCATACTTGGAGGCCATATTGTTTCAGCCCAAAGACATAAACAGCCCCAAAATTATCATAAATGGAGAGAGAAACAAATGAAGGGAGGAAAACTAATCTCTCCATGCAACCCCACTACATTGCACAAACAAGGGGTTGATGATTGTTTCATTTGGATGATAGCATGGGTGATGGAATCACTAATTGGGAATAAGATTCCCCATGTTGGTCATCACTCCTACCTTGAGGTGGCCATTGAGAAACAAGGAGATCACCACTTGTACCTTCCATTTTCTCATGATTTACACTCTATTATCTTACACTCGGAGGAAATCATTGGAGGACAGATTCATTGCCTATCATTTTTAGCCATGGTCGGATCCATTGATGAGGCCAAAAGATGAGGAAGGGAGAAATTTTGCTCTTCCTTGCAGTTTCTTGAGGACAAGCAACATTTTGAAGGGGGGGGGGGGGGGGCTGTAATATTCCTAATTAGACCAAGCTAATAGGAATATTTAATTTTGTTTTGCTTTTCATGCTTATGAATAAAATTGTAAAGGAGGACCAATAATAACTCCTAAACATCAAAATAAATCAATGCTCAATGTGAAACAAGCTAAATCTGAGCTACTTTCATAAACACACTTAAGTGTGAACGAGGCTGGGCCAATTGACTGGGTCAACAAGACCAAATCCAAAGTGTTTTCTACATGCCATGTATCTCCTAAAGGCACATCGCAGTTCATGTGGGGGGTCACTCATGTGAATGAGGCTAAATCATCAAGGTGGTTTAGGGTTTGACAAGACTTCCAAATTATAAAAGGAGGAGGAGGACAC